>CM060687.1:17122903-17722903 GCA_030686995.1 Artemisia argyi | reverse complement strand
ATAAAAGTTTTAATATTAAAAATCGGATTTAAAATAAAAATAAAATTAGGGTTTTTAAACTAAAAAGAAAGTAAAGAAAGAGGGGCGGCGGGGGTGGTGTTACCGTCGGTAGGATGGCGGAGGGATGTGGTGGTGACCGTCGGTGGTGAAGGTTGTGGCGTACGGTGGTGAGGTCGCGGCGGTGCGAGGCGCGTGAGGGTGATACGGGGTGTTTGGGGGTAAGTGAGTGGTACGGGTGTGACGGGGATAACCCGATCTATAAAGTGGTACAAGAAAAGTGAGGTGGCCGAAAAATTTTCCGACGAGTCACCGAAATCTGCTGCTGTCCGGCGAGGGGGGCAGCGGCCGGTTGATGAAAGAGAGAGAGAGAGAGAGAGAAAATGTGGGGTGTGTGTGTGTTTTTAGTATTCAAAATGAGGAAAATGGGGGGTAATGGGGATATATATATGGTAATAAAGGTATAGGGTGTTTTGTGTTAAATGAAAGTGTAGGGTAAGGTGTAAAGAGATAGTTTAGGGACCAAGGTTGCCAACGTAGTAAACTTCTAACAATAAACGCTCTCGGGTCCAAACGACATAGCAAACGGACTTAAAAATTTACGAAACTTGCGCAATTGTTCACGTAATAATTTTTCCAATAATATCAAGCATAAACTTCAGAGTTTTTCCAAAACTCAAAATAATTCAAATAAATTGGCAAATGCAATACAATTCGAGTTTTCTAGGTTGTGCTGAGTCAATCCAGGAATAAAGTTCTCGTTTCCAATATATCTCACGTTTCTCAAGCCCAAATAATCACAAATAAAGTTTTAATGTGTCTCAGGTACGAAAATAGATATTTGGCTAGCAATAGGTTTAGAAAAAGTACCGGGGTTTACATCACATACATCTTATTTAGAAATCCGTCCCGGATTTAGTTTGAGTTGCCGGTCCCGGCTTTGAAAAGATTTGGGTACTAGCGTTTAAACTCGTCCTCGCGTTCCCAAGTATACTCCGGTCCTCTCTTGGAATTCCAACGAACTTTCAAGGGAGGAATATGACTCTTCTTCAATCGCTTAACCTCGCGATCCATTATTTCAACAGGCTCTTCAACAAAATGCAATTGCTCATGAATCTCAATCTCCTTAAGCGGAATTACAGCGGTCTCATCGGTCAAACACTTCTTTAAATTCGACACATGGAAAGTAGGGTGAACTCTACTGAGCTCCGGTGGCAATTCTAGCTTATATGTCACAGGACCAATCCTTTTCACAATCTTAAATGGTCCTATATAACGGGGATTCAACTTTCCTCTCTTAACAAACTTGATCACACCTTTCCAAGGCGATACTTTCAACATAACCCTATTTCCTACCTGGAACTCCAGGGGTTTACGTCTCACGTCACGTAACTCTTCTGACGGTCACGAGCAACTTTCAAGCGGTCTTTAATTTGGGCAATCTTCTCGGTCGTCTTACGAACTAGATCTGGACCAATAAGCTGTGCTTCTCCCACTTCATCCCAACATATAGGTGATCGGCACTTCCGACCATAGAGTGCTTCAAACGGTGTGGCCTTAATACTCGCATGGTAATTATTGTTGTAGGAAAACTCAATCAAGGGCAAATGGACATCCCATCCATTTCCGAAATCAATCGCACATGCGCGTAGCATATCTTCCAAAGTCTGGATGGTTCTCTCGCTTTGACCATCAGTCTGTGGATGGTAAGCGGTACTCATGTCAAGTGACTTCCAAAAATTTGAAGTTAACCTGCCGTCTCGATCTGAGATAATGGACACTGGCGCTCCATGTCGAGATACTATCTCTTTTACGTGGAGCCTGGTCAACTTATCCATACTGTAGTTCTCTTTGATTGGTAAAAAGTGTGCGAAATTAGTCAATCGATCGACTATTACCCAAATAGCATCGAATCCTGTCGAAGTCCTTGGTAACTTGGTGACAAAATCCATTGTCATTCTTTCTCATTTCCATTCTGGGATCTCAGGTTGCTCTAGTAAACCAGACGGTTTCTAATGCTCAACCTTAACCTTGGCACAAGTAAGACACTTACGGACATAATCAGCAATCTCAGCTTTCATATTGGGCCACCAATACAACTTCTTCACATCCTGATACATCTTATCTGATCCTGGGTGAATAGAATACTTCGACTTATGAGACTCGAGCATAATCAAGTCTCTCAGTCATCCAAACAAATGTACCCAACTTCTTCCTTTGTAACACAAAGTTCCATCTGAACATTTCTCAAGTTTCTCCTTTTTGATCATCCCATCAACTTTCTCTTCCTTAAGCTCTCCTCTTTTCACGACTTCCTCTTGAGCTTGTAGAATCTGGGCGGGAAAATTAGAGTTAATCATCAAAACTAAAGCTCGAACGCATAATGGTTTCAAACGTTCCTTGCGGCTCAATGCATCAGCTACAACATTAGCTTTTCCAGGGTGGTATCGTATCTCGCAATCGTAATCGCTCAACGTCTCCAACCATCATCGCTGTCGCATATTCAACTCCTTCTGATCCAAAATATACTGTAAACTCTTGTGGTCGGTAAAGACAACACACTTAGTACCATAAAGATAATGTCTCCACAAATTTAGGGCAAAAATCACGGCTCCTAACCCCAAATCATGAGTGGTATACTTCTCCTCATGAGTCTTAAGCTGTCGAGAAGCATAAGCCATAACCTTCTCTCATTGCATCAAAACTGCTCCTAACCCTTGATACGAGGCATCACAATAAACCACAAAATCTTCTACTCCATCTGGCAAAGCCAAGATCGGTGCACTACAAAGCTTCTGCTTCAAAGTCTGAAATGCCTTCTCTTCTTTTTCTCCCCATTCATAATTCTTATCCTTGTGGGGTAATGCAGTCAACGGTTTAGATATCTTGGAGAATCCCTCGATGAATCTCCTGTAATACCCAGCCAATCCTAGAAATTGTCAAATTTCTGTGGCGTTAACCGGCGTTTCCCATTTCTCAATCGCCTCAATCTTAGCGGGATCCACATGTAATCCTTCACTATCAATTACATGACCCAAACATTGAACCTTACGAATCCAAAACTCACACTTAGAGAACATTGCGTACAACTGCTTATCCTTGAGTAACTTAAGAATCGTAGCCAAATGTTGCTCGTGCTCTTCCTTGCTCTTTGAGTAGATCAGAATATCGTCGATAAAGACTATCACGAACTTATCTAGATAAGGCTTGCATACTCGGTTCATGAGGTCCATGAACACTGCTGTCACACCCCCAATTTACCTGACTTGCAGCGGAATGGAATACCTGGGGGTGTCTGTCATAGCACCACAGTTACAGTTACATTGAACGACCTAAAGTGTCGTTTGGAAAATACTGCATTTGATCATTGAAATAATCCAGAGTTTACAAAATGAGGTCCCCAAAATGTGTTGCAAGTTTATGAAAACAAGTCATAATAGATCAAACGTTTACATAAGTGCATGAAATAATGATGAGACGCGTCGACTCCGCGACTCCATGAAGGTCCAAATGCATGTCACATGAGCTACCTTAATAACCTGAAATACATTGCTAAAACGTCAACACGAATGTTGGTGAATTCCATAGGTTTGTAAAATGTAATGATGTACGACCACCACAAGTAAAAGTGCAAGATAAAAATCTCATGAAAATTGTACAATAGCCTTAAGCTCATGACACCGAAGCTATGACTGATGAAATTCTATGCCCCTCCCGAATGTTCTGCCGAAACACTCAAATGTAAAAGACATGACATGCATCCGCTTACTGTTGGTAATCACTACCACGGATGGAGGCGTCACCCTCGATAGATCTATCCACTCACTCTCGCTTAACGGTAAATTAACGGTTCATGATGTTACAGGGGACTTATCACATGGCAATGTAACTTAAGCTATGTACATGTTTGAATACTTGGGCTCGTACTAAAATGATTGATGCAATGTATTCCCCCCGTGGGATTTGAAAACAATCAAATATGTTGAATTGAAAACGGGGCTATGAAAACTCACCTCAACTGATGAAACCGTGATGAAATGAAATGAACACCAATGAACAATTTGCTGCCGCAACCCAATATGATGGTACCATGAACATGTAATGAACTGAAAGACAAGGCGCGCACACTAGCCGCAACCTAATGTAAATGATGAACGATCTACTTTAGATCATGAAATGATGTTATGAATGTCCATGCACATGTTTCCTATACCACTCTACTCTTTGAAAAACACTTGTTGTTATCAAAAGTATATATTCCAAGAATTTGGAAAATATTGCTATTAGAAAATATAAATGGCTAGTTATAATATATATATACTTATATATATATAACGTAAGTTTCCATGTTAGCGTTGAAATACTCGGGTTGTAATCCTTGAAATGATGAAAACATACTCGTAATAACTAATACTACATTAGTTATAAAGCTTGGTACTTAATATTACTTCTAGCTTATAAATGTACTTCGTAGTTTTTGTGCCAAATTTATATAAAAGCTGTCAAATATAAAATGGTTTTAGCCGATATTCAAACGTGAATATCTTTGTCGTTACTTATCCGTTTTACTTGTTCTTTATGTCCACGGTTACGTCTTAGTATGTAGTAATATATTTTGGAAAGCTCGGCTCCTCCGGGTTACGTCTAAAGTCTCTTTTTGTACCATGAAAAACGTCCAACAGCAACTAATTTCCAGAAAATACTTTTCGTCAACAATCTTGCAAAAATCATAACTTCTTCGTTATAAGCTCTTTTTAATCCGTTCTTTCGCCTACGGATTCGTTTTTGAAAGTATTTTCTAAAAATTTTGCCAAAGTTCCCTTGGTGTTTACTGATTTTCCAGATTTTTACAAAACGGGACAGCATGTCTAAAATAGGTTCCAAATCATGTTTTCAAGGTTAAAAACTAATTTCTACCATCACCAAACCTCTTGTAATCACCACATGGCTAATCTAATCTTACCATACACCTTCTTAGGGTGCCATGGACTCCTAACCAAGTTATTATAGCAAGGGGATTCATAACTAAAAAGTTAGGGTTTGTATGTTTCATTTTAGACAAAATAAAGAGTGGTATAGCTAGTTGTACATGGTTTTTAGCATGATACTCATGAAATACATGTAAATATAAGATGATCCATGAAAAAATAAAGTTGATTACTTACTTGATAAAATGAGATGATTATATGATGATTATGCTTGATGTTCTTGTGTTTTTGTTGCTTGATTCTTGATTAGGCATGTAAAAGGAACAAGTTTAGTGTTATAACTTTTGAAAAATGATCACTTGAGCTAATTATGGTGGTTTGGTCGTGGGTTTGCAAGAGAGGATGAAGAAGATGAGAAGAAAATCTATCTTATCTAAAAAAGTTGGATTATGATTTGTAATTTTTGGTAAAGTAAGGTTTTTGAGGTTTAATATATAAAACTTAGGAAATTTAATGCATAAGGTTAAAGGGTGTGATCTTGGGCCGGTTTTCAAAGGGTAGAAGGGGGGGGGGGGGGGGGGGGGTAGGGTACTTGGTAGTTATTTAGAAATCCTTGTAAGAATTTGCACTAGTTTGTGTTTTTAGTTACGATCGGGTACCGGTTTTATTAGAAATAAATGTTCACGAAGTTTACCGGGATGAAATAAAGTTATAATAATGTTGAAAACATATTAAAAATATGTTGGGTACATTTACTGAGTGATCGGGTGATTAATGTTTAGTTTTAACGAAAACCGTCGTTATATTCATACGCGTACGTTAAAAATAAAATAAATTTCCAAAATACTGGGTAACTGAATGTTATAACTTTTATGATGTTAAAATGGATATAAAAATATGTCGGGACCATTGTGGGAATATTTAGATATATTCGTCGTGTATAAACCGTGTGTTAACGTTTATTTAGAAATCATAATACGTAAAACGTTAAATATACTGAATATAGTAATTTGAAAATCCTAAGAGTGGTATAACATGTAAATGACCTACTGATGATATGCAGACTATCCCCAGTCCGTATGAAATGTTATTACTGATAATGCATGAATTCGCACCTGAACCAATAAGGTTACGCGAATTTGAATACCCGTAAACTAAATTTACGATGAAATGTGTAATGCTCGTGAATGATGAAATCTTTTCCCGCAATGAATAGTGTTCCGTGAATAGTAAATTTTTTGAATGCTTCTCTGAATGTCAAACTGACACCAAAAATGATGAATAGTAAACTGATGAATAGTGTTTTGATGAATAGTGTTTTTCCAAAGTTCGGGAAATGACCTGAAATGACCTGAAATGGTGAGTTGTGACAGTCTTCCCCTCTAAAAGGAACTTCGTCCCGAAGTTCAGTTTATGTTGGTCTCTGAAAACATATTGGTGAAAAGGTGATGATATTCGAGAATTCCAGCGAACTCTAACGATTGGAATTCGACTCTGATTCAACTGTTTGACCACACGGTCCATGGTTTCTGTTGGTTCTCTTACAAGGTCTGAGATTGTCATTTGGGTTGGATCCCTTCCAATGGAATCATGAGTGACTCATCTGAAAGTCATTTCTAGGGATCTGAAAATGTGAAATATGTTCGTGTAATCCTGTTGTTCTCTGACAATGTTCAAGTCTAACGGCCACTAGGCCTACCCTGTCTGAAATATAAATGGTCCAGTGTATATTGGAGTAACTTTCCAAGTTTTCTGAACGATAACATGCCTTTCCTAGGCAGAACTTTCTGTTAACTCTGCAGAACTTGAAGTTTTAATGGTTTATGACTTATTGAACTTGTAACCGATTCTTGACTTGTAGAAAATTTCTGGTTATCTCATGAATGCCTACTGAACTAGTGAGTTGAGCTTTTTCTGAGTTTGGCCCATCAATCGATGGTCTGCGCTTCTTAATGTTTTAAATGTGGTACTGGTAATATATACTGCTGAATTCTGCCAGAACTCAAGTTTGTATGCTAGTTGGTCGATTCTAAAATGAATCTTAAATAGTCCAATATGCTAAAGGTTCAACCTTTCTTGTTATCCAATTTGCATCATGCAAATCCAAGGCAATGCTTTTAACTTAGTTTGTTCTCCCACTTGAATCTGGATGGTTTGTTGTTCAGGATATCCAATCCAAATGATGTGTGTTATGTACTAACCTAACTTCTGCCAGTTTCCCGTTGTTGTTGTGATAACTATTGTTGTAGATGAATTTGATTTATGTTGAGTGATTAGTCCAACCATTTACAGGGTCAATCACTCATGCTCTGAGCATACCTTCCTTTGTTTGAATTGTTCTCTCGCTTTGACCATTGGTCTGAGGATGATCGGTGATGTTTCCATCTAAATGGGTTTCTGAAGGAAATTCTGAAATAATTACATGAAGTCCAAGGTGAATCGGTTTCCTTAACAGGAAAAACTGAAATGGGTACAATAAACCTTGGTGACTAATTCCATAACGTTCGGTCCTTCGAACTTGGCGTTATCTGAAGGGATAGAATATAGGTAACAATTTGATTCCTTGTGTTTTGTTCCAACGGATGATAAGACATATGTTTTTCTTTGTCTATTGGGTTTGGTCTCCACTACTGATGTTCGTGATTAATTTGTGATGTTCCTCCTAATTCCTTCATCACATAATCCAAATGTTCTCTATTGTCCAGTCACAAATCCTAAATGCATAAGCGATGTTGTAGGGAAATTTGTTCTGGAAATTTGTCTCGTGATTATGAGTTTTGGTTGAAATCTTTTTCTGAATAAACGAATTTAGAAAATGGAGCAAATGATTTACTGGGTAATATTTTTCTTGATGATTCAAAATCCAGTAGTTATGAAATAGGAACTGTTTTCAAACATGTTGTGATTAAGACTGCTTACCAAAGTTTGATGTCTATGTAAATTTCTCATTGTACAATAGTGTTGCTAAAGATTGACCAAAAAGGATCGTACTTGTTCAAAGTAGGAATTTCAGAAATCATTTTTCCACAAGGTATGCGATTTATGTAAACGCATCAACTTTATTTAAAAGTGAAAACACTAACATGGATAAAATGGTAGAATAGGAAATGTTCGCTTAAATGCATCGATGTCTAACACTTAGTTCCTGAGGTTGGATAATGTCTATTGATGGTTATCTGGCATAACTACAAGCATAGGTATTTAGACTAACTTAAGTCCTGAAATAGTTTATCGTTGTAATTGGCAAGACGAAGGTATCACTTGATGTTGTGTCGATGAATGTCTATTCTGTTTTCCCATGTAGATGAGGAGGTATGTTCTGGTTTGATCCCTTGCTTGGTATGAAGGTGAGGTTATCTGAAATTTCTAGACATAATGCCTTAAAGGAATCTACATCGATATTCTTGATTCAAACAATTGTACTTTGTGAAAACTTACTGCAGGAAAGTTCATGTATGGATGAGGCCAGGTTTAAATAAAATGCTCTATAGTCTCAATTAGAAGCTTGGTTTATTTCTATTGTGTTGTCCTGCGGACATCTATATTGAGTTCAATCCTGTAGCTCAGTCTAGCTAGTACCCTTAAACGATAGAATTTGACAACTAAGTCAGAGATGGTGATTCGGATAGTCTCGCAGTATCTTAGGATTGTTGTTGAGTTATGAATTCTCTCACTATATACTTCTAGTTCTGTAATCCTTTCATTGCTTTTATTGTATAGAGGAATCCTGCATGTAATTGATATGGAAAGTCTCTCTTAGGGAAGTCAATGGGAAAATCCAACTTAATGGCTAAGTGAGTGACAGGTAGGGTAAGTATCCAGGGATAGTTCGGCAAAATGGATGTTTATGGAAAGGTTCCTTTGTTTACAAAACTTTTACATGAAGATTGTTATTAACAATCCTTTGAAAAGGTAATTATTTCCTTCATGGCATAATCCTTCCTGAATTTTACATAGGTGATCAGGCTATGTATAATTGAGGACTAATGATGCGATGTTGGATTTTGTCAAAATATCATAACTTTCATCAAAAGTTTTAGATGGTGTTCAACGCATTGTTATAAAAATGGTATCCTGGTGTTTCCTTTCAAATAACATAAAAATTGCCTCGCGTAATAATAGTAAATACTTGGTGTAATGACAGAAAAATCAATTTATAGGATGGAAATAAAATAGCTTACTTCAGAAATTTTTCTGTAAAACAATTTCCCCATATGATAGTAAAATAGCTTGAATGGTGTATTGGATACGTGGGTGAATCTTGTCGAATGGTAATAGTCTACTAATTTGTCAAAAACGAAATCAACCTAATTCCTGAAGAATCTGCGGATGTTTCTGTTGAGTCCGTGTTATTGGTATTATCTACTAGATGTCATCTAGTTCATGGCAAGTGGGAATGGAAAAGGGAAATGACAATGATGGTACTAGTGAATGGAATACTACCCTCTTTCGCGCTACCTCGCGACATCCAAAAGGTAAAACTAAAGTACACACTGTGGGAAGGCCAATAGTGTAATAAATAACTGATGGTGGTGATAGTACCTGAGTAGTAAGTGCCCTACTAGTGATGGAAAGAAAACACACTATCTTCCTTGCAATAACCATCCTAATAAGTCCATTTAGATTAAGTCTGAATACACTACCAAAAGGCATTCTATGTATGGGCTGAATGATAGGAAAACCCTGTTCCTATGGCAAATCAATAGTACTAATGGTGGTGTAAATGCAACTGGTGGTATAATGGTAGTGGAAGATGACAAGGCATCTTCAATGTCGGAATCCGATAAAAGGATGTCAGGGTGAGTATCTGAAGACATGTCACTTGTGAACCAGGTCAATAAAATGATATACATATACGGATATGAGTATAAATAACTCGCACAGGGTATGTATGAAACAACATGTATCATGATTATGCACTTATGATGAAATGATGAGATGCTATGATGATGTGGTTATAGTCTAGGGTCCAAGATACATCCTAGTTCGCTATAACCTTAGCTCTGATGCCAATCTGTCACACCCCCAATTTACCTGACTTGCAGCGGAATGGAATACCTGGGGGTGTCTGTCATAGCACCACAGTTACAGTTACATTGAACGACCTAAAGTGTCGTTTGGAAAATACTGCATTTGATCATTGAAATAATCCAGAGTTTACAAAATGAGGTCCCCAAAATGTGTTGCAAGTTTATGAAAACAAGTCATAATAGATCAAACGTTTACATAAGTGCATGAAATAATGATGAGACGCGTCGACTCCGCGACTCCATGAAGGTCCAAATGCATGTCACATGAGCTACCTTAATAACCTGAAATACATTGCTAAAACGTCAACACGAATGTTGGTGAATTCCATAGGTTTGTAAAATGTAATGATGTACGGCCACCACAAGTAAAAGTGCAAGATAAAAATCTCATGAAAATTGTACAATAGCCTTAAGCTCATGACACCGAAGCTATGACTGATGAAATTCTATGCCCCTCCTGAATGTTCTGCCGAAACACTCAAATGTAAAAGACATGACATGCATCCGCTTACTGTTGGTAATCACTACCACGGATGGAGGCGTCACCCTCGATAGATCTATCCACTCACTCTCGCTTAACGGTAAATTAACGGTTCATGATGTTACAGGGGACTTATCACATGGCAATGTAACTTAAGCTATGTACATGTTTGAATACTTGGGCTCGTACTAAAATGATTGATGCAATGTATTCCCCCCGTGGGATTTGAAAACAATCAAATATGTTGAATTGAAAACGGGGCTATGAAAACTCACCTCAACTGATGAAACCGTGATGAAATGAAATGAACACCAATGAACAATTTGCTGCCGCAACCCAATATGATGGTACCATGAACATGTAATGAACTGAAAGACAAGGCGCGCACACTAGCCGCAACCTAATGTAAATGATGAACGATCTACTTTAGATCATGAAATGATGTTATGAATGTCCATGCACATGTTTCCTATACCACTCTACTCTTTGAAAAACACTTGTTGTTATCAAAAGTATATATTCCAAGAATTTGGAAAATATTGCTATTAGAAAATATAAATGGCTAGTTATAATATATATATACTTATATATATATAACGTAAGTTTCCATGTTAGCGTTGAAATACTCGGGTTGTAATCCTTGAAATGATGAAAACATACTCGTAATAACTAATACTACATTAGTTATAAAGCTTGGTACTTAATATTACTTCTAGCTTATAAATGTACTTCGTAGTTTTTGTGCCAAATTTATATAAAAGCTGTCAAATATAAAATGGTTTTAGCCGATATTCAAACGTGAATATCTTTGTCGTTACTTATCCGTTTTACTTGTTCTTTATGTCCACGGTTACGTCTTAGTATGTAGTAATATATTTTGGAAAGCTCGGCTCCTCCGGGTTACGTCTAAAGTCTCTTTTTGTACCATGAAAAACGTCCAACAGCAACTAATTTCCAGAAAATACCTTTCGTCAACAATCTTGCAAAAATCATAACTTCTTCGTTATAAGCTCTTTTTAATCCGTTCTTTCGCCTACGGATTCGTTTTTGAAAGTATTTTCTAAAAATTTTGCCAAAGTTCCCTTGGTGTTTACTGATTTTCCAGATTTTTACAAAACGGGACAGCATGTCTAAAATAGGTTCCAAATCATGTTTTCAAGGTTAAAAACTAATTTCTACCATCACCAAACCTCTTGTAATCACCACATGGCTAATCTAATCTTACCATACACCTTCTTAGGGTGCCATGGACTCCTAACCAAGTTATTATAGCAAGGGGATTCATAACTAAAAAGTTAGGGTTTGTATGTTTCATTTTAGACAAAATAAAGAGTGGTATAGCTAGTTGTACATGGTTTTTAGCATGATACTCATGAAATACATGTAAATATAAGATGATCCATGAAAAAATAAAGTTGATTACTTACTTGATAAAATGAGATGATTATATGATGATTATGCTTGATGTTCTTGTGTTTTTGTTGCTTGATTCTTGATTAGGCATGTAAAAGGAACAAGTTTAGTGTTATAACTTTTGAAAAATGATCACTTGAGCTAATTATGGTGGTTTGGTCGTGGGTTTGCAAGAGAGGATGAAGAAGATGAGAAGAAAATCTATCTTATCTAAAAAAGTTGGATTATGATTTGTAATTTTTGGTAAAGTAAGGTTTTTGAGGTTTAATATATAAAACTTAGGAAATTTAATGCATAAGGTTAAAGGGTGTGATCTTGGGCCGGTTTTCAAAGGGTAGAAGGGGGGGGGGGGGGGTAGGGTACTTGGTAGTTATTTAGAAATCCTTGTAAGAATTTGCACTAGTTTGTGTTTTTAGTTACGATCGGGTACCGGTTTTATTAGAAATAAATGTTCACGAAGTTTACCGGGATGAAATAAAGTTATAATAATGTTGAAAACATATTAAAAATATGTTGGGTACATTTACTGAGTGATCGGGTGATTAATGTTTAGTTTTAACGAAAACCGTCGTTATATTCATACGCGTACGTTAAAAATAAAATAAATTTCCAAAATACTGGGTAACTGAATGTTATAACTTTTATGATGTTAAAATGGATATAAAAATATGTCGGGACCATTGTGGGAATATTTAGATATATTCGTCGTGTATAAACCGTGTGTTAACGTTTATTTAGAAATCATAATACGTAAAACGTTAAATATACTGAATATAGTAATTTGAAAATCCTAAGAGTGGTATAACATGTAAATGACCTACTGATGATATGCAGACTATCCCCAGTCCGTATGAAATGTTATTACTGATAATGCATGAATTCGCACCTGAACCAATAAGGTTACGCGAATTTGAATACCCGTAAACTAAATTTACGATGAAATGTGTAATGCTCGTGAATGATGAAATCTTTTCCCGCAATGAATAGTGTTCCGTGAATAGTAAATTTTTTGAATGCTTCTCTGAATGTCAAACTGACACCAAAAATGATGAATAGTAAACTGATGAATAGTGTTTTGATGAATAGTGTTTTTCCAAAGTTCGGGAAATGACCTGAAATGACCTGAAATGGTGAGTTGTGACAACTGCGGGCGCATTGGTCAAACCAAAAGGCATCACTTGAAACTCATAATGACCATAATGGGTCCTAAATGCCGTCTTGGGAATATCCCCTTCCTGAACCCTGAGTTGGTGATAACCAGACCTCAAGTCAATCTTAGAATAGTAATTCGATCCTTACAACTGATCAAACAAGTCATCAATCCTCGGTAACGGGTAGCGGTTCTTCACAGTTAACTTATTCAATCCTCGGTAGTCGATGCACATCCTAAACGTTCCATCCTTCTTCTTCACAAATAACATTGGAGCTCCCCAGGGCGATGAACTTGGTCGAATAAATCCTTTATCGAACAACTCTTACAATTGCTTCGATAACTCCTCCATTTCCGATGGCTCTAAACGATATGGTACACGCGCAACAGGTGCAGATCCTGGAACTAAGTCGATACGAAAATCCACTTGTCGGGCTGGCGGAAGTCCTGGCAAATCTTCTGGAAATACTTCAGGAAACTCACGCACTACAGGAACATCCTCGAGTCGCTTCTCTCCCGACTCCTTCTTAGCCACGTGTGCTAGGAATGCTTGACATCCTTTCTCAAGGTATTTCATGGTTTTGAGACATGATATGATATTCAGGCGAGTTCCGCTCCTATCACCTCGAACAATCAAAATCTCATCATTGAGAGGGATATGAACAACTCGTTCTCTACAAACAATGCTCGCTCGATTCTTGGATAACCAATCCATCCCAACTATCACGTCGACGCTTCCGAGCTCGATTGGCATCAAATCAATACGAAACGGGTGATCTAACATGTTAAGGGTACAACCACGGATCATGGTGCGGGTGTCAACTAGATTACCATCAGCTAACTCAATACTATAGCTAACTTCTAATAGAGTAGGGGTATTTCGGAGTAACGGCGTAATCTTAGAAGACACAAAACTCATATCGGCACCCGAATCAAACAAAACTTTAACACGAAGGTTGTTGAGAAGAAACGTACTAGTGACAACATTCGGATCTTGATGCGGCTCTCCATTTCCCATCAGATACACTTTACCTTGAGTACATCCATTTCCTTGTCCAGCATTCTTCGGGCATTGTCCCCTATAGTGTCCACGCTCTCCACATCCAAAACATGTAACCACAGGCTGGGCATTTGCTCTTGTCGCCACAACCCTATTCTTACAAAACCTTGAAATGTGACCAACCTTTTGTCACTTCATACATCTCACAGTACATGGTCCATTACGATGCTGGTGGCACTTCCCATAAAGAGTTTACTGTCCAACATTCGTTCCTCCTTGTGCAGCCACAAATGCCTTAACAGTCTCCTGTATCCTATTCTGTTGGTGATGGTGATTGTTGTTAGGATACTGATTGTTGTTGTAGCGGTTGTTGGGGTTGTTATAGTTGTTGCTCTTTCTATTATCTTCCCATTTCCTCTTGTTGTCAAAGTGATTACTCTTCTGAACAGCACCATGCTTAGTCACCTGATCCAAAAGGCGTTCAGCCATGCTAATAGTGTCATCCAAAGTCTCAGCATTGTACGACATCACATTTCCTTAAATACTCGCAGGCAATCCACCAATAAACTTCTCTAGCAACTTCTCATTATCGGGCACCATGTGAGCACAAAACACCTTCAGTTCTTGGAAACGTCGTACATAAGTAGCAAGATCAGAACCCTTCACAGCCAAATAATAGAACTCAGTATCCAACTTCCTCAAATCACTACGAGAACAGTACTTCTTAACCATAGCTTTCTTGAAATCTTCCCACGAAGTATTATAAGCATCCTCCATTCCCTTTTCCTGTATGTAAGCATTCCACCAAGACAAGGCATGCTCCAACAATGTGCCTGTCGCATACTTCACCCTATTGTTCTCAGTACAATTGCTCCTATGAAACACCGATTTCACTTTCTCAAACCATTGAGTCAATCCAACAGCTCCTTCAGTTCCTTTGAAGGCAATGGGCTTACAATCCATGAATTCCTTAAAAGTGCAGAAATGGTTGTTAGGAACAGCTTGAGCTCTAGCCGGTCCAACATTCTGAGGAACACCTGCTTGCCTGGCAAGCGCTGCTGCAACACCCTCATCAATCATCTGCTGAATAGCGGCATGGGTCATCTTCCTAGGAGGCATAATTCTATCAATCAATACAAAGCACAACACTTGTAAGTATTTGATTAACGTGTCAGAATCATAGCGCAAGATAAAGCATCGTCAGATGAATAAAATCATAATATAGCATAAGTCAACATCAATAATAGTACATCACCATAATACATCATAGATTTCATACTTGACATTGTTCTTACAAGATATGCAAAACAAGTACAAGTCTCGAATAAAATCTACCAACTGAAGAATTCAGTTTAGCATATACTAGGTTATCTACCATTAAGATACTAACTACTATAAATGATCCAATCACTGATCTCCTGAACGATATCCACACATAGCCATCACATCAATGCTGTCGTAAGACCTAAGGCGGGTCATCCTCTCTGCATAGGCCTGTCTCTGGATCTCATGCAACTCACTCCATAACTCGCTGATACTAGTACGATAGTGTCGACTATCAATGTCCAAGAACACCTCCTTCATGGTCAACTTATCAACCATCCTCTCTAACTCAACCATCTTCCTATCTACCGAATCCATACGCTCCTGAAATACAACACTCATCCGCTCCAACAAACTCAACCTCTCCACCTGCCTCTGAAGCTCCATATACATCTCTTCTGCAGCTCTCCTATCATCCTAAACCTCTCTCCTCAATCCTGCAACCTCAAACTGCCTATCACTCATACGTCTAGTGATACTCTTATGACTATTCCTACACCACTCTACATCCTGCCTCAGACGACTCATAGCAGCTCTAAGTTCTGACGGAGTAACACGGGCTGCTGCCGATTACTCACCAATCTCGTGCGTAGAAGTAACCTCAGTCTCAAGCGCGTATCCTAATGCCTCAGACGTATCCGACTCATAAGTCACATCTGACACAACAGGCGAAGGTGGCGGGGGAACATCCTGATCCTCCTCCATAAACTCCTTATCATCATCCTCCTCGTCATCATCATCGTCATCCATCTCCTCATCTCCATCATCCTCAATATCAACATCATCCTCTAAACCTACCTCATCATCTAAACCAACATCAACATCCAACTCAACATTCAACATCCAACTCAACATCATCTCCTAAAGGCAATGGGTCAACAACAGGTGGGACCGGAACCTGATCACGGGGAACTAGGACAGACATGATACTCTACGAGTATAAGGAAACATAAAATACTAGCCAAATTTTCGCAGAAAACCATTTTATAAGCCAAAGCATGATAGTGGAAAAAGTCCAAACCAATCTCAATATAAAACATATATATATATATATATATATATATATATATATATATATATATATATATATATATATATATATATATATATATATATATATATATATATATAGGTAAATTTTAAAAGAATACCAGGGCGCGAAGTGGCCCGGAGGGCTGTCGGCTTTCTGTCTCAAAACATTTTGACTCCAGGAAAAAGTTTATAGTCGAGTGCGAGCTCGTTCTCTATAAACCTGGCTCTGATACCATTTTGTAGCACCCCCAACTCAAAATACGGCAGCTGACATGCTGGGGGCACTACGCAAATAGAAACCAAGCACATTTATAGCTAACGACCACAACATGGGACGTTTATAAATGTTGCAAAACATATCATTCAAATTATAAACCGTTTTGAGTACAAGGACTCTTAAATCAAGTAGCAGCGGAAAAAGTAAAATAGAGTTTGCAGCGGAAAGTTTACAAAGTTTAGTAGCATAAAACATTTAACAAAGTTTAGAACCGGAAATAAGTAAGACACACCAAGGTTTTACGAATGATATGAAAGTAAAGATAGTAAAGATAATAAAGATGCCTTGACAGAAAGACTTTGTAACACCCCCAATTTTAAAATATTTGCAGCGAAATAAAGATTGGGTGTTACCTCATAGCTCATAGTTTTTCAGTAAAAATGATTTTCTAAAAACATTTATCATTCGAAGTTTTGTAAATATACGAGTTTTAAAAAAATGAGGTCCCAGTGGTTTTCAAATTTTGTTAAATAGGTTTTCGAATGATAGTAAAATTTTATAGCCTTTGTAAGAGTTTCGTGCTCTTCCGTCCCGTCCTTGCTCCTCTTAGACCTGAGATAAACATGCTAAAAGTCAACAAAAGTTGAGTGATATTCATAGGTTTAAGTTTAAAAGTTGAACACAAGTTATAAGTGATAATTGCACCGTCATACAATTATAAGTTAAAAACAGTTGTTATTGCATTAAGCTCATGACACTCAGCCGATTAATAGATCTCATCACGAATGATGGATTATAGTAACAGGGGGCCCTCGGGATAGGTTCTTGCCAGTAACCTATTAGATTTCAAATAAAGTGCGTTTGGTTGTTTTCTCCAACGCCCAAACGGGGATGGTCAATCCCTAATAGATCTATCCACAATTATTTACGTTCACCTCTCTGGGTGACTAAGGCTCATGATATAAGGGGCTTTTAGCAAGGAAAGGTACTTAAGCAATAACGAGATCAGGTAAAGCATACCAAGAAAATACTTGTGTTCAGTTTGTAAAAACTAGCATGTACCCCCCTCGCAGTGTTTATAAAACATTTAAACAAGTAAAGGTGAGGCTATGAACTCACCTTAGTGATTCAATGAATAAAAATATCGATACTCAGTTTGCAAAATGGGAACGGCTCCACACACGACCTAGATAATATATGGCATGTTTTAGTGCTTGGTAGTCTTAATGTTTTAATCGCGAGTAATTTTTAAATGCATGATTTGTTAATTTGACGTTAGTAAGACTTTTGGTTTTTATAGTACATTGTTCGTTTAGTTTAGTTATATATAACGTAAGGTTTAATAATAATAATAACGGTAGTTTGAAATAAAACGTAACGTTTAATAATAGTAATAATAATAATAGTTTGAAAATAACGTAACGTTTAATAATAAAAATAGTAATAGTAGTAATAGTTTGAAAATAACGTAACGTTTAATAATAAAAATAGTAATAGTAATAATAGTTTGAAAATAAACGTAACGTCGCTACGTGAAATTGTAAAAATGGAAAGTAAAAATAAAAATATTAATTATATATATATGGCCTTTGTATTTTCTAAAAATTTACACTTTTTACCCTAACGGCGTTAGCGTTACGCCGTTAGTCCAAAATTAAATATATTTACATTTTACGTCCAAAACTTTATATTTCTTACACCTTTCACCCTAGAGTTTATAAAAATCATTTTTCACCCTTTAATTTATGAAATGACATTTTATATCGAAACTTTAAAAATTTGACACTTTTAACCCGATTTTCATAAAATTTGCAAATTTTAGTCCAAAATCCACAATTTTCAAAACTTAATGTTTTTATTTCTTAAATAGTTTCAAAATAGCTTATTGAGCTTATTCTACCAGCTTATTAGTTCGAAAAGTTAATTTGATAGCTTATGGGCCTTTAACGAAATGTAAGGCCCGTTAGCATTTTTAGATCCAATGGGCCTACGGGAGTTTTGGGCCTTGTTTTGGGTAAATGTTAGGAGTATGAAAAACGTTGCCAATCAGCTTATTGTAACAGCTTATACGATCAGCTTATTTTGAAATGATTGGGCCTTAAGGCCCAGTCGATACTAAAAATTTTCCAACATTAGTTTCCAAGTCGATTTGCTTGGTGACTTTTATAGGTTCAAAACGCGATTTTTATTATAAAGTTTTTATACGAAAATGATTGTTTGTTATGAGGACAATTAGTTTGTGAAATAAAATGGCATGCTTGTTAAGTAAAATTTAAAGATATACGTGCGTTTTGGGCTAGCACGGGACGAATTTTTGTAAACAAAAGACTTAGAAAATTTTTAGAGTTTTTAAAAATGGTTGTGGTACGCTAGGAATGTACTTAAAATGGTTTTTTACGTGGCGTTTTAGTTTCAAAACTTTGCATAGTTTATTTTTTAAGGTGTCAAATATATAAATGGACGTAAAATATATATAGGTTGTTTATATAATTTTCGAATAAAGTGGTGCAATTGTGTATGTCGCGAATAAAAATGATGCAAATGAAAGTTTTATTTAACTATTGAAAAGAGTTTTGTTAGGAACTTACGACACCAAAATGGTGGGTAAAACAAGACGTAGAGTCGAGAAGTGAGTGAGATGAGTACGTAGTGTGTATGTGTGCTCGACCAAGGTTCACAAGCAATAACGTGTTTCTCCTAAACCCACACGAATCCCTTGATTTTCTACCCAAAGCTTCGACCCAATGCCTAGTTACTACTTAGAATATTTGGTGATTTTTGGTTTGCATGAAAATGGAAAACGAGAGTATGCATGCATGGGGTTTATATATGGAACTTGAAGTGTTCTAGTGTCTAAGTGTTAATGTGATTTGATGGTAACTTGTTGTCAAAAAGTCTTTGAAGGTGTAAGACGCAATATGTACATTCTCGTTTGTTTCTTATGTGTCGACATGATTTCTAGTTTAAAGAAACGTGTGTTTTTTATTATAGTATGGAATGGTACTAGTGAATATGTATATAAAAAGAAAATGGTACTTGCCTAGGACACTTATTATATGTTTTGTGTGAGCTTGAAATGGGGAAGTACCATTTTTGTTTGGCAAATGCATGTCGACATTCCTTTTTTTATACAAACGAATTTGAAACTTTGGCTAGGCTTGGTGATGATTGATAAAATGTAATATTTGGACTTGAAATTGTGTTAGAAATATTTTTAGGACTTAATAGAAACAAACAGGGTTTAAAACGATTTAGTTTTGGATTAGTTGAAATTATATGAAATCGTTTTTGGACAAAACATTTTGCCTAGTAAAAATGTTGTTAGACTCGATGTGAGAAACTAAAAATCGACACTCTAATTGTTGGCTAGGGGAGGAACGAGTATGTGTAAAAATATAGGGGTGTCGTGTGTAAGATTTGAGCATACGAGACTCGTTTCTAGTCGTCCTAGTCGAGTGGAATGAAAACAAAGCAAAGGGGAAATGGGCTAAGTTTACTTTGGGTCGTGAATAGTAACAGGCCAGGAATTGTTTTTGGGCTTAATGTGTAATTAAGGGTCTGGTTAGGGTAATTATAATTAGTAAAATTTTTAAATTATAGTTAGTGAAAAGTTTAGAAATTAATTAGTGAGACGTTTACGTGAGTCCAAGAGTGAATAGTGTTTTGTGAATAGTGTTTCGTGAATAGTAAAACTTTTGAAAAACATCTCAATATCACTAACCGACTCCAAAATGATGAATAGTGAAACGATGAATAGTGTTTTTGTGAATAGTAACCAATGAATAGTAATTTTTGAATAATGTCTCGAAATGCAGGTTCGTAATGAATAAAAGAAAATTTTAATATTCTCGCGATTTTAGACTATAGTGAAATTTACGGGAGTTTACAGTACCTACCCCTCATTCTGAATTCTGTCCCGGAATTCAAGTTTAATGAAATTTCTTTATTAGGGAAATTTCGATCAGAGGGTTGTCGAGAGATTTAGATTTAGGAGACGCGGTTTATATAGACTTATTTGTGCTAGGCAGGATCTAGTAACTGGTGTATTTAAGGGTTGTGAATATTGAAGGTAATGGTTTTGAATAGTAAAATAACGGCTAGGTGTACCGTGTCCAACGGTCGAGAATAGTGATTCCTAACGGTCCGTAATAGTGACCAAACGGCTAGTTTTCTTCCTACATATACCCCTTTCGAATTTCCATTTCTTCCACCAACCATTTTCCTATCATTTCCTATCTCCAAAATGCCGCACCTCATCACGATACTAGCGATTGTGTATGTCGTCCTTGCCGCTATCTACTTAGCGTATGTTCCAGACGAAGACTTTGGGTTCTTGGTTGCGATCTTGTTGTTTGTCGTACCCCTCACGGTTCTAGCCATTACCGTGGACAAGATATGGGGGTAATAATCTTAAGCTAGGGTTGTTTTAACTTAATTCCTTGTCGTGTTTCTATGTAATCCTCAATAAATGTGAAATAAGACTTATTTGTCCTTATGTTTAAAAACTAGTCTTGCTATAGTTTTTAATGATTTTTTAATATTTATCTTTCAGCATAATTAAGGTGATTCATCCTGTGGTGGCTTTTGCTATGGTTTTGTTGGTGGGGGGTTTTGTTGTCATAACGGATCAACCTATTGAAGATTCTATGGTTTATATTGTAATTATTGTGACGTTAGCACTTCTGATGCTAGTTATTTGTTTATTTATTAATTTTCATGGATTCGGATAAATTCTTAGTTATTGGAGTTTAGTCTTTAGGGTTTTTCTTATTTGTACTTGTGTTGGCTTCTCGTCCTAATGACGAAGGAATAAGATAGGTATTTATTGTAGTTTGTAATGTTTATGAATAGTTCAGTTTATCTCTATTTGTTGCTTTTACATGAAGATTGTTATTTAGAAAATTTGACATTATGATTGTTCCTTCATAACATGATTCTTCCTAAATTAGACATAGTTGATCAGGCTATGTTTAATTGAGGACTAAATGATGTGATGTTAGGTTCAGTCACAGTGGCATTTATGCTTTTCTTTAAGTTGTTTTAGATGGTGTTCAACGTTTTGTTATTATGATATAATATGTAATTTCTTTTAAGAATAAAGTAGGAACTTTATTCATTGATTTATTTATTTATTTATTTTGTGTGTGTGTATATATATATATATATATATATATATATATATATATATATATATATATATATATATATATATGATGAGTCAGAAATTTCTAGAGAAATAACAGTATGCTGTTATTTGGTAAATGGGATAGGAATTGAAATTGACGTAGATTATAATTATTTTGGAAATATTACAAGGTAGATTTTTTGATACGGTAGAAGGATAATTGTTATACTTAAGTTACATCCATCGTAACTTAAAGTATAATACGAGGAAGAGATACAATCTCAGGAAATTGTCGAACTAGGATTTATTTATTTACAACAGGAATTTATTCGTCTGCTTCAATCTATTCATCATTCCTTTGATACTATCGAAGTCTTTAAAGGTTCCTCATTTCTAAGAGTTTTTGCTTTTGTTTATTTCCATTAGGTGTAACTCCTTGCCTAATTCCTTGGTTATGGGTGATGGTAGGGTTAGCCATTCCTTCTGGCGTGTTAAAGTGGGTTGGCCTATATTCCATGCAGCTTTTCATGCTTATTGGATATGCCCGTCTCTCCCCTTGGATCAACTATGGTAGTCCCTTCGAGTACTACTGACACGATGTTGGTTACCAATTTCCTGACGGATTCAGTAGTCATGGTGATTTTTGATGAAGATGGAGTACATGTATTGTTTACGTTGTCCATCTTCTGAAATCATTAATGAAACTCAACTTAGAATCCTTCTGATTTCAGAATAATTCAAATGAAGCTAATTCATTAATGATAGACTGAATTGACTCCTTACTGTAATCTAATTTCAAGATATGTCTGTGTTGTATCATAGATAGATAATCAACTATTGATATGGGATTACTAAGGAACAAAACGATTCGTCCACTAAAATAAATTTTCTCTCTCTTGAAAATTTAATTATAGTATGTTTAAGAATTTCTTAACAATTGTAAGAAATCTTATGGTAGATTTGAATAGTATTGTAGAAGTCATCATAATATTAATAACTTGACTCATCGTCTTTGTAAAACGATTAGTACAAGGTCTCTTATTAATATTTCATGGATCTACGTGGAGTTATTTGTTCATCAAGGGAGGTAACAATTGATGAGATTTTTGCATGAAATTATGAGGATTCATAGTATGCATGCTTGATATGAAAGAAACGATTGATTTATAACGGAGAAATGTAACGGAAGAGGAGGTTATATTATGATTTGATTACGAATTCTGAAAGGTTCAGCTTTATTGAACATTACATGAAATACTAACCAAGTCTGTCTGGTTTAGTAGATGCAGCAGGGATACTTGTAAACCTAAGATTAGTTACGCCTCTGACATAAATATCTAATCTCTTTCTCAAGTTCAAGTTGTGCTGCTTCCATGTTTGAGAAACGTTCCTGACACATGTTCATTTGGTTTGCCAACATACTCTCTAATGCGGCAATCTTTTGACCTTGGCTCCTAGCTGTCTCTCTAGCCATCCATAAGGTCCTTTCAATTTATTCAATCCTACCATGTGTATGACCGTGTTCTCTTCTTGCAGAACGGACCCTGAAATCCAAACTTCCAAGTTCCTGGTTGGTGTTGTCCTTTATCTCATCAACCTTTATTCCTAATTCACATATTGCTCGTCTCTCAGCATCCGCTCTTTTGAACAATGCGTCAAGGTTACGGTCGTACCATTCAAATTTTGTTGGTCGTAAACCTTTCAGTTGTTCAGTGTGAGCCTCTAATGTGCTGGCTTGTTGATCAACAATAGTCCATATTGAATCAGGTGTGCTTATATCGTAGTTGGCGGAATTAGGTGAGGATAAGGTATTTGGTATATCTGGTGTTGGGGAATCTAAAGTGTAGGGTAACGGAGGATTTGGCTCAACATTCATCCACGACCTCTCTTGACGTGAACTTTGTCCAACTTCGAATGTTGCCTGACCACCAATCATATCTTCATATGATTCAGTAGTTCTCCTTAGTTTTTTACGTAGAGGTGAACAGATAGGTGACGATGGGAGTGACCTATGAGTGATTTCTATATTAAGTTGGGGCTGTGATATTTGTACGTAGGGATCTTCAGTGTTCGAAGAATTTTGATTGACGGGGAATGTATTAGTATTACGGAGAGTAGTTTTGGCGTTCAAGGAAGTTTTTGGAGACATGTTACTGTAGTAACCGGGAATAGTATTTTATAAGTAATTTTTACATTATAGATATAATAGTACGGATGAAATAAAAATTATGTAAGCACAATTTCTAAACACGCAGAATAATCTTAACAGGTAATGTACTGAGCAAGATAGTATGCAGGCACGGAAAGCACGAAGAGTGTAGGGCTATAAAATGTTTTGTTTGTAAAAAAAGTTATAGTTCAGAACTAAAATAGATCTGTTTCGCTATAACCAAAGCTCTGATACCAATCTGTAACACCCCCAATTTTAAAATATTTGCAGCGGAATAAAGATTGGGTGTTACTTCACAGCTCATAGTTTTTCAGTAAAAATGATTTTCTAAAAACATTTATCATTCGAAGTTTTATAAATATCAGAGTTTTAAAAAAATGAGGTCCCAGTGGTTTTCAAAATTTGTTAAATAGGTTTTCGAATGATAGTAAAATTTTATAGCCTTTGTAAGAGTTTCGTGCTCTTCCGTCCCGTCCTTGCTCCTCTTAGACCTGAGATAAACATGCTAAAAGTCAACAAAAGTTGAGTGATATTCATAGGTTTAAGTTTAAAAGTTGAACACAAGTTATAAGTGATAATTGCACCGTCATACAATTATAAGTTAAAAACAGTTGTTATTGCATTAAGCTCATGACACTCAGCCGATTAACAGATCTCATCACGAATGATGGATTATAGTAACAGGGGGCCCTCGGGATAGGTTCTTGCCAGTAACCTATTAGATTTCAAATAAAGTGTGTTTGGTTGTTTTCTCCAACGCCCAAACGGGGATGGTCAATCCCTAATAGATTGATGCGTGGGAATCGCAACAGGCTTTACCTCTCGAGGGATCTCGAGAAGCTTACAACCCCCACCAGGCAGTGTACCTGATCGTTGTAGTATAGTATAGTGACAAGTACCGGGGGATTGATCGTTCAGCTTAGGAATAGTGTCGCTAGGATTAGAAAGCCTAAATACTAGTTCTAAAGGTGAGGGATGATTATTTTTGTATTTTTATATTTTTTAGAAAGCAATTAAAATCTCGGGTTTTTTAAAGAGTGGGCGGAATTAGTTGCTAGTCAACTAACCCAAAACTAAGATGCAATCAAAACAAAATACAAAAAATGAAAATAAACTAATTATACTAAGGTTGTGAGCAGTAATTGGAGAAAATGTGTTTACTTAGATTTCACTACTCCCTAGATATCTTTTACACGTTAATTACTTGTTATAATTGTATGGATGACGGATCGTATTCCTTAATACCATTCATGGGGTGGCATACATAACTCCCCAATTCTATGAGCTCTTATCTCCTCCTACACCATGCCCAGCACAACTATAGGGATTGTAAACAGTGGCTCATGCATTAAATACAACCAATAAAGACCTAGTACGCCTCGGTTCCTGTTTCTTAAGACGTTCAAGCATGTTACCATTTAGAGATCTGCCAGTTTTCTTAAGCCTAACATATAAATCATTCATCCAAAAACAAGAATAAACAAATAATCAACACATAATCAATATCTAGGTTTCATTAGATCTAAGCAAACACAAAATAGATCTAGCCTAGCATAATGGAATTGAGACAAGAACAAGATATAGACAACCAACACATAGACATATTGATTGAATTAGAAGAACACTTATCTCAATTACAATGCAAGGTATCAAGGGTTTGGAACCCTTGAAAAACCTGTAAAAGTTGCACCAAAATCGTACTTAGGGTTTCTCCAAAACTTCTCTCTTTTAAATGTGAAAAATTAGAAAACTATATATAGAAAAATGGGTTTGACGGCATCAAGAAGAAACATGTGACGCCGTTACCTCGCCGCCAAAACTCTCCTCGGACTGCTTAGATCTACTTCTGACGCCGTCAAGACTTAGACACTTCCAGGCCGTCATGACTCATTTATTCTTGACACCCTTCCTACGTGACGCCGTCAAAACTCTACTGGGTCGTCATGGAAATTCATGAAATTTGCTCTTGACGCCGTCAAGGATTTGCTCTTGACGCCGTCACCAACTGTTTCCAGCATGGAAAATTAAGACTTTGGCGTTTTCTTCACTTTTATGCTCCAAAAACGTCCGAATTGCTTCCTTTTCCAGATTTCTCTCCCAAAGTACCTAAAATCACAAAAGGAACGATTTAGGGCAATATTTGATCAAATAAAGTCGGATTCGGGCTTAAATGACCCCCTAAAAACGGATCATTTTTCGCCTCATCATATACCCTTACACTTGAGATTTGCTTGTCCTCAAGTAAATGCGCTTTTATTCTACTCAAAATACAAGTTAGGGGTCATTTAACACTAATATAAAAGTAATTACAACAAATAATCGTTCCACTAAAGACCAATAGACAAGCACGGAGGTCATACACAAGCACCTCACAAATAGTGTTTAGATACTCACATCTCTCGGGTGTAATAAAGTATAAATTACAATATGGAAACGGAAGATATCTCTCACTACCTGTCATAGCAAAATAGATTACCATAGGCTTGGGAAAGGATCAAACCTTCACCACATGGCGTAAGCACCTAGGATAAACTATCAAAGAGGTCTTTTAAAGGGTTGTAACGTTAGGTATAGGGATATGAAATACACGGTTTTGTTGGATAAAGGAAGTTTTACTGGTGGCGAGTTAACAATCTTGGTCAATTACATGTACAATATGGCGTTGCTAAGCCAAGACTAGACTCGACTTAAGCTAATAAATGAAAAATAACGAAAACATAAAATAAACATAGAATGAAACGGGATGGTAGTCCGTATGTTTTTTCTCTTTTTCCTTTTTTTTTTTTTTCTTTTTCTTGATTTTTCGATTTTTTTTTTTTTTTTTTTTTTTTTTTTTTTTTTTTTTTTTTTTTTTTGCATACACTCTTACCCTACCATCCAAAATAATACATCATAGGGAATGAACATTCCCCTTACACTTGAATTTTTACATACTTTACAATAAACTAAATTAATGACTCGAATTAAGAAAATCAAAGCACTTGGAGCACTTTTAAGATTAACGTACATAGGGTAAGGATCCAGTGAGAAGAAAACTTAAAATGAGAAGGATGAGAAATAATTATAACCACACATTTGAGATGCATCGACTTGATTTAGATGCATCTCTATTCATTTAGATGTATCTCGATTAGTTTCGAAAGTGATTTTGAAGTGAAAACAATGCAAAGTAGTAATAACAACAAATTTGACCCGCAGAGGACGAAAAATGTATAGGATTCGTCTAACTTGATGAAATGCATCTAATATATGTATATGCATCTAATTTTTTGCTAGAAAATATATTATGATGCTTCTAAAATACTAGGGATGCATCTAATTCAAGTCGATGCATCTCAAATATGTAGTTATATTTATTTCTCATCCTTCTCATTTTAAGTTTTCTTCTCATTTGATCCTTAGTCAACGTACATATGGGGGTAATAAATGATATTCTTCCCCATTACTCCATAAAATAAGTACCTACCCATGAGTCCCAATCGTCCCAAAACAATATGCACAAGGATATGACTCGACTTAGCAACCATGTAATCAATTAGAAAGTTAACTTAGGGTTTAACAAATAACAATAATGCACTAAAAATGAGCGCATAAACGGAAGGCTAAGGCGATTTGGTTGTACATTTAAGTGGGGTGTAACAAATTCTTCCTTTAAGTAAGATGCTTAAAGTTAGAAATGAAAAGATAGGCTCGGAGGGGTGTACTAGGGGTTTCGTGTACTAAAAATGAGTACAACGCTAAGGGTGTGGGAAAAATTAGTTAACTTAACTAGCCAAGTAATATGACTTAAATGGTCAAGTAATTATAATACGGGTTTAACACAAGGGTAATCCTAATGCCTCTTATCATGTAGTAAATCCTACCACACGAATGTAGTCTCACTAGCGGTCTCGGGATGCATCACTAACGCAAGTTCTAGAATCTAAATGCTACCGGTACACTCATAAGCACTAATAATGAATGCTTTCCCTATCAAATCTTAAGGCGAACCTCACATATTTGGGTGGAAAATTTTTCTGAATATACGGTTATGTGCTAGTCATACAATCTCCTATCCATGAGACGCTTGCTATGGCTAAAGTTTCACTCCTAAATGTTGTAAAAAATTTTAAATTTGGCGCTAAAATTACACTAACAAGTATTTCTCATAGTTTTATTACACATCTACCATTAAACAAAACAAACTCAAGCGAAAGTGCATATGTAAGGTATCATCTTTTTACCCTCCCCTTACACTTAAGATGAACATTGTCCCCAATGTTCAAGTAAAGAATGTAAAAGTGAAAAAGTAAAGAGAATGAAATCAAATACTCCTCTGATTCGCTCGGTATGGATAATAGGATGGCCAGGTTAAATCTTCCTCCAAGAAAATGAACAATCAAAGCTTCCCTTTCAGAATATAAATCATCTTCTTGTCATACATAACCTGTAAAACTTGACAAAATAGACTAGACAACCTCGCGTAAAATCGGCGGCATTCTATATAAGTTTCTAAATCCTAGAAAACAAGATAAGATATAATGCTTGTGGAATGAAGTTTGCAGATCTCCTGGAGATTATAAAACTTAATAATTCACAAAAACCATAAGACTCCGTTAGAAAAACAAAACCGGTAAAATTTCCAGATTTTAACTCCTGACGGCGTCAAGAGTAAAACTCTGACGCCGTCAGAATGGACCTGCAGAAATTCTTATGTTAAGTTTCCGGAAAATTTCTGGAAAAACTTGGTCTTACTTCCTGGAAAATCCTGCAAAACTTCATTATGACTCAATACAAGCATTTGACTCTAACAAATACGAATATACATGCTCATATAATATTGTGGAGAATCATGATCGGTTTGTTTCTTAAAAACATATTTGGGGTTTCCCCTTACACTTATCTTTTGCAAAAATACTTCTAGGTGGAGTTAAGACTAGGCCAAAACAACAAAGTAAAGTATTTCCACATTTTAGTTTAGAAACATGATCAACCAACAATAAAAATAAAGAATGCATACGGAAGCAAATAACAATCAAACAAATAAAATTACACAAAACATGGGTTGCCTCCCAAGAAGCGCTTTTCTTTATTTACGAGTCTTGTAGCTAGACTCAAGGTCATGGGTTACTACGTGATTTCATCATTGGTTCCACTCTCTAGGTCGTCTTCTAAACCAGTTTTGTATTCCGGACCTAGTTGCAAGCATTCTTTGTAGAAACCAAGCATTTTATTCTTTACATACTCTACTCCTCTACGTCTATCCTCCTCATTCCTATAATAAGCCGCTTGCTTGTGTTCCTTTTCGAAATTAGAGAGAAGGCGGTATTGCTCAATTTTGTAGGGCATTTGATAGGCAACCTCATCGTTTTCTTCCTTAAATCTAACTATCCCTAAAGTCGGATCATAACTCATCCTAGTGGCCTCAACAAATGGTTTTCCGAATACTATTTGGCTTAGGCAAGCATCTATCACCGGACGAATGTCTTCCACTATCATAAAATCGATCTCATAGGTGAGATTCCCAATAATTACATGCAATCCCTTCACTCTTCCTGCAAAATTACTTATCAGATTCTTACCGGGCATCATCCTAAAATCAAGTTGCTTCTTCATCACCCAATTGTAATAAGTCCTAGTCATGATATTCACGGGGGATCTAAGGACGATGTAAGCTTTCCACATATGCATGTGTCCGATATTGCATGGGATGTTAATGTTAGAGGGGTCTCCCATTTTGATAAGGGGTGTGCCGAAGATATATGGTCTCTCGGGACTATCGAATAAATCCTTATGGTACTCCCGTTCTTCCTCGGTTGGCAACTTATCAAAGTATTCTTCTATAGGTTCTACCTCCTCTAATTCCTCATCCTTATTATCCTCAACTTCCCTACTCTCATCCTTACTATCGGCTTCTACTCTAACTTCATCCTTGTCGCTCTCCTCTATCTCCTTATCTATCGGCTTAATGGTGACCACATTGACAAAGTGGACATGTTTGGATGATGAGGGGTCCTTAATTTGGATTCCACTATTGGTGTCCCTAGTGTCCTTCCTAGATGTGATTAATGATTGGTTGTTAAGGGCTTTCAACAAGTTGTCAATCTTGTTGGTCATCTCCGTTTGTTGTTGGTTGAATTCGGTTTCAAACCTAGCTATGCGGGCTTCTTGAGATGCCATGAACTTTGACATCAATCCTTCAAGATTGTTGGTACTACCATAGTTGTTAGAAGGATTGGTGTTGAAAGTACGGTTGGATGGTGGACCGTTTGGTTGGTAGCGATTAGGCGGATTGGAGGAATTGGGTTGATTTTGTTTCCACCTAAGGTTTGGGTGATTTTTCTAAGAGGGGTTGTATGAATCACCGTAAGGGTTTGGCTCGGGCTTGAAAGTGTACCACTTATCTCCCGCTTCGTCGGTACGCGTAGATGCGTAGTCCGCAAAAGCTGTTCCGGGGAGTTCCACACAATCACGAGTGTCATGGGGACCACTACATAATTCGCATGAAGAAGTGATTTTGTTCACTTGGCTTGAAGGCTTAGGAGCATCGTAAGATTTCATGAGAAACTTGACTTGGTCCTCAAGTTCCATGATCCTACGGTCGGGAGTGCTAGAATTGTTCGAAGGCAAAGATATTGCCTTGACCGTTTTGTTCAAATCACGGGGATCATTCCAACTTTCGTTGTCATAGAGAGCAAGATCTTCTATGAGTTCCCATGATTGTTCCGCACTAAGATCACGTAGCTTACCACCGGCCGATTGGTCAATGGCTCGCCTCGTGGAGATGTCGATATGGTCATAAAAAATTTGGACTTGGAGCCAAAGATCTATGCCATGATGAGGGACTTTTTGGAGTAAGTCCTTGAAACGAGTCCATGCTTCATAAAGAGATTCATTTTGACGTTGTTGGAACATCAAGATGTCATTTCTAAGCTTAGTATTTCTCCCCGGTGGGAAAAATTGAGCAAGGAAACGAGTGGTGAGATCATCCCATGTGGTGATGGATCCCGCGGGTAAACGCTCAAGCCATTGACTAGCTTGATCCCGTAGAGAGAATTGGAATAGGCGTAAACGGGTTGTCTCTCTAGTTGCAACATCTAGGTCTATGGAGTCTACGATTTTGAGAAAGTCCTTAAGATGTTGGTTTGGATCTTCGGAACGAAGTCCATGGAATGCACATCCGCTTTGCACCAACCGGATGGTGTCGGATCGCAAGGGGGTCACATTGGCTCCGGTGAGCTCAATGGTGTTTCGGTAGCCTTGGTGGCTAGGTAGGGAATACTCTCCTAAGGTTCGGGGCCTAAGGGGTTCTAATGGTGGGTTTTGTTGTGGTGGGATGACGGGTTCAAAGATGTTACCACCTTCCATGATGTCGGATGGTAAAGAGTTACGAACAAAGGCACAAAGAAATAAGATAGACTAAAGAAAACCTAGAAATAAAAATAAAATCTTACTAGAAAGGAATCTAGCAAGTAGACCTAATAAAAAGAAATCCTAACCTAGACAATAACTATTCCCCGGGCTGCGGCGCCAAAAACTTGATGCGTGGGAATCGCAACAGGCTTTACCTCTCGAGGGATCTCGAGAAGCTTACAACCCCCACCAGGCAGTGTACTGATCGTTGTAGTATAGTATAGTGACAAGTACCGGGGGATTGATCGTTCAGCTTAGGAATAGTGTCGCTAGGATTAGAAAGCCTAAATACTAGTTCTAAAGGTGAGGGATGATTATTTTTGTATTTTTATATTTTTTAGAAAGCAATTAAAATCTCGGGTTTTTGAAAGAGTGGGCGGAATTAGTTGCTAGTCAACTAACCCAAAACTAAGATGCAATAAAAAAAAATACAAAAAATGAAAATAAACTAATTATACTAAGGTTGTGAGCAGTAATTGGAGAAAATGTGTTTACTTAGATTTCACTACTCCCTAGATATCTTTTACACGTTAATTACTTGTTATGATTGCATGGATGACGGATCGTATTCCTTAATACCATTCATGGGGTGGCATACATAACTCCCCAATTCTATGAGCTCTTATCTTCTCCTACACCATGCCCAGCACAACTATAGGGATTGTAAACAGTGGCTCATGCATTAAATACAACCAATAAAGACCTAGTACGCCTCGGTTCATGTTTCTTAAGACGTTCAAGCATGTTACCATTTGGAGATCTGCCAGTTTTCTTAAGCCTAACATATAAATCATTCATCCAAAAACAAGAATAAACAAGTAATCAACACATAATCAATATCTAGGTTTCATTAGATCTAAGCAAACACAAAATAGATCTAGCCTAGCATAATGGAATTGAGACAAGAACAAGATATAGACAACCAACACATAGACATATTGATTGAATTAGAAGAACACTTATCTCAATTACAATGGAAGGTATCAAGGGTTTGGAACCCTTGAAAAACCTGTAAAAGTTGCACCAAAATCGTACTTAGGGTTTCTCCAAAACTTCTCTCTTTTAAATGTGAAAAATTAGAAAATAATATATAGAAAAACAGGTCTGACGGCGTCAAGAGTAATCTTGTGACGCCGTCACCTCGCCGCCAAAACTCTCCTCGGACTGCCTAGATCTACTTCTGACGCCGTCAAGAGTTATGCACTTCCAGGCCGTCATGACTCTTTTACTCTTGACGCCCTTCTCAAGTGACGCCGTCAAAACTCTACTGGGTCGTCATGGAAATTCATAAAATTTGCTCTTGACGTCGTCAAGGATTTGCTCTTGACGCCGTCACCAACTGTTCCCAGCATGGAAAATTAAGACTTTGGCGTTTTCTTCACTTTTATGCTCCAAAAACGTCCGAATTGCTTCCTTTTCCAGATTTCTCTCCCAAAGTACCTAAAATCACAAAAGGAACGATTTAGGGCAATATTTGATCAAATAAAGTCGGATTCGGGCTTAAATGACCCCCTAAAAACAGATCATTTTTCGCCTCTTCATAGATCTATCCACAATTATTTACGTTCACCTCTCTGGGTGACTAAGGCTCATGATATGAGGGGCTTTTAGCAAGGAAAGGTACTTAAGCAATAACGAGATCAGGTAAAGCATACCAAGAAAATACTTGTGTTCAGTTTGTAAAAACTAGCATGTATCCCCCTCGCAGGGTTTATAAAACATTTAAACAAGTAAAGGTGAGGCTATGAACTCACCTTAGTAATTCAGTGAACAAAAATATCGATACTCAGTTTGCAAAATGGGAACGGCTCCACACACGACCTAGATAATATATGGCATGTTTTAGTGCTTGGTAGTCTTAATGTTTTAATCGCGAGTAGTTTTTAAATGCATGATTTGTTAATTTGACGTTAGTAAGACTTTTGGTTTTTATAGTACATTGTTCGTTTAGTTTAGTTATATATAACGTAAGGTTTAATAATAATAATAACGGTAGTTTGAAATAAAACGTAACGTTTAATAATAGTAATAATAATAATAGTTTGAAAATAACGTAACGTTTAATAATAAAAATAGTAATAGTGATAGTAGTTTGAAAATAACGTAACGTTTAATAATAAAAATAGTAATAGTAGTAATAGTTTGAAAATAACGTAACGTTTAATAATAAAAATAGTAATAGTAGTAATAGTTTGAAAATAACGTAACGTTTAATAATAAAAATAGTAATAGTAATAATAGTTTGAAAATAAACGTAACGTCGCTACGTGAAATTGTAAAAATGGAAAGTAAAAATAAAAATATTAATTATATATATATGGCCTTTGTATTTTCTAAAAATTTACACTTTTTACCCTAACGGCGTTAGCGTTACGCCGTTAGTCCAAAATTAAATATATTTACATTTTACGTCCAAAACTTTATATTTCTTACACCTTTCACCCTAGAGTTTATAAAAATCATTTTTCACCCTTTAATTTACGAAATGACATTTTATACCGAAACTTTGAAAAGTTGACACTTTTAACCCGATTTTCATAAAATTTGCAAATTTTAGTCCAAAATCCACAATTTTCAAAACTTAATGTTTTTATTTCTTAAATAGTTTCAAAACAGCTTATTGAGCTTATTCTACCAGCTTATTAGTTCGAAAAGTTAATTTGATAGCTTATGGGCTTTTAACGAAATGTAAGGCCCGTTAGCATTTTTAGATCCAATGGGCCTACAGGAGTTTTAGGCCTTGTTTTGGGTAAATGTTAGGAGTATGAAAAACGTTGCCAATCAGCTTATTGTAACAGCTTATACGATCAGCTTATTTTAAAATGATTGGGCCTTAAGGCCCAGTCGATACTAAAAATTTTCCAACATTAGTTTCCAAGTCGATTTGCTTGGTGACTTTTATAGGTTCAAAACGCGATTTTTATTATAAAGTTTTTATACGAAAATGATTGTTTGTCATGAGGACAATTAGTTTGTGAAATAAAATGGCATGCTTGTTAAGTAAAATTTAAAGATATACGTGCGTTTTAGGCTACCATGGGATGAATTTTTGTAAACAAAAGACTTAGAAAATTTTTAGAGTTTTTCAAAATGGTTGTGGTACACTAGGAATGTACTTAAAATGGTTTTTTAAGTGGCGTTTTAGTTTCAAAACTTTGCATAGTTTATTTCTTAAGGTGTCAAATATATAAATGGACGTAAAATATATATAGGTTGTTTATATAATTTTCGAATAAAGTGGTGCAATTGTGTATGTCACGAATAAAAATGATGCAAATGAAAGTTTTATTTAACTATTGAAAAGAGTTTTGTTAGGAACTTACGACACCAAAATGGTGGGTAAAACAAGACGTAGAGTCGAGAAGTGAGTGAGATGAGTACGTAGTGTGTATGTGTGCTCGACCAAGGTTCACAAACAATAACGTGTTTCTCCTAAACCCACACGAATCCCTTGATTTTCTACCCAAAGCTTCGACCCAATGCCTAGTTACTACTTATAATATTTGGTGATTTTTGGTTTGCATGAAAATGGAAAACGAGAGTATGCATGCATGGGGTTTATATATGGAACTTGAAGTATTCTAGTGTCTAAGTTTTAATGTGATTTGATGGTAACTTGTTGTCAAAAAGTCTTTGAAGGTGTAAGACGCAATATGTACCTTCTCGTTTGTTTCTTATGTGTCGACATGATTTCTAGTTTAAAGAAACGTGTATTTTTTATTATAGTATGGAATGGTACTAGTGAATATGTATATAAAAAGAAAATGGTACTTGCCTAGGACACTTATTATATGTTTTGTGTGAGCTTGAAATGTGGAAGTACCATTTTTGTTTTGCAAATGCATGTCGACATTCCTTTTATTATACAAACGAATTTGAAACTTTGGCTAGGCTTGGTGATGATTGATAAAATGTAATATTTGGACTTGAAATTGTGTTAGAAATATTTTTAGGACTTAATAGAAACAAACGGGGTTTAAAACGGTTTAGTTTTGGATTAGTTGAAATTATATGAAATCGTTTTTGGACAAAAAGTTTTGCCTAGTAAAAATGTTGTTAGACTCGATGTGAGAAACTAAAAATCGACACTCTAATTGTTGGCTAGGGGAGGACCGAGTATGTGTAAAAATATAGGGGTGTCGTGTGTAAGATTTGAGCATACGAGACTCGTTTCTAGTCGTCCTAGTCGAGTGGAATGAAAACAAAGGAAAGGGGAAATGGGCTAAGTTTACTTTGGGCCGTGAATAGTAACAGGCCAGGAATTGTTTTTGGGCTTAATGTGTAATTAAGGGTCCGGTTAGGGTAATTATAATTAGTAAAATTTTTAAATTATAGTTAGTGAAAAGTTTAGAAATTAATTAGTGAGACGTTTACGTGAGTCCGAGAGTGAATAGTGTTTTGTGAATAGTGTTTCGTGAATAGTAAAACTTTTGAAAAACATCTCAATATAACTAACCGACTCCAAAAATGATGAATAGTGAAATGATGAATAGTGTTTTGTGAATAGTAACTGATGAATAGTAATTTTTGAAAAATGTCTCGAAATGCAGGTTCGTAATGAATAAAAGAAAATTTTAATATTCTCGCGATTTTAGACTATAGTGGTACATGTATGAGCATCGTTCCAAGCAAAAAAAAAGAATTATGAATATCGTAGTGATTTTAAGTAACATAGCACATTTGATAATAAAATATATAAAAAAAAATTGTTATTGGTAAAAACGTTATTAATTAACGAAATGATATATTAGTCTTTGATTTACTTTTATTATTTATAGGGAAATTTACAGGAGTTTACAGACTCCATCGACCTTACCACTCCACCACGCCATGTCATAAAGCTCCAAAACTAATTAGTAGTAGTACCTGAGAAACACATGCTTAAAAGTCAACACAAAGGTTGAGTGTAATCCATAGGTTTAAAATAATAAGTTGAGCACATGGTTTTAATCATACGATATAAACAACAAATGCAAATACCAGGGAAATCAAGGTAACACCAAATATGTAGAGGTAATACATGCATACATACAGTTGATGGAACTAAGCTCATGACACACAAACGTTAACCAAACCAATCGTCAGTAACTTTGTACTAATGATGAGGCGAAAAATGATCCGTTTTTAGGGGGTCATTTAAGCCCGGAATTGAATTTATTTGATCAAATATTGCCCTAAATCGTTCCTTTTGTGATTTTAGGTACTTTTGGAGTGACATGCTTGAACGTCTTAAGAAACATGAACCAATGCGTACTAGGTTTTTATGGTTGTATTTAATGGATGAGCGAATTCTAATGATCTCATGTTAGGAGCTTCTTGCAGGCTCGACATAGGAGTGAAGTAGGAGCCTATAGAGTTGGGGAAGTACGTACGCCACCCCACGAATGGTATTAAGGAATATAACCCGTCATCCACGCAATTGTAACAAACTATCAACCTGTAAAAGATATCTAGGGAGTAATGAAATCTAAGTAAACACAATTTTCCCATTTATTGTTCACACCACATTAGTAATTAGTTTTATTTATATTTTTGTTATTTTATTTTGATTGCATCTTTAGTCATTGGGTTAGTTGATTAGCAACTAATTCCGCCCACTCTTCCAAAAACCCGAGATTTTAATTGCTTTTATAAAAATATAAAAATATAAAAAGAATCATCCCTCACCTCTAGACTTAATTTTTAGGCTTTCTAATCCTAGCGACACTATTCCTGAGTTGAACGATCAATCCCCCGGTACTTGTCACTATACTATACTACAAAGATCAGGTACACTGCCTGGTGGAGGTTGTAAGCTTCTCGAGATCCCTTGAGAGGTAAAGCCTGGTGCAATTCCCACGCATCAAGTTTTCGGCGCCGTTGCCGGGGAATAGTTATTGTCTAGGTTAGAATTTATTTTTATTAGGTCTACTTGCTAGATTTCTTTCTAGTAAGATTTTTATTTCTTTTTCATAGGATTTCTTTAGTCTATCTTTTTCTTTGTGCCTTTGTTTGTAAAGCCATTATCATTTGTCTCCATGGCGGATGAAATTCCATTTAGATTATTAACAAATGAGGAACAATTAGTTTACTCGGATAGATTTGCTTCCTGTTGTTCCAATGAATTTTTAAGTGATCTTATATATATACAAGAGGAGATTGGCGTAAAGTTTGATAGGTTTGATGAGTTATGCGCATGTGTGGCCTATATTAAACAATCATTGTTAGGATCAACTCCTTTTAGTAAGAACTTTTGGAAAAATTTTGAGGAAAGCCTCCTAACCGTGAACCATGAGTTCAATGAATTGATGGGTATGTATACATCACAACTTGAGGAAACAATTATGGAGGATTTAGCCGAGCATGATCGTATTGAGCAAAAAGACCTAGGTTTTATGATCAATGACTTTGAATCTCAAGAAACACATGATGAGGATATGGATGATATTAAGATAAGGAAGGATGAGGTAAATAACACAAACCTACAAACTACCCCACAACTCCCATCATCACTTGAGGCACACACACCACCCGTGACTTACCCGGAAGAAGTAGAAGAAACTTTAGGAATCCCGATGGAGGTAGAACCCTTGTACCAAACACCACTAGAGGATATAGGTTTGAATACTTGTAGTCACAACCTTTCTCTTAGTTCTAAGGAAGTTCCTAGTTTTGATGAACCGGAGCCTCAACCAAATCCGTTACCTAATCTTCCATCCTTGGATGAAAATTTAGGAATTGAAAGAGGTCCTGATCCACCCATCAAACCGTATAGTCCGGGTAGTCTTAGGATAATGGTGGTAGACATTAAGCCATGTAGAGAGGAAGCCAATATAGGAGTAGGACATAACCTTACATGCTTACATCACCCATTCATGATTGATCACAATAAACATTATGGGTTTAAACCGGGTTTATTAGGTCAAGATGGATCCCCAACTAGTAATCTCTTAAAGTTGATTGAAAATGATCCCTTTCTAGGAGAAAATCTTAATCCACCCATTAACCTGATTGAATTAGGTAAGGTTATGATGATAGGAGCACACCCCTTTGAGCATATAATTCACTCACCCCCTTCACCTCACATGGCATATTTCCGCCCTAAGGGTGTGTATCACTACTTCCACCCGTACTTAATCCAAAGTGTAGGGAAAACCTCACCTATTTTCGTTAAATAAGGGTAGAGTCAGGCTCGTGACTCAAACAAAAATAAGCGCTTCTTGGGAGGCAACCCATGCTTTGTGTAATTTTTATTTGTTTGATTGTTATTTGCTTCCGTATGCATGCTTTATTTTTATTGTTGGTATATCATGTTTCAAAATAAAATTGTGAAAATGCTTTATTTTGTTGTTTAACTTCGTCTTAACTTCATATAAAGGTATTCCACAAAAGATAAGTGTAAGGGGAAACCCCAAATTTGTTTTTAAGAACAAAATTGATCATGATTTTCCACAATATTAAATAGACATGTATATTCGTATTTGTTAGAGTCAAATGCTTGTATCGAGTCATAATGATGTTTTGCAGGATTTTCCAGGAAGTATGACATAAGTTTTCCAGAAATTTTCCGGAAACTTAATGTAAAGATTTCTGCAGGTCACTTCTGGCGGCGTCAGGAATTAATTCCTGACGGCGTCATGTGTAAAATTCTGGAAATTTTGCTAGTTTTGTTTTTCTAACGGAGTCCTAAAATTTTTGTTAAATCTTTAGTTTTATAAACTCCAGGAAATCTTCAAACATTCATTACACAAGCATTATATCTAACATTGTTTTCTAGGATTTGTTAGTATATATAGATTGCAGCTGATTTTACGCGAGGTTGCCTTGTTTGTTTTCTCAGATTTAACAGGTTACATATGACAAGAAGATTTATATTCTGGAAGGGAAGCTTTGATGGTTCATTTTCTTGGAGGAAGATCTAACCTTGTTACCACACTATCCACACCGAACGAATCAGGGGAGTATTTGATTTCATTCTTTTACTTATTTTACTTTTACATTCTTTAATTGAACATTGGGGACAATGTTCATCCTAAGTGTAAGGGGAGGGTAAATGATGATACCTTATAGGATACAATTGCACTTGAATTTGTTTGTTTGATGGTAGGTGTGTAATAAAACTATGAGAAATACTTGTTAGTGTAATTTTAGCGCCAAATTTAAAATTTTTTACAACATTTAGGAGTGAAACTTTAGCCTTAGCAAGCATCTCATGGATAGGAGTTGTATGACTAGCATAAAACCGTACGATTCAGAAAAATTTTCCACCCAAATATGTGAGGTTCGCCTTTAGATTTGATAGGAAAAGCATTTATTACTAGTGCTTATGAGAGTACCGGTAGCATTTAGATTCTAGAACTTGCGTTAGTGATGCATCCCGAGACCGCTAGTGAGACTACATTCGTGTAGTAGGATTTACTACATGATAAGAGGCATTAGGATAACCCTTGTGTTAAACACGTATCATAATTACTTGACCATTTAAGTCATATTACTTGGCTAGTAAAGTCAATTAATTTTTCCCACACCATTAGCGTTGTACTCATTTTTAGTACACGAAACCCCTAGTACACCCCTCCGAGCCTATCTTTTCGTTTCTAACTTTAAGCATCTTACTTAAAGGAAGAATTTGTTACAACCCACTTAAATGTGCAACCAAATCGCCTTAGCTTTCCGTGTATGCACTCATCTTTAGTGCATTATTGTTATATGTTTAAACCCTTAGTTAATTATCTAATTGATCACATGGTTGCTAAGTCGAGTCATATCCTTGTACATATTGTTTTGGGGCGATTGGGACTCATGGGTAAAGTACTTATGTTATGGAGTAATGGGGAAGAACATGGTATATTACCCCCATATGTGCATTAATCTTAAAAGTACTCCAAGTGTTTTGATTATCTTGATTCGAGTCAATAGATTAGTTTATTGTAAAGTATGTAAAAATTCAAGTGTAAGGGGAATGTACATTCCCTATGATGTAATATTTTGGATGGTAGGGTAAGAGTGTATGCAAAAAAAAAAAAAAAAAAAAAAAAAAAAAAAAAAAAAAAAAAAAAAATCGAAAAAATATATATAAAAAAAATAATAAAAAAAGAGAAAAAACATACGGACTACCATCCCGTTGCATTCTATGTTTGTTTTATGTTTTTGTTATTTTTGATTTATTAGCTTAAGTCGAGTCTAGTCTTGGCTTAGCAATGCCATTTTGTACATGTAATTAACCAAGATGATTAACTAGCCACCAGTAAATATTGCCTTTATCCAACAAAACCGTGTATTCCATATCCCTACACCTAACGTTATAACCCTTTGAAAGACCTCTTTGATAGTTTATCCTAGGTGCTTACGCCATGTGGTGGAGGTTTGATCCTTTCCCAAGCCTATGGTAATCTATTTTGCTATGACAGGTAGTGAGAGATGTTTTCCATTTCCATATTGTGATATATACTTTATTACACCCGAGTGATGTGAGTATCTAAACACTATTTGTGAGGTGCTAGTGTATGACCTCTGTGCTTGTCTTTGGTCTTTAGTGGAACGATTATTTGTTGTAATTACTTTTATATTCGTGTTAAATGACCCCTAACTTGTATTTTGATTAGAATAAAAGCGCATTTGCTTGAGGACAAGCAAATCTCAAGTGTAAGGGTATATGATGAGGCAAAAAATGATTCTTTTTAGGGGGTCATTTAAGCCCGGAATTGAATTTATTTGATCAAATATTGCCCTAAATCGTTCCTTTTGTGATTTTAGGTACTTTTGGAGTGAATTCTGGAAAAGGAAGCATTTTGGACGTTTTTGGAGCATAAAAGTGAAGAAAACGGCAAAATCTTAATTTTCCTTGTTGGGAACAGTACCTGACGGCATCACAAAATTCTACATGACTGCGTCAAGAGTAAAACAAGAGGTGAAGTGGATAGAGTCCGTGACGATCCAGAGAGTTTTTACACTAGGGGCATGACGGCGTCACCATAGGCCATCATGGTCCCATTACACGTGACGGCCCAGAGATAATTTGCACTTGACGGTGTCAGATCTGGATCTAGGCAATCCGATATCACTATGGGCGGCGAGTTGACGGCGTCAGATATTTCTTCTTGATGCCGTCACGATGGAAAATATATATATAGTTTTGTAATTTTCATTCATTAAGAGAGGACAAGTAGAGGGATAACTTGGAGAAACCCTAGCACGATTTTTACTGTACTTTCAAGGGTTTTTACCCTTTGAAACCTTTCATGTTCAATTAAGATAAGTATCATTTCAATTCATTCAATATGTCTATGTGTTGTTTGAATATATCTTACGCTTGTCTTGATTTTAACATGCTAGGCTAGATCTCTTGTGTGTTTGCTTAGATGTAGTGAAACCTAGATGTTGATTATGGGTTGATTGCTTGTTTATAGTTGTTACAGATGAATGATTTCGATGTTAGGCTTAAGCAAACTGGCAGACTTCCATAGGGTAACATGCTTGAACGTCTTAAGAAACATGAACCAATGTGTACTAGGTTTTTATGGTTGTATTTAATGCATGAGCGAATTCTAATGATCCCATGTTAGGAGCTTCTTGTAGGCTCGACATAGGAGTGAAGTAGGAGCTTATAAAGTTGGAGAAGTATGTACGCCACCCCACGAATGGTATTAAGGAATATAACCCGTCATCCACGCAATTGTAACAAACTATCAACCTGTAAAAGATATCTAGGGAGTAATGAAATCTAAGTAAACACAATTTTCCCATTTATTGTTCACACCACATTAGTAATTAGTTTTATTTATATTTTTGTTATTTTATTTTGATTGCATCTTTAGTCATTGGGTTAGTTGATTAGCAACTAATTCCGCCCACTCTTCCAAAAACCCGAGATTTTAATTGCTTTTATAAAAATATAAAAATACAAAAAGAATCATCCCTCACCTCTAGACTTAATTTTTAGGCTTTCTAATCCTAGCGACACTATTCCTGAGTTGAACGATCAATCCCCCGGTACTTGTCACTATACTATACTACAACGATCAGGTACACTGCCTGGTGGGGGTTGTAAGCTTCTCGAGATCCCTTGAGAGGTAAAGCCTGGTGCAATTCCCACGCATCAACTAACATAAACAATAACCGCGGAATTTCATAATAATAAGTGCCCCCAAGGCCAGGTACTTGCCAATACCCAGCAAAATCGAAAGTAGTACACCCGCGTTGCCAAGCCCTTGTCAACCGGGTGGGATGGTCAATCCTATAGGCCTATAAACTAAGTTCGCGTTCACTCGCAAGTGACTAATGGCTCATGATCTGAGGGTCTTTCCGGCAAGACAAGCTACTTAGCACATCGTCAGGAAATATATCATTCATGAAAAGCATACCAAAAATACTTGTGCTCTATAAACATTTAAAGCATGTGTCTCACCCCATGGGTTTATAAACAATTAAAATATAAAAAGCGGGGCTATGAATCACACCTTAACAATAGCAATAGCAGGAAACGAGATATAGTAACCAATCAATAATGCGTCACAGCAAATAGAACTTCAGCACAACCTAATCAATATAAATGGCATAACTAAGAACTATACTCGAATATCTCCATAAACAATGCTTGAGAAAAAGTTTTGTACATACAATGGCATTTGAAAGAAATAGATTTCGTAAAGTCTCGTGTGGGAGACAAGAAAATTAGAAAAGAAATAAGTCGGCGAAATGACCAAATACGCAAGAAAGACGAAAGAACTCCTCGAAGAAAGTCGTCGAAAAGAAATGGAAAGAAAAGAAATAAAAATATGGAAAACTTACTCAAATAAAAATAAATAATAACACGTAACAATAAGTCTCGGATTTTACCCGTTTTCTCAAAATAATGTTGAAATAAAAGGTTTTGACATAATAATAATGTTTGGTAAAATGATTTAGGTTTATAAAGAATTTTATAAAATTTCGGCATGACCTACCCGTTTTTTATAACGTTTCCCGAGTCAATGACTCTTTATTTTCAAACAATATTAATATATATAGATAAATATGATTGGATATATCATTCGCGTAGTCCAGTAGTTGTTTAGGTTTTATCGACCATTTTGTATTTGTTCGGGTTCCAGGTACGTTAAGATCTTTACGGGCCTAACGTACCCTACCGTCTCTTGTACCAAAGGGTCCATAATATCCAAATAACCAAGGCCGTATATCCAATACATCCAATTCAAGCTCACAATGTCATAAGACGAAAATATGTCCGATATCAAGTACACTTAACTATAACAATTCATTTTAGATTTCATATATATTATTAACCGTTTTATTATTAGTTACCGTTTCTAAACTATATCAATATCCCGAGACCAAATTTTAACCACAAATAAATAAAATAAAACAACACCCAACACCACCCAAGCCATGGTGGTGGCGGTGTACGGCTGCCAAAACCAAACGGACCCAAGGGGTCTCCCAATCCAATCCAAACACTTAAAAAAAAAAAAAAAAAAAAAAAAAAAAAAAAAAAAAAAAAAAAACAACAACAACAACAACAAAAATAATAATACTACTCCCCTCCCCTCCCCCACCACCACCCAAGTCGCGGTGGTGGGGGCTATCGGCTGCCGAGAAGGGACCAAACCAAACGGACCCTTAATAACAATCCCAAACATCAAATATTACTCCCTTCGTCTCAATTATCAAACAACAACAACAAGAAATCTCACAACCCTCACCGAGTCACGAGTTGACTCGGTGAGTCCATCTGAGTCGCTGCCCAAACGAGAACAAGGGATCCCACACAAGTTTTGGGTTTAAAAATATTATCAAAACATTTTTAGAAAAGTTTTAATATTAAAAATCGGATTTAAAATAAAAATAAAATTAGGGTTTTTGAAATAAAAAGAAAGTAAAGAAAGAGGGGCGGCGGGGGTGGTGTTACCGTCGGTAGGATGGCGGAGGGGTGTGGTGGTGACCGTCGGTGGTGAAGGTGGTGGCGTACGGTGGTGAGGTCGCGGCAGTGGGAGGCGCGTGAGGGTGATACGGGGTGTTTGGGGGTAAGTGAGTGGTACGGGTGTGACGGGGATAACCCGATCTATAAAGTGGTACAAGAAAAGTGAGGTGGCCAGAAAATTTTCTGGCGAGTCACCGGAATCTGCTGCTGTCCGGCGAGGGGGGGCGGCGGCCGGTTGATGCAAGAGAGAGAGAGAGAGAGAGAGAGAGAGAGAGAGAGAGAGAGAGAGAGAGAGAGAGAGAGAGAGAGAAAATGTGGGATGTGTGTGTGGTTTTAGTATTAAAAATGAGGAAAATGGGGGGTAATGGGGATATATATATGGTAATAAAAGTATAGGGTGTGTTTTGTATTAAATGAAAGTGTAGGGTAAGGTGTAAAGAGATAGTCTAGGGACCAAGGTTGCCAACGTAGTAAACTTCTAACGATAAACGCTCCGGGGTCCAAACGACATAGCAAACGGACTCGAAAATTTACGAAACTTGCGCCATTGTTCACGAAATAATTTTTCCAATAAAATCAAGCATAAACTTCAGAGTTTTTCCAAAACTCAAAATAATTCAAATAATTTGGCAAATGCAATACAATTTGAGTTTTCTAGGTTGTGCTGAGTCAATCCAGGAATAAAGTTCTCATTTCCAATATATCTCATGTTTCTCAAGCCCAAATAATCACAAATAAAAGTTTTAATGTGTCTCAGGTACGAAAATAGATATTTGGCTAGCAATAGGTTTAGAAAAAGTATCGGGGGTTATAGTATATATGGTTGTGATATTAAGTATGCTGAACTTAAGAAATCTTTTGATGAAATAGATCCCCAATATAAAGAATGCTATATTCAGGTACAAGCCTATAAAGGTGCTGTTAAAACTTTAGAACAACAAAAGCTTTGGTACCAACAGAATCAACTAGCATATGAAGAGAAAATCAGGGTTTTAGAAAGAGATTTAACGAATACTAAAAAAGAGTTAAAATATTCTAAAAAAGAAAAGGCAAAAGTAGTTTTGGATAAACAAGAATTGCAGGATAAGTTTGAAAAAGAATTAGCATGTCATATGAAGTGGCAAAAGGGAGCTAAACACCTTGAGAAGTTAATCAATAGTTCTCAATCCACTAGGTCTAAGAGAGCTTTAGGGTATGAACACCTTATAGGGCCAGATGAGGTTTATGACCCTAATGAACCAAGTGTTTTTTACCCTGAACCACTTTTGCAATTTCAAACTCCTGTTAAATATGTTAAAGAAGGGGGAATGAATACTGTTTCTCCACCCATAACAGGAACATTTAAACCACCCTCTCCCCATATAGACTTTGATGAATCACAGATGTCATATGGCAAAAAGTCAAATGACTTTCCTGACACTGGCAGTGAAACTAATGATTTTGTCTCTTGTTCTTTCCGTGATAAGACCTCAGAGACTAATGATTATGCCAGTTGTGGTTCAAGTGACAAGTATGATGCACCCAATTCCTCACCCAAGTCCACACAAAATTCTGCTGATTTCTCCACAAAAGTTGTTGCTGATGAGTCAAATTTAAAGACAACTTCTTTTGTTGATTTTTCTTTTCATTCAGTGAAAGACAATTCTTTTAGTCATGTTAAAAACAATTCTATTTCTACTTTTGGTTTGAATAATTTTGTGTGTAATAAGACATCTCTAGAAAGAAGACATGTTTTGTTTGTGGCAGTAAATTTCATCTTATTAAGGATTGTAACTTTCATGAGAAGAGAATGGGTGTGTGTGCTGACCAAAAGAGACCTAGTCCAATGTGGAATAATGTCAATGCCATTCCCTCATTTGTTCCACAAGCAACACATACTACCAACAGACCTAATTCTGCTGACAAATCAGTTTCTGCTAGTAGGCCTTATTCAGCTAGCTGGAAAATACATGTTGCCAGACCATTTTTTAGACATAATAATACTTACTTTCAGAATGGTTTTTGGCCTGGTTTTTATGATGCAATGTACATGGGAGGGGCATACTGGGATACAACAGTTAAGCCCTCAGCAGGTTGTTCTTGGAGACATAATAGACCATCTGTAAACAGGGGATCCAAGCACAATGGTGGATCTCATTCATCTACATGGCTTCACTATAATGATCCACAAGGCAGGCTCAAGTCATTTATGACTTGAGTCTCCGTACGGTACTAATGTTGTTGTATATTTTGTTATTGTAGGATCATCCTCTTAAGAGTAAAGATGTAGGTATTGTAGATAGTGGGTGTTCTAGAAGCATGTCAGGGAACCAAGACAGGTTGCATGACTTTGTGCCCATTCATGGGGCACAATGACATTTGGAGGAGGAGTTGGAAGAATCACAGGGAAAGGAACCATTAGGACTTCCAAGCTGGACTTTGAAAATGTTTACTATGTGAAGGAGCTACAAAACTTTAATTTGTTCTCAGTTTCTCAAATCTGTGACAAGAAGAATAATCTTCTATTCACTGAGGAGGACTGTCTTGTGCTTTCAAAAGACTTCAAGTTGCCTGATGAAAGCCAAGTTTTGCTAAGAGTTCCTAGAAGTCACAATCTCTACACATTCAACTTGAATGATGTCAAGCCTGAAAGTGATCTAGCATGCATGGTGGCAAAAGCATCCTTGGATGAGTCTACTTAATGGCACAGAAGGATGGCACATGTGAACTTCAAAACCATCAATAAGCTAGCTAAACATGGATTGGTCCATGGACTTCCTTCTAAAGTCTTCACAAATGAGCACAACTGTGTTGCCTGCAATAAAGGGAAGCAACACAAAGCATCATACAAAGCCATTCAAGCTGTGAGCACAATTTCAGAACCTCTCCAGCTACTACATATGGATCTTTTTGGTCCAACTTCCATCAAAAGTATTGACCATAAGTACTTCTGCCTGGTGATCACTGATGACTATAGCAGTTTTTGTTGGGTATTCTTTTTGGGCACTAAAGATCAAACTCTTAAAAAATTTATAGCCCTTGTTGAAAACCAACTAAACAAAAAGGTTAAAGGGATAAGGTGTGATAATGGGACAGAGTTCAAAAATGCTAACCTAATTGAACTCTGTGGGTCTAAGGGAATAAAAAGGGATTATAGCAATACAAGAACCCCACAACAAAATAGGGTTGCTAAAAGAAAGAATAAAACCTTGATAGAGGCAGCAAGATCTATGCTTGCTGACTCTAAACTACCCACTATGTTTTGGACTCAAGCAGTAAGTACTGCCTGTTATGTCCTTAATAGGGTATTGATTACTAAACCACACAATAAGACACCCTATAAACTTTTGACAGTGAAGATTCCCACCATTAGTTACTTTAGGCCTTTTGGATGTCATGTGGCTATTTTAAATACAAGTGATCACCTAGGAAAATTTGAAGGGAAGGCTGATGAGGGGTATATTGTTAGATATTCAGCTCATAGTAAGGCTTACAGGGTATATAATTTTTCTGCTAAAAGGGTAGAGAAAACTCTTAACCTGATATTTCTAGAAGAGAAACCTAATGTTCAGGGTAAAGGTCAGGATTGGTATTTTGACCTGGACTATTTAACAGATCATTTAGGTTATACTAGATTCAAATCTAACTAATATGCAGGTACACAAGAGTCACCAACTAACAATGCAGATACCCTGGATGATGACTCAGACTACGACTCAGAGTATGATGAACAAGCCATTGTCGTTCCCTCTTTTCCAATTAACATTGCAGGTTCTCATGACAAAGTTGCTTCTGGTGTGGATGATTCAACTTTTGCAGAAGATCTTGCTAGGCTATAAAAGCAAGAACATGCAGCAAATGAAGAAGCTGAGAGGCTTGGTTTTGAGTTTGCAAAAGATACTGAGGCACTCTTGAGACAAGCTACTATTGAGACCCGCAGGAACATGGATTATACTGATCATGTTTCGGTTCCTGCTGATGGTACTCCTATTGTTGCTGCTGATACAAATTCTGCAGATGGTATTTCTGTTGCAGTACATGGTTCTGCTGATCATTCCACCATTCCCACTGGTCCATCCTCAAGCTTTGATGAACCTTTTTACAAGATTTCCAAGCCCCACAGACCTTGGCAATCATCAACAAAGTGCTGGCATTTTTCACTCTTCTTCATATGATGATGATTTTGCTCCAACTCTGACCAATCTTCAATCAACTGTTGAAGTTAACCCAAATCCTACTAAGAGGATAAACATTGTTCATCCTCAATCTCAGATTCTTGGAGATCTCAATGCCATGGTTCAAACAAGGAGTACAGTGAAAAAGACAAAGTTTGGTGAATGTGCTTTTGTCAATTACATCACTTGTTAGAAAAGGGACAATCATACAGATCAGCAACATTGTTTGTTTGCTTGTTTCCTATCTCAAGCTGAACCAACCAACATTGCACAAGCACTAGGTGATCCTAGTTGGGTAGAAGCAATGCAAGAAGAAATGCAACAGTTCAAGAATCAAGATGTTTGGGTACTTGTGGATTTACCTGAAGGAAAGTTTGCTATTGGAACTAAATGGATTCTAAAGAACAAAAGGGATGCTAGGGGTGTTGTGGTTAAAAACAAGGCAAGATTGGTTGCTCAGGGTTTTAGACAAGAAGAAGGCATTGATTATGATGAAGTCTTTGCACATGTAGCAAGGGTTGAGGCCATTAGACTATTTCTGGCCTTTGCTTCTTACATGGGATTTATGGTCTATCAAATGGATGTGAAAAGTGTCTTTCTCTATGGCAAAATTGATGAAGAAGTGTATGTCACTCAACCTAAAGGATTTGAAGACCCGCAGAATCCAAAGAAAGTGTATAAGGTTGTGAAAGCACTCTATGGACTTCATCAAGCACCCAGAGCCTGGTATGCAAGATTGTCAAACTTCTTTTTGAAGCATGGTTATAGAAGAGGTGCAATTGATAAAACACTCTTCATCTAAAAGAATTCCAGAGATATCATTCTTGTTCAAGTCTATGTGGATGATATCATCTTTGGTTCCATAAAGGAAGCTTGGTGCAGAGAATTTGAGACCTTAATGAAGAGTGAGTCTCAAATGAGTGTTATGGGGGAGCTTACCTTTTTCTTGGGGTTACAAGTGAAGCAAAAGCCTAAAGGGATATTTATCAGCCAGGATAAGTATGTCAAAGACATTATCAAAAAGTTTGACTTTGATAATATAAGGACTGCAACTACACCTTATGAAGCTCCAAAGCCTAAGAATTCGAATGAACCAGATGAAGCTGTGAATGTTCACCTCTACAGATCAATGATTGGTTCACTTATGTACCTAACATCTTCAAGGCCTGATATCACCTTTGTAGTCAGTGCTTGTTCTAGACATCAAGTCACTCCATTGACTTCCAATTTGAATGCAGTTAATAAAATCTTTAAGTATCTTAAAGGCCAACCTAAGTTAGGTCTTTGGTACCCAAGAGATTCTCCATTTGTGTTGGAAGCTTACAGTGACAGTGATTATGCTTTAGATAGGAATTCCACTACATGAGGTTGTCAATTCCTTGGTAGGAGGCTAATTTCTTGGCAATGAAAGAAACAAACCATTAGGTCCACCTCATCTACTGAAGCAGAATATGTTGTTGCTGCTAATTGTTATGGACAGGTACTTTGGATACAAAATTAGATGCTTGATTATGGGTTCAACTTTATGAACACAAAAATCTATATTGTTAGAATTAAAAGTGACGATCATTATTGAGTCAAATAGTTAGTTAAATATATTCACGTAATAGTTAGTAAATGCTAGTCCATTATGTTAATGTAAAAGCCTAAATGGCTTGGCCCAAAAGAAGGCCCAAGAATAAGCCCATTGAGGCCTAATGTAAAAACTATATAAACCCTCTTAGGCTTGTTAGGAGGGTGGGAGTTCATGTTAATGATAAGGCGAAAAGTATACCACTTTTAAGGGGTCATTTAAGCATGAATTCTTGATTATTTGATCAATTACTCCCCTAAGTCGTTCCTTTTGTTATTTTAGGTACTTTTGAGAAGAAATCTGGAAAAAGAAGCATTTTGGACATTTTTAGAGCACTAAAGTGAAGAAAACGGCAAAGTCTCAAAATCCTTGCTGGGAACAGTACCTGACGACGTCAAGACTTCATACATAACGGCGTCAAGCATGGCAAAAGAGGTGCAAGTGGAAAATACACATGACGGCCCAGAACACTTTTAGTGTAATTGATCTGACGGCGTCACTGATGCGTGGGAATCGCAACAGGCTTTACCTCTCGAGGGATCTCGAGAAGCTTACAACCCCCACCAGGCAGTGTACCTGATCGTTGTAGTATAGTATAGTGACAAGTACCGGGGGATTGATCGTTCAGCTTAGGAATAGTGTCGCTAGGATTAGAAAGCCTAAATACTAGTTCTAAAGATGAGGGATGATTATTTTTGTATTTTTATATTTTTTTTAGAAAGCAATTAAAATCTCGGGGTTTGAAGGATTTGGGCGGAATTAGTTGCTAGTCAATTAACCCAATACTACAATGCAATCAAAATTAAATACTAAAAATGTAAATAAACTAATTATACTAAGGTTGTGAGCAGTAATTGGAGAAAATGTGTTTACTTAGATTTCACTACTCCCTAGATATCTTTTACACGTTAATTACTTGTTATAATTGCATGGATGACGGATCGTATTCCTTAATACCATTCATGGGGTGGCATACATAACTCCCCAATTCTATGAGCTCTTATCTCCTCCAACACCATACCCAGCACAACTATAGGGATTGTAAACAGTGACTCATGCATTAAATACAACCAATAAAGACCTAGTACGCCTCGGTTCATGTTTCTTAAGACGTTCAAGCATGTTACCATTTGGAGATCTGCCAGTTTTCTTAAGCCTAACATATAAATCATTCATCCACAACAAGAATAAACAAGTAATCAACACATAATCAATATCTAGGTTTCATTAGATCTAAGCAAACACAAAAGAGATCTAGCCTAGCATAATGGAATTGAGACAAGAACAAGATATAGACAACCAACACATAGACATATTGATTGAATTAGAAGAACACTTATCTGAATTACAATGCAAGGTATCAAGGGTTTGGAACCCTTGAAAAACCTGTAAAAGTTGCACCAAAATTGTACTTAGGGTTTCTCCAAAACTTCTCTCTTTTAAATGTGAAAAATTAGAAAACTATATATAGAAAAACAGGTCTGACGGCGTCAAGAGTAATCTTGTGACGCCGTCACCTCGCCGCCAAAACTCTCCTCGGACTGCCTAGATCTACTTCTGACGCCGTCAAGAGTTATGCACTTCCAGGCCGTCATGACTCTTTTACTCTTGACGCCCTTCTCACGTGACGCCGTCAAAACTCTACTGGGTCGTCATGGAAATTCATAAAATTTGCTCTTGACGCCGTCACCCACTGTTCCCAGCATGGAAAATTAAGACTTTGGCGTTTTCTTCACTTTTATGCTCCAAAAACGTCCGAATTGCTTCCTTTTCCATATTTCTCTCCCAAAGTACCTAAAATCACAAAAGGAATGATTTAGGGTAATATTTGATCAAATAAATTCGGATTCGGGCTTAAATGACCCCCTAAAAACGGATCATTTTTCGCCTCATCATATACCCTTACACTTGAGATTTGCTTGTCCTCAAGCAAATGCGCTTTTATTCTAGTCAAAATACAAGTTAGGGGTCATTTAACACTAATATAAAAGTAATTACAACAAATAATCGTTCCACTAAAGACCAATAGACAAGCACGGAGGTCATACACAAGCACCTCACAAATAGTGTTTAGATACTCACATCTCTCGGGTGTAATAAAGTGTGAATTACAATATGGAAACGGAAGATATCTCTCACTACCTGTCATAGCAAAATAGATTACCATAGGCTTGGGAAAGGATCAAACCTCCACCACATGGCGTAAGCACCTAGGATAAACTATCAAAGAGGTCTTTTAAAGGGTTGTAACGTTAGGTGTATGGATATGAAATACACTGTTTTGTTGGATAAAGGAAGTTTTATTGGTGGCGAGTTAACAATCTTGGTTAATTACATGTACAATATGGCGTTGCTAAGCCAAGACTAGACTCGACTTAAGCTAATAAATGAAAAATAACAAAAACATAAAATAAACATAGAATGAAACGGGATGGTAGTCCGTATGTTTTTTCTCTTTTTCCTTTTTTCTATTTTTTTCTTTTTTTTTCTGGATTTTTTTTTTTTTTTTTTTTTTTTTTTTTTGCATACACTCTTACCCTACCATCCAAAATAATACATCATAGGGGATGAGAATTCCCCATACACTTGAATTTTTACATACTTTACAATAAACTAATCTAGTGACTCGAATTAAGAAAATTAAAACACTTGGAGCACTTTTAAGATTAACGTACATATGGGGGTAATAAGTGATGTTCTTCCCCATTACTTCATAAAATAAGTACTTACCCATGAGTCCCAATCGTCCCAAAACAATATGTACAAGGATATGACTCGACTTAGCAACCATGTAATCAATTAGAAAGTTAACTTAGGGTTTAACAAATAACAATAATGCACTAAAAATGAGCGCATACACGGAAGGCTAAGGCGATTTGGTTGTACATTTAAGTGGGGTGTAACAAATTCTTCCTTTAAGTAAAATGCTTAAAGTTAGAAACGAAAAGATAGGCTCGGAGGGGTGTACTAGGGGTTTCGTGTACTAAAAACGAGTACAACGCTAAGGGTGTGGGAAAAATTAGTTGACTTAACTAGCCAAGTAATATGACTTAAATGGTCAAGTAATTATGATACGGGTTTAACACAAGGGTAATCCTAATGCCTCTTATCATGTAGTAAATCCTACCACACGAATGTAGTCTCACTAGCGGTCTCGGGATGCATCACTAACGCAAGTTCTAGAATCTAAATGCTACCGGTACACTCATAAGCACTAATAATGAATGCTTTTCCTATCAAATCTAAAGGCGAACCTCACATTTTTGGGTGGAAAATTTTTCTGAATATACGGTTATGTGCTAGTCATACAATCTCCTATCCATGAGACGTTTGCTATGGCTAAAGTTTCACTCCTAAATGTTGTAAAAAATTTTAAATTTGGCGCTAAAATTGCACTAACAAGTATTTCTCATAGTTTTATTACACATCTACCATTAAATAAAACAAACTCAAGCGAAAGTGCATATGTAAGGTATCATCTTTTTACCCTCCCCTTACACTTAAGATGAACATTGTCCCCAATGTTCAAGTAAAGAATGTAAAAAGTGAAAAAGTAAAGAGAATGAAATCAAATACTCCCCTGATTCGCTCGGTATGGATAATAGGATGGCCAGGTTAAATCTTCCTCCAAGAAAATGAATAATCAAAGCTTCCCTTCCAGAATATAAATCATCTTCTTGTCATACATAACCCGTAAAACCTGACAAAATAGACAAGACAACCTCGCGTAAAATCAGCGGCATCCTATATAAGTTTCTAAGTCCTAGAAAACAAGATAAGATATAATGCTTGTGGAATGAAGTTTGCAGATCTGCTGGAGATTATAAAACTTAATAATTCACAAAAACCATAAGACTCCGTTAGAAAAACAAAACCGGTAAAATTTCCAGATTTTAACTCCTGACGCCGTCAAGAGTAAAACTCTGACGCCGTCAAAATGGACCTGCAGAAATTCTTATGTTAAGTTTCCAGAAAATTTCTGGAAAAACTTGGTCCTACTTCCTGGAAAATCCTGCAAAACTTCATTATGACTCGATACAAGCATTTGACTCTAACAAATACGAATATACATGCTCATTTATTATTGTGGAGAATCATGATCGGTTTGTTTCTTAAAAACATATTTGGGGTTTCCCCTTACACTTATCTTTTGCAAAAATACTTCTAGGTGGAGTTAAGACTAGGCCAAAACAACAAAGTAAAGTATTTCCACATTTTAGTTTAGAAACATGATCAACCAACAATAAAAATAAAGCATGCATACGGAAGCAAATAACAATCAAACAAATAAAATCACACAAAACATGGGTTGCCTCCCAAGAAGCGCTTTTCTTTATTTACGAGTCTTATAGCTAGACTCAAGGTTATGGGTTACTACGTGATTTCATCATTGGTTCCATTCTCTAGGTCGTCTTCTAAACCAGTTTTGTACTCCGGACCTAGTTGCAAGCATTCTTTGTAGAAACCAAGCATTCTATTCTTTACATACTCTACTCCTCTACGTCTATCCTCCTCATTCCTATAATAAGCCGCTTGCTTGTGTTCCTTTTCGAAATAAGAGAGAAGGCGGTATTGCTCAATTTTGTAGGGCATTTGATAGGCAACCTCATCGTTTTCTTCCTTAAATATAACTATCCCTAAAGTCGGATCATAACTCATCCTAGTGGCCTCAACAAATGGTTTTCTGAATACTATTTGACTTAGGCAAGCATCTATCACCGGATGAATGTCTTCTACTATCATAAAATCGATTTCATAGGTAAGATTCCCTATAATCACATGTAATCCCTTCACTCTTCCTGCAAAATTACTTATCAGATTCTTACCGGGCATCATCCTAAAATTGAGTTGCTTCTTCATCACCCAATTGTAATAAGTCCTAGTCATGATGTTCACGGGGGATCTAAGGTCGATGTAAGCTTTCCATATATGCATGTGCCCGATATTGCATGGGATGTTAATGTTAGAGGGGTCTCCCACTTTGATAAGGGGGTTGCCAAAGATATATGTTCTCTCGGGACTATCGAATAAATCCTTATGGTATTCCCGTTCTTCCTTGGTTGGAAATTTATCAAAGTATTCTTCTATAGGCTCTACTTCCTCTAATTCCTCATCCTTATTAACCTCAACTTCCCTACTCTCATCCTTACTATCGGCTTCTACTCTAACTTCATCCTTGTCACTCTCTACTATCTCCTTATCAATTGGCTTAATGGTGACAACATTGACAAAGTGGACATGTTTGGATGATGAGGGATCCTTAATTTGGCTTCCACTATTGGTGTCCCTAGTGTCCTTCCTAGGTGTGATTAACGCTTGGTTGCTGAGGGCTTTCAACAAGTTGTCAATCTTGTTGGTCATCTCCGTTTGTTGTTGGTTGAATTCGGTTTCAAACCTAGCTATGCGGGCTTCTTGAGATGCCATGAACTTTGACATCAATCCTTCAAGATTGTTGGTACTACCATAGTTGTTAGAAGGATTGTTGTTGAAAGTACGGTTGGATGGTGGACCGTTTGGTTGGTAGCGATTAGGAGGATTGGAAGAATTGGGTTGATTTTGTTTCCACCTAAGGTTTGGGTGATTTTTCCATGAGGGGTTGTATGAATCACCGTAAGTGTTTGGCTCGGGCTTGAAAGTGTACCACTTATCTCCCGCTTCGTCGGTACACGTGGATGCGTAGTCCGCAAAAGCTGTTCCGGGGAGTTCCACACAATCACGAGTGTCATGGGGACCACTACATAATTCGCATGAAGAAGTGATTTTGTTCACTTGGCTTGAAGGCTTAGGAGCATCGTAATATTTCATGAGAAACTTGACTTGGTCCTCAAGTTCCATGATCCTACGGTCGGGAGTGCTAGAATTGTTCGAAGGCAAAGATATTGCCTTGACCGTTTTGTTCAAGTCACGGGGATCATTCCAACTTTCGTTGTCATAGAGAGCAAGATCTTCTATGAGTTCCCATGATTGTTCCGCACTAAGATCACGTAGCTTACCACCGGCCGATTGGTCAATGGCTCGCCTCGTGGAGATGTCGATATGGTCATAAAAAATTTGGACTTGGAGCCAAAGATCTATGCCATGATGAGGGACTTTTTGGAGTAAGTCCTTGAAACAAGTCCATGCTTCATAAAGAGATTCATTTTGACGTTGTTGGAACATCAAGATGTCATTTCTAAGCTTAGTAGTTCTCCCCGATGGGAAAAATTGAGCAAGGAAACGAGTGGTGAGATCATCCCATGTGGTGATGGATCTCGCGGGTAAACGCTCAAGCCATTGACTAGCTTGATCCCTTAGAGAGAATTGGAATAGGCATAAACGGGTCGTCTCTCTAGTTTCAACACCTAGGTCTATGGAATCTACGATTTTGAGAAAGTCCTTAAGATGTTGGTTTGGATCTTCGGAACGAAGTCCATGGAATGCACATCTGCTTTGCACCAACCGGATGGTGTCGGATCGCAAGGGGGTCACATTGGCTCCGGTGAGCTCAATGGTGTTTCGGTAGCCTTGGTGGCTAGGTCGGGAATACTCTCCTAAGGTTCGGGGCCTAAGGGGTTCTAATGGTGGGTTTTATTGTGGTGGGATGACGGGTTCAAAGATGTTACCACCTTCCATGATGTCGGATGGTAAAGAGTTACGAACAAAAGCACGAAGAAATAAGATAGACTAAAGAAGACCTAAAAATAAAATCTTACTAGAAAGGAATCTAGCAAGTAGACCTAATAAAAAGAAATTCTAAACTAGACAATAACTATTCCCCGGGCTGCGGCGCCAAAAACTTGATGCGTGGGAATCGCAACAGGCTTTACCTCTCGAGGGATCTCGAGAAGCTTACAACCCCCACCAGGCAGTGTACCTGATCGTTGTAGTATAGTATAGTGACAAGCACCGGGGGATTGATCGTTCAGCTTAGGAATAGTGTCGCTAGGATTAGAAAGCCTAAATACTAGTTCTAAAGATGAAGGATGATTATTTTTGTATTTTTATATTTTTTTAGAAAGCAATTAAAATCTCGGGGTTTGAAGGATTTGGGCGGAATTAGTTGCTAGTCAACTAACCCAATACTACAATGCAATCAAAATTAAATACTAAATATGTAAATAAACTAATTATACTAAGGTTGTGAGCAGTAATTGGAGAAAATGTGTTTACTTAGATTTCACTACTCCCTAGATATCTTTTACACGTTAATTACTTGTTATAATTGCATGGATGACGGATCGTATTCCTTAATACCATTCATGGGGTGGCATACATAACTCCCCAATTCTATGAGCTCTTATCTCCTCCTACACCATGCCCAGCACAACTATAGGGATTGTAAACAGTGGCTCATGCATTAAATACAACCAATAAAGACCTAGTACGCCTCGGTTCATGTTTCTTAAGACGTTCAAGCATGTTACCATTTGTAGATCTGCCAGTTTTCTTAAGCCTAACATATAAATCATTCATCCACAACAAGAATAAACAAGTAATCAACACATAATCAATATCTAGGTTTCATTAGATCTAAGCAAACACAAAAGAGATCTAGCCTAGCATAATGGAATTGAGACAAGAACAAGATATAGACAACCAACACATAGACATATTGATTGAATTAGAAGAACACTTATCTCAATTACAATGCAAGGTATCAAGGGTTTGGAACCCTTGAAAACCTGTAAAAGTTGCATCAAAATTGTACTTAGGGTTTCTCCAAAACTTCTCTCTTTTAAATGTGAAAAATTAGAAAACTATATATAGAAAAACAGGTCTGACGGCGTCAAGAGTAATCTTGTGACGCCGTCACCTCGCCGCCAAAACTCTCCTCGGACTGCCTAGATCTACTTCTGACGCCGTCAAGAGTTATGCACTTCCAGGCCGTCATGACTCTTTTACTCTTGACGCCCTTCTCACATGACGCCGTCAAAACTCTACTGGGTCGTCATGGAAATTCATAAAATTTGCTCTTGACGCCGTCAAGGATTTGCTCTTGACGCCGTCACCCACTGTTCCCAGCATGGAAAATTAAGACTTTGGCGTTTTCTTCACTTTTATGCTCCAAAAACGTCCGAATTGCTTCCTTTTCCAGATTTCTCTCCCAAAGTACCTAAAATCACAAAAGGAACGATTTAGGGCAATATTTGATCAAATAAATTCGGATTCGGGCTTAAATGACCCCCTAAAAATGGATCATTTTTCGCCTCATCAGTCACCAAGGCCGTCAGGGTCAAAATGTATGTGACGGCCCAGAGCATAATTCCTTCTTGACGGCGTCAAGATTTGATCTAGGCAATACGATCCTTAATTTGGCGGCGAGTTGACGGCGTCAGAAACTAAAACGTGACGCCGTCAGGATGTATTATCTATATATATTTTTCCTATTTTTCATTGTAAAAGGTGGAACATTAGAAGAACTTTTGGATAGCTTAAACCCTAGACGAATTTTCTGTAAAAATAAGGTTTTCAACCCTTGTTCCATCCATGCTTAATTGAAGATAAGTTTTCCAATAATCATACGATATGTCTATGTGTTGTGTGATTCTATCATATGCTTGTCTTTCTTTTAACATGCTAGGCTAGGTTTTTATTGTATTTGCTTAGATGTAGTGAAACCTAGATGTTGATTATTAGTTGATGCTTTGTTTATAATTGTTGTGGATGATTGTATTCTATGTTAGGCTTAAGAAAACTGGCAGACTTCCATTGGTAACTTGCTTGAACGTCTTAAGAAACATGATCGGAGGTGTACTATGATTTTTGGTTGTATTTAATGCATAAGTGAATTCTAGTGATCCCATGTTAGGAGCTTTTAGTCGGCTCGACATAGGAGTGAAGTAGGAGCTTATAGAGTTAGGGAATATTGTACACGGCCCTACGACTAGTATTAAGGAATATAACCCGTCATCCATGCAATTGTAACATGCTAATCAACTGGTAAAAGATATCTAGGGAGTAATGAAATCTAAGTAAACACATCTTTTCTCATTATTGTTTCCACCACATTAGTTTATTTCATTTATTTTTATTTTATTTTGGTTGCATCTTTAGTTATGTGGGTTAGTTGGCTAGCAACTAATACCGACCACTCCTTTAAAACCCGAGATTTTACTTGCATTCATAAAATATAAAAAGTACAAAAAGAATCATCCCTCATCTCTAGACCTAGTTTAGTAGGCTTTCTAATCCTACCGAACACTATTCTTGAGTTGAACGATTAGGTTAGGAGCAGTTTTGATGCAGCGAGGGATGCTTATGGCATATGCATCCCGACAGCTTAAGACTCATGAGGAGAAGTATACCACTCATGATTTGGAGTTAGGAGCCGTGGTTTTTGCCCTTAAGTTGTGGAGACATTACCTTTATGGTACTAAGTGTGTCGTCTTTACTGACCACAAGAGTTCACAGTATATTTTGGATCAGAAGGAGTTGAACATGCGACAGCGACGATGGTTGGAGACGTTGAGCGATTATGATTGCGAGATACGATACCACCCTGGAAAGGCTAATGTTGTGGCTGATGCATAGAGTCACAAGGAAAGTTTGAAGCCGTTACGTGTTTGAGCTTTAGTTTTGATGATTAACTCGAATTTACCCGCCTAAATTCTGCAAGCTCAAGAGGAAGTCGTGAAAAGAGGAGATCTTAAGGAAGAAAAAGTTGATGGGATGATCAGAAAGGAGAAACTTGAGAAACGTTCAGATGGAACTTTGTATTACAAAGGAAGAAGTTAGATACCTTTGTTCAGAGGACTGAGAGACTTGATTATGCTCGAGTCTCATAAGTCAAAGTATTCTATCCACCCAGGATCTGACAAGATGTATCAAGATGTGAGGAAGTTATATTGGTGGCCCAATATGTAGGCTGAGATTTCCGATTATGTCCGTAAGTGTCTTACGTCCGCCAAAGTTAAAGCTGAACATCAGAAGCCGTCTGGTTTACTAGAGCAAGCTGAGATCCCAGAATGGAAATGGGAAAGAATAAAAATGGATTTTGTCACCAAGTTACCTAGTACTTCGACAGGATTTGATGCTATTTGGGTAATAGTCGATCGATTGACTAAATCCGCACACTTTTTGCCAATCAAAGAGAACTACAGTATGGACAAGTTGACCAGGCTCTATGTGAAGGAGATAGTGTCTCGACATGGAGCGCTAGTGTCTATTATCTCAGATAGAGATGGCAGGTTTACTTTGAATTTTTGGAAGTCACTTCAAGATTTATTTGGCACAAACCTTGACATGAGTACCGCTTACCATCCACAGACCGATGGTCAAAGCGAGAGAACCATCCAAACTTTGGAAGATATGCTACGACCATGTGCGATTGATTTCGGGAATACATGGGATGTCCATTTGCCCTTAATTGAGTTTTCCTACAACAATAGTTACCAGGCGAGTATTAAGGCCGCACCGTTTGAAGCACTCTATGGTCGGAAGTGCCGATCACCTATATGTTGGGATGAAGTGGGAGAAGCTCAGCTTATTGGTCCAGATTTAGTTCGTGAGAGGACCAAGAAGATTGCTCAAATTAAAGACCGATTGAAAGTTACTCGTGACCGTCAGAAGAGTTACGCTAATGTGAGACGTAAACCTGTAGAATTTCAGGTAGGAGATAGGGTTATGTTGAAGGTATCGCCTTGGAAAGGTGTGATCAGGTTTGGTAAGAAAGGAAAGTTGAATACCCGTTATATAGGACCATTTAAGATTGTGAAGAGGATTGGTCCTGTGGCATATAAGCTAGAATTGCCGCCTGAGCTCAGTAGAGTTCACCCTACTTTCCACGTGTCAAATTTGAATAAGTGTATGACCGATGAAACCGCTGTAATTCCGCTTGAGGAGATTGAGATTGATGAGCAACTGCATTTTTGTTGAGGAGCATGTTGAAATCATGGATCGTAAGGTTAAGCGATTGAAGAAGAGTCGTATTCCTCTTGTGAAGGTTCGTTGGAATTCCGAGAGAGGACCGGAATATACTTGGGAACGCGAGGACGAATTTAAGCGCAAGTACCCAAATCTTTTCAAAGCCAGGACTGGCAACTTAAACAAAATCCGAGACGGATTTCTAAATAAGATGTATGTGATGTAACCCCTGGTACTTAACCTAAAACCTATTACTAGCCAAATATTTATTTTCGTACCTGAGACACATTAAAACTTTTATTTCATGATTATTTGGGCTTGAGAAACGTGAGATATATTGGAAACAAGAACTTTATTCCTTGATTGACCCAGCACAACCTAGAAAACTCGAATTGTATTGCACTTGCCAAATTATTTGAATTATTCTGAGTTTGAGAAAAACTCTGAAGTTTATGCTTGATTTTATTGGAAAAATTATTTTGTGAACAATGGCACAAGTTTTGTAATTTTTCGACTCCGTTTGCTATGTCGTTTGGACCCCGAAGCGTTTATCATGAGAAGTTTACTACATTGGCAGTTTTAGTCCCTTAACTTACTCTTTTCATTTCACCCTACACTTTTATTTTATCCAAAAACCACCCTATACTTTTATTTAATATAAATATTCCATTAACACCCCACTTTTTCTCATTAATTTCTATAATAAAAACACACACACTCCACACCAAACTCTCTTTCTCTCTCTCTCTCTCCTTGAATTTTTCGGCCGCCGCCCTTCCACCGGAGTAGTAGCAGTTTCCGGCGCCGCCGCTGGAATATTTTTCTGGCCACCTCTTTTCTTGCACCATTTAGTAGATCGGGACATCCCCGTCACTACCGTACCACTCGCACCTCCCGATTCAACCCCGTTTTCTCCCACGCGCCTCCCACCGCCGCGACATCACCATCGAACACCACCACCATCTCTCTTTCTTGTTTCTCTCGACGATAAGCATCAACACGCGCCACCCCCGTGGTTATTTTTTATTTTATTTCAAAACCCTAGTTTTGAAAATCTTTATAAACTGATTTCTATTGTTAAAAACTTTTATAAAGTTTGTTTTGATAATGTTTTTAAGCTCAAAACTCATTTGGATCTTTCTTGTTCCCGTTTGGTCGCAACTCGGTCTCGACTCACCAATTCAACTCGTGACTCGGTGAGGGTTTTGATGTTTTATTGTTGTTTTGGGTTGAGATGACTAAGGGAGTATATATTTTTGGTGTTTGGGATTGTTATCGAGGGTCCGTTTAGTTTGGGTGTGCTCGACAGCCAACCACCACCACCACCGAGGCTTAGGGTGGTGGTGGGGGGAAATCATATTGTTATTCTTGTTGTTGTGGGTGTTGTGTTTGGACCGGATTTGGAATGGTTTGGTTGAGCCGAGTGAGCTTAAGGCTCGGTTTGGATTTGGTTTGGTTTCGGGTTATGTTGGTTTGACTTGGGTTTGATTTTGAGTTGTTATTATTGTTGTAGTTTTAGTTGTTTGTTTCGGGTTTGGTTACTAAGTCTCGGGATTATGTTATTGGTTAAACGGTAAAAATAACAAAAACGGATAATAATAATATGAAACCTAAAACCAATTGTTATAGTTAAGCGGATTTGATATTGGACATGTTTCCCTATTATTGCATTGTGAGCTTGAATTGGACGTATTGGATTTACGTCCTTGGTTATTTGGATATTATGGACCCTTTGGTACACGAGACGTTAGGGTACATTAGGCCCGTAAAGATCTTAATGTACCTAGAACCCGAACAAATACAAAATGGTCGATAAAACCTAAACAACTAATAAACTACGCGAATGATATATCCAATCATATTAATAATATATTAACGTTGTTTAACTAAAGAGTCATTGACTCAGGAAAACATTATACAAACGGGCAGGTCATGCCAAAATTTTATAAAATTCTTTATAAACTTTAAATTATTTTACCAAACATTATTATTTCAAAACCCTTTTTATTTCAACGTTATTTTGGGAAAATGGGTAAATCCGAGACTTGTTGTTTACGTGTTATTGTTTATTAAGTGTGTCTTCAATTTTCATTTCTTTTCTTTCCATTTCTTTTCGACGACTTTCTTCGAGATATTCTTTCGTCTTTCTTGCGTATTTGGTTGTTTCGCCGACTTATTCCTTTCTATCTTTCTTCCACACGAGACTTTTCGAAATCTATTTCTTTCAAATGCCATTGTATTTATAAAAACTTTTATTCAAGCATTGTTTATTGAGATATTCGAGTTTAGTTCTGAGTTATGCCATTTATATTGCTTAGGTTGTGCTGAGGTTCATTTGCTGTGACGCATTATTGATACGTTGTTATATCTCATTTCCTGTTACTGCTATTGTTAAGGTGTGATTCATAGCCCCGCTTTTTATATTTTTAAATGCTTATAAACCCATGGGGTGAGACACATGCTTTAAATGTTTTCTGAGCACAAGTATTTTTGGTATGCTTTTCCTGATTGGTATGCTTTCCTGACATTGTGCTAAGTAGCTTATCTTGCTTGATAAGACCCTCAGATCATGAGCCATTAATCACTTGTGAGTGAGCGCGAATATAGGGATATAGGCCTATAGGAATTGACCCTCCCACTCCTTTTACCAGATAAGCAAATTGTAGCGTACTATATTCAATTTTACTGGGTAATTGGCAAGTACCCGGCCTTGGGGGCACTATTATATTATGAAATTCCGCGGTTATTGTTTATGCCAGTACAGAGTTACTGATGATTAGTTTGGTTAACGTTTTGCGTGTCATGAGCTTAACATCATCAACCGTATGTATGCACGTGTTGCCTCTACATATTGGGTGTTACCTTGATTTCCTTGGTATTTGCATTTGTTGCTTATATCGTATGATTAAAACCTTTTGCTCAACTTTATTATCTTAAACCTATGGATTGCACTCAACCTTTGTGTTGATTTTTAAGCATGTGTTTCTCAGGTACTACTACTAATTAGTTTTGTAGATTTATGACATGGGCGTGGTGGTGTGGCTTGGACGAAGGAGTCTTTCTGTCAAGGCAGCTTTATCATCTTTACTATCTTTATTTTCATATCATTCGTAAAACCTTGGTGTGTCTTAAATATTTTCCTTTGCTAAAATTTGTTTAAATTTCCGCTGCAAACTCTATTTACTTTTTCTGCTGCTACTTTGACTTAAGAGTCCTTGTACTCTAAATGGTTTATAACTCGAATGATATGTTTTGCAACATTTATAAACGTCCCGTGTTGTGGTCGTTAGCTATAAATGTGCCTGGTTTCTATTTGCATAGCGCCCCCAGCATGTCAGCTGCCTTATTTAAGTTGGGGGTGCTACATATGGCATCTCAAGAAGCTCGCATAGCTAAGTTTGAAGCCGAATTCAATCAACAACAAACGGAGATGACCAATAAAATGGACAACTTGCTGAAAGCCCTCAACAACCAAGTGCTTACTACACCTAGGGAAGGTGACGGATCATGGCATATGAAGATGATTCTTTATGATCCGGATAGAGAGAAATTTGAGAAGTCATACCGAACTAAGAGAACCAATAGTAAATTGAAGCCTAAGTTTGATCCCAAAGATTTTCTCGATAAGGAACTCACTCACATAGGATAGCCCGTGACCTTGAGTCTAGCTACAAGACTCGTTAACAAAGAAAAGCGCTTCTTGGGAGGCAACCCATGTTTTGTGTGTTTTTATTTGTTTAATTTTATTTGTTTCCGTATGCGTGTTTTATTTTTATTGTTGGTAAATCATGTTTCAAAGCAAATTGTGAAAATGCTTTATTTTGTTTTTAACTTCGTCTTAATTACATATAAATGTATTTTGCAAAAGCTAAATGTAAGGGAAATCCAAATTTGTTTATAAGAATGAAAATGAGCATGATTCACTACAATATTAAATGAGCATGTATATTAGTATTTGTTAGAGTCAAATGCTTGTATTGAGTCATGATGATGTTTTGCAGGATTTTCCTGGAAATAAGGCATAAGTTTTTCCAGAAATTTTCCGGAAACTTAACATAAGATTTTTCCAGGAACATTCTGACGGCGTCAGGAGTTACAACCAGACGGCGTCAGGTACTAAAATTCTGAAAAATTTTGCGAGTTTTGTTTAAACCGGAGTCTTAAAGTTTTTGTTGATTCTTTAGTTTTATAAACTCCAGGAAATATGCAAACATTCATTCCACAAGCATTATATCTTAATTTGTTTTCTAGGATTTTCTAGTATATATAGATTGCCGCCGATTTTACGCGAGGTTTGCCTTGATTGTTTTATCAGGTTTAACAGGTTATATATGACAAGAAGATGATTTATATTTCTGGAGGGAAGCTTTCAAAGTTCATTTTCTTGGAAGAAGATCTAACCTTGTTGACACACTATCCACACCAAACGAATCAGGGGAGTATTTGTTTTCATTCTTTTACATGCTTTACTTTTACATCCTTTAATTGAACATTGGGGACAATGTTCATCCTAAGTGTAAGGGGATGGTAAATGATGATACCTTATAGGGTACAATTGCACTTGAGTTTGTTTATTTGATAGTAGGTGTGTAATAAAACAAAGAGAAATACTTGGTAGTGCAATTTTAGCGCCAAATTTAAAATTTTTTACAACATTTAGAATTGTCTCCCATGATTATCCTCCGACCTGAGAGTAAGTAATCGGTTTTTAGGGTTATAGTGAAGAGTTAGGGTTTTTTTTTATCATACCTCAATGAGAGTCGTGATATTCTTTATATAGGCATGAAATCTAGTTGATTTCGTGCTCCTTACTCTTCGGCGTATCACGCGTATCCGGTCTATTGATCTTTATCCCATAAATAGAAGATCATTATCAAGACCATAAATAATATATTTGGGTTTGGGCTTTCGTGAGCCTAAACCATTAGCATGGTAGCCCAAATCATTATTATGATAGCCCACACGTGATGGGCTTGGGCATTAGTAATGTCCATTAATCGGGTTCGTGACCCGAGTGTGGACTATACGTCATCAGAGGTTGTTAACACAAAACTTGTGAATGAAAACAAAGAGTTTTTGAAACGATGTTCCAAAAAGATAATGCTTAAAGGAAACTAATACGGAATTAACAAACATTTGTTTCTCCCCATAAGCTATCCAAATTCAAAGGGTTTAATCAATCGGTATCAAAAATACCATGAACATGCTATTTTTGAGGGGGAGAAAACGTGATTAATATGAATGTGATCAAAATGTGTGAATATCGTGGCTGAGTCTCATGCGAGCTCGACTTAGAATTGACCCAGGAATTGACGAAACAAAAATTGTTAGTAATCGAAAAGACTTATCTTCGATGTGTAATGACATCAAGTTAGTTATTAGAGCCAGTTGTCACCTAAAAGCTGACAATGTATCTCTTTAACTAGCCACGTAAGCGTGTCTCGAAAAGGATATGTCAAAGTAGATATGTACCATTTCGAGAAACTTTCCTTGAATATGACCAGGCCGGGTAATAACTTCAAGCTAGTCTAACCAGTGATGTAAGCGTGTCTCGAATCGGTTGTGTTCATTGAAAGTGGATCAATTCAAAAGTGAAAACTCCTCCCGCATGCGCAAATTTCTTAAAATATACATGAGCACATGTGAAGGGGGAGTCCTTCAAAAGAAATCGAAACTCTCAAAGTGTTCAAAAAATATGTTTCATGATCATAAACACTTTGAGAAGATTTTCAAATATTTGGTTCGATGGCAACAATAGGATAGTCATGAAGTTATAATGTGACTAAGGTTAGGAAAAAACGTCCAATGATCCGCTAGAACTGGAGGGATCTACCCAAGGACAATTCTAATAGACTAGAATTAGAAGTCCTTAGGTATGATTGAAAAAGGAGTAAATGAGAAAGGAGAAAGAAGGGGTTGAAGAATTAAAAAGAAAAGCAAATGAAAGGGTGAAAAGAAATAGCCCTCCATATGTTCAACCTTAGGGCAGACACCGGGTTCAATTCATATGCCACTGGTTGTTACTAAGTGACACCGGTATTGAAGATAAAGACGTCATGGACCTAGTGACGCACTGCACTTAACCTTCTAGCCACTCGAGTATCTCTCAAAAGGTACTTGTTTCATTCTCACGGGGAACCATTGTAATCTATCAACCTCTCACTCCAAGATGTGTTGATATTTGATTGGTCCCGAAACTGTCAGATATTATTGACCAACGTCAATAAGTCAAAGACAGCTCCGTTCCAATTCTCCGGTGATAGTATAGTGTGTCCCCGGGTCGTTATGTCCCAGCGAGATTGAGATGGTGTTTTTGGAAAACGTTTATGGGAATGAGTGGCACTGAGGACAGTAGCCAAGATGATATGGAATTGATTTTGCTACTGATATTTTGGTATTTGCACAATGATATATTATTCACAAATAACAGATATATAGATATATGCACAAATTCTCAATTAGGAATCAGGTAAAAGACAGAAAAGTGGGTTTTATCAGATTACAAACTACAGGGGGTGCAAGTGAACTTTTGAAAACTTAAAATTAAAAAGAAAATCTAAAATGAAAATGGAATTATAAAAATGATTATTTTAATATTTAAATATTAATTAATTAATTAATTAAAACTATTTAAAATCTAATTTAAACCTTATTTAAATTAACTAATAATTATAAAGATTACAAATTAAACTAAAAATTTGCAAAAATAATTTCTAAACCTTAAGAAGAACTTGAATAAAGTATAAAAAATAAAAATAAATATTTTTGTCCTTTTATGAGTTTTTTATTAATTAAAAACTAATTATATTAATTAAACTAATTAAATTATTTTAAATTACTAATAATACTAAATTAACTTAGAAAATTATGAGAAAATTTATAAAACTACTTAACCATCACATGAATCCTACAAAAATATAAAAACTTCTAAAAATTATATTTAGGCTATTTTACTAATTAATTACCTTTTAATTAATTTAAATCTAATTTAAATAATTAAAATAAGAAAATTGGAAAATAAACAGTAGAAATTAAAAATATATTTTCTAAAAGTCTTAACTAATTTATAAAACCTAGGAAAATTATAAAAACCTACTGTTGTTAATAAAAATTTAAGAAAACTAATTAATTACTAATATTACCTAATTAATTATTTAAACTACTTTTAAATCTAATAAATAGTAAACTGATTAGGAAAAATCTAAGAAAATTATTTTAAATACTTAAAGGTACTAGAAAATTAAGAAAATTATAAAAATGTAAAAGTGCTTATAAATAAGCTGAAATGAAAAATGAAAAAGATAGATTCTATTAAATAGAAGCTATCACTAATTTTATGTTTGGTGTTTTTCTTTTTGACAGCTAATAATAAGATGAAAATAAGAAACTTTTGTGAAACAACTTTTTATAAAGCTTAAAAATAAGCTGTGTGCACCCCCTTGTTTCCAAACAGTGAACAAATAGCTTATTAGGACTTAAGCTACTATGAAAAAGCTAGGAACTGAGAAACTAAGCATGCACAGATGATTAACAACAAGAAGTAAGCAAATAAGAACCAAAGAAGCACACTGAATAAGCACTTAATCACAAATAAGCACTTAAAAAGCCAATAGGCCAAAACAGGCTTGAGATGAGAGGTTTTGGACCTCTATGGGGTCCACAAAAGTGATCTAGGGTCCAAACTAAAAGTTGACTTATGAAGGGTGACTGGTAGGCTACCCAATAAACCAATAAGCAGAGCTTATAGCTTATTAATGAAGCTTGGGTGAGGCAATGAAGTTGGGGTCTTATATTGAGTTCTCAGTATAGACTCAGTCAAAGGCCAAACTTGATGGGGCTTGCAGCCCTATCAAATAAGCTCAAAAGACTGAAATAAGCCTTGGCTTATTAAGATGGGGTGTATAGCTTTTCAAAAAGCCAAAAATCTAAGGGTGGGTCCCACTGGGTAAGTCACAAAGCACTTGGGAAAATAGGTAAAAATTTGTGCACAGGGCAAGTGTTTGCCCTGCAAGTAACTTTAGGCTAATGCACAAGCTTGTATAAAATTCTTAAAAATAAGCTAAGTATGGGATTTTGTACACTAGGTGACACACTTAAATTACTGAAAAGCTCAAGGTCTCAAACTCAACACAAAAATCACAATAAATGCTCCAAGTTTTGGTTTTCTGATGTGAAAGCAATTTTTGACTTTTTAAGATTTTGAAAAAGGTTGACTTTGATGAGATTTTGATCTTGATTTTCTGATTGAAATGGATGAATTAATCTATAATAAGACTAATTTGAACTAAACAACTCACAAGTGAATGGATTTGGGGCATAAGCCACTCTTAATCCAACACAGAGGGTAAATTAAGCCAATTAACACTTGATTTTGACTTTTTACTGAAACAAGACTTGGTTTTATGATTATTCTAATCTAGTTGTGACCTAAGTGACTTGCATGAACCAGAAATGACAACACTTATGTACTAAAATACCTTGGATCACTCAAAACCAAACACCCCTTAAAGATAGTCTGTTTTGTGTTTTCAAATCAAATGGGTGCTAGGGCCTAAGAACCTGATCCACAACTACTTATTATGATAAATTAAACTTATTTAAGCACTTAGAAACATATTAGAACCACAAATACACAAGAATACCACTTATGCAGTTTTGACTGTGAAACTATGATTTAAAGTAACTACAAATTCTAATGCACAAGTTATCTAAATTAAGCTATAAAATACTTAAAAAAGACTAAATAAGCACAAGCAAAACAAATAAGCAATGATACAAGCTTAGCTACAGTAGAGAAACAGAAATGGAATTGAGAGCTTACAAAATGCTTTCCTGCTTAAACCAATGAACCAAGATCCAAGACCAAACCTATAGGCTCTCCACAGAACCACTAACCCATGGCCATCCACAATCTACCATGCTCCAGCTTCAAATCACCATTAAACCTGCAAGTTGACTTTTGTTGACTGTTTTTGTATTTTTGAGTTTTTTATAACTAAGCCGTATTTTATGGTTTCTAAAAGCTTAAATAAGCTTTATGGGAGCATATATGGCCTAAGAGTCCATAAGAACTTAATGATAACAACAACACAGTACAATAAGAAACTTGAAATAACTTTGAAATGGCACAAGTTGAGATATACTTTGAAACTTAACTTTGATTGATGAAAATACTTAATAGTACACTGAAATTACAAATCAAACTATTTTAAAGCTAAATTACAACTGAGAATTTTGAAAACTACTTAAACGATTTAAAAATACTAAGATTAAGCTAACACACTTATTCTTGGACTTCTCTTCCTTTTATACATGAAGATTAGGGTTCCCCTTGCCTCTCTGATCATTTCCCATCATTAATTTTGGCCATTGGATCACTGAATTGCTCTAATCCTTTGCCACGTGTTTTTGGCGCCAAAATTGTTTTTTGCAAATTGCTTATGTTAATACCAATTGGAGGGGGAAGCATTAAATGCTTGTTGGATTATTAGGTAAAAGATGTGTGGGTGAGTGGTTTGGGCGGTGGGATAAGATGGGGTGGTGGTGATGTGATGGGGGAACAGTGCAAGTGGTGTGGGGGAGGGAAAGGAGAAGGCTGGGGGTGGTGTTTGACTAGGTTGACCAAGGGGTCAAAGGTTGACCCTGGTTTATTAAAACGGGGGTGTTGGGTGGGCTGAGATTGTTTGGGCTTAGGATAAAAGGAGTGGGCTGGGTGTTTGGGATTGGACTAGGCTTAAGTTTGGGTAACAAATATTAAGGGTCCGGTTTTGGTTTTAATTATCACAAGGACCTTTTTTGTAATTTAGCCGAAAGTTGGAGGGTGAGTTTTGGCACTTTTCCAAAGTTTCCATAAGGTTGTTTCTTGCCAAGTTATGAATAGTACATGGTCCTTGTATGATTTTTCCATTTTAATTTCACCAGGGACTATTTCTGCCAAACTTTCAAACTTCAAGGACCTGTTGTCTAATTTCACCAAACTTTCCACCAAGGACCAATCCTGCCATATATGAGAAGTACAAGGACAAAATTTGTTTTTCTCAAAGTTTTAATATCCAAGGGACCATTTTTGATAATTTTCCAAACTTCAGGGACTAAACTTGACATTTTGTGAAACTTTGCACCAAAGGACTAATTATATAACTTTTTGATTTAAAAGGACCTTTGGTGACTTTTTCAAGTTTTTAGAACAACCAGGGACTAGATTTGACAACTTTTGAAAGATGAGGGACTGAAACTGCCAATTATGCAAACTTTGTACGTTTTTCATCTGTTTTTGATTATTTTGCATTTGAAACATATAAAACACATTCCTGGGATATTTTCACTATTTTGATTCAATATTGAGTGTTTTTAGATGTTTTGGCAGCTCAGAAAAGGTAAAAATGATGAGTATTTACACACTCATCAATATTGAAAAGGAGGCCCTCTGCTCCGTGCCTCCAACGACTAAATGTGCACTTATTGAGTCTAGAGCCCCAAGATAACATCAAAAGATCTCATAGGAACACGTGATGCTTCTACACTGGTTGTTCATCATTAAGGACACCAGATGTAAACTTTAGAATTCTACGCAGATCTTAGCAATCTGCCAGAACATTTATGAGAGGATTCACATTTGTGATTCTCAGTGATTGAATGGAAATTCCTGCCAGGTTCAACATCAAACAGCCCTGACAACAAGTCACTTCGGTAATCACTTGTGGGTTACAGTTAGTGTTCGCAGTGGTTTCAAACGGTATACAGTCGTGGGGTGATCTTCAGCGACTCACCTAATCGTTGGTGTACTTCGGTATGTCAGTGTAAGCCCTTTCGGGGGTATCCGATTAGGAACGGCCTTGGTAAGGGTTAGCAGGAGTCTTCACACTATGGTGTTGACAATCTCTAATTCCGAACCTGTAAGTATAGGATGTTTATTACTAACCATTTTCATGCAGCTACCCTTCACTCATTATTATCATCACCACCACACTAGTTTCCACATGCTCATACATACATCATGAAGTCAAAGAAAAGTTCTCACCAAATTAAGATCAAAGAAAAGAAATGTTCAAAGAAAGATTCTACGTTATGTGAAAGAATCTACAAAGCAAAGTGGCAAAGACCAGTGAAAGAACGGGAACAGCATATGTATGTATTTCAAAGACTAAAGATGTATGAGCATGTTGGAAAGGCGTATAACCATCAAAGACAAAGAAGTGACGAAAGGCAGATAACACCGAATCACAACCTTAACAAAGAACAAAGAACGATGAAAAGACATTCATCAAAGTTCACAAAGCATGATTGGAACAAAAGATCTAGCAAAGCTATTACACAAAGACTCAAAGTTCAAGATAACAAGCTTCAAAGATGAAAGATCAAGGTCACAAAAGAGAGATCTCAATGATCACCCCTTAGGGGGAGATTGTTAGCATTAGAAGTGTTGATCATTTATGTAATCAAAGAGAGATCTCAATGATCGTCCCTTAGGGGGAGATTGTTAGAATTAAAGGAGACGATCATTATTGAGTCAAATAGTTAGTTAAATATATTCATGTAATAGTTAGTAAATGCTAGTCCATTATGCTAATGTAAAAGCCTAAATGGCTTGGCCCAAAAGAAGGCCCAAGAGTAAGCCCATTGAGGCCTAATGTAAAGACTATATAAACCCTCTTAGGCTTTTTAGGAGGGTGGGAGTTCATGTTAATCAAATGTTTACTTTACACATAGTTCTCTCCACCTTCTCTCTACTTTCTCTCTCTAGTTCTTCTATCTCTCTCTAGCATCATAAAGCTTAGTGATTTAGTTAGATCTACGGTCATACATATATTGATAACCAAAGTGCAATTTCAATAGTTGAAAATCCAGTATTTCATCAAAGAACTAAGCATACAGGTGCTTAAAATTCATACAGATGACAATGTGGCTGATTTGTTAACTAAAGCTTTTGATGGACCTAGTTTAATTACTTAGTTGTCCATATTGGGATGGTTAACCCCTAATTACTTTGTTTGAGGGGAGGCATACGCCTAATGGGAGGCATATGCCTCTGGGGAGGATTATTGTTGTAAATTATGTATTTAGTTATGATTTTGTTCACTAAATTTGTTTTGCAGGTTTATTTTTGTATAAACTAACCATTATTTGTTTGAGTTTGTCTTGTGGTTTGTTTTGCAGGCATTTGTTTCTGCTGATGGACATCTTGATTTCTGCTGATAACTATGGGACATATCAGCATAATTGAATTACAGAACAGAGGCATTGACATTTCATTAATAATGGAATATTACAGAGAAATCTGCAAAACAAACAAACAAGACTACAACTATTCAACCATCCAAAAGACACCTAACCAACATCTACCCAACAAACCCACTAGTCCATCTTCCTCTTCCCTTTGTCCTTGGGGTCAGGCATGCTCTTGTGGACCCGTCTGGCTTGCATCTCTGCATCCCACAACCTTTTACAAACAAGTCCTAGGACTTGCTTTGGTGGTTTTGTTTGTCGCTTAGAGGACTAAGGAACTGGGATCCTACTCATTCCAGCTACAACTCTCTCCAGCTCACTTGTGAGAAAAGCTGAGACTGGTGTTAGTTCTGTTCGCATCACAGATATTGGTGATGGCTGAGAAGGTCCTTCATCATCTTCCTCAGAAGAAGATGTAGATGGGTTGACCATAGAAGGTCCCACGTCACTTGGTGGAAGGGATGGAAAGTATTGGCCAAGTAGTACATTGAGGTTATACTGTGGCATCTGATCATGTGGTGGGAAGAAGGACAACCAGTGTGGTTTATTGGGAAGTTTAGAGGATTCCAAGGATGAATCGGATGAAATGTCAATCACATCAGGGTTAGGGTTCATGGTTACTATTGTTGGAAGGATTTTTTGATTTAATTGGGAACTGAGATTATTTGATTTGGGTGGATTGTGGTTTGAGGGTATCTTTATAGGCTTGATTACAACTTAATTGGAAGTTAATGCAACTTAATGTGAGTTGGTTGGATAGTAAGAATTCAGGATATTTACTAAGACCGCGTTGACCATAAAGAAGATATTTTACTAAGAAGAAGTTTTTACTGATGGGTTGTTTCTACGGATTGACCAGTATTACTGCTGATTGACTTTCATTCCTGCTGAGGGGGTTATTTGTTGACCACGGTCACACAATTTGAGATTCTACGGATTGACCAAAGGTTTCTGCAGCTTGTCTTATGGTTACTGCTGATGGAGTAATTTTGGGTTTTATTTTGGGATGTTATTAAAGTCAAAATTGGTCAATGATTCTTTCTATGATAATTGGCAATTAACTTCCACGTTAGGAAACTGCTACAAATAACCTAATGTGCATGTCCCACGCCTAAAAATAACTGATTCCCTCTTTTATCAACTCAACCCCATTTCCTAACTTCACAATTTCATCACTTCTCTCAAATCTTCAATGGCAGAACTTCAATTCAAACGCGATCACAACAAAGTTGCATTCTTAGAAAAAGCCAAAGGTCATGAAGTATTTGATCCAATGGTGGATTTCTTACTAAGGTCTAAACTTTGATTTGCTCTCACACATTACCCAACTCTTGTGTGTGAATCATTGGTCAAACAATTCTGAAGTCCTCCATTCATGAATGAAAATTTGAAAACTATATATAGATTTACATAGGTGACGACGTCCCCTTTTAGTGGCTGATTCCGTCATCTCATTGCGGCTAGGGTTTCTTGTCGTCCTATCCATCTTCTTAACGCCGTCCCCCTTTAGGTCTTCTGGGCTATCACACTTTTGCATGATACGTGACGGCCTACTTCATGTAGAACGTGACGCCGTCATGTGTTAAGCCTCAATTTCTCTTCTGGCACGTCAAGTGTAAATGTAATATCCACCTCTTGTCACATAAGCTGGCGCCGTCTATTTGAACTGCTTGACGCCGTCAGGTACAATTTCCAGCATGGATTCTTGACTTGGTCGTTTTCTTCACTTTTTGCTCAAAAAACGTCCAAAATGCTTTATTTTCCAGAATTCTCCACAAAAGTACCTAAATTGACAAAAGAACTGATTTAAGGTAATAATTGATCACATTATCACGACTTAAGGCTTAATGACCCATTAAAAGCGTAACAAATTTCTCCTTATCAAATACCCTTACACTTGGGATTTGCTTGTTCTCAAGCAAATGAGCTTTTATTCTAACCAAAATACAAACTAGGGGTCATTTAATATTAATATAAAAGTAATTACAACAAATGATCGTTTCACCATAATCAAAACAAGCACGGAGATTAAACACTAGCACCTCACAAATAGTGTTTGGATACTCTCATCTCTCGGGTGTTATAAACCTAAATATAACTAATGGAAATGGAAAAATATTACTCACTACCTGTCATAGCAAGTAGATTACCATAGGCTTGGGAAAGGATCGAAAATCTCCACCACTTGGCATAAGCACCTAGGAAAACTATCAAAGAGGTCTTTTTAAAGGGCTATAACGTTAGGTGTAGGGATATGGAAAACACGGTTTGTTGGATAAAGGGATATTTTACTGGTGGCAAGTTAATTATCTTAGTTAATTACATGTACAATGCGGCGTTGCTAAGCCAAGACTCGACTCAACTTATGCTAATCATAAAATAACATAGACTTAAAATAAACATAAAAGGAAACGGGATGGTAGTCTGTATGTTTTTTTCTTTTTCTTTTTCTTTTTCTATTTTTTCTTCTTGATTTTTTGATTTTTTTTTTCTTTTTTTGCATACACTCTTGCCCTACCATCCAAAATAATACATCAAGGGGGCTCGGTTCTCCCTTTACACTTGAACTTTTACATATTTTATATGTAACTAATCTAATGACTCGAATTAAGATAATCAAAATACTTGGAGTACTTTAAAACATTTGTGCACATATGGGGGTAATAGTTGACGTTCTTCCCCATTACTCCATAACAATAGTACTTTACCCATGAGTCCCAATAGTCCCAAAACAATATGTAAAAGATATGACTCGACTTAGCAACCATGTAATCAATTAGACAATTAACAAAGGGTTAAAACAAATGTTGTAACAATAATGCACTAAAGATGAGTGCATACAAGGAAGGTTAAGGCGATTTGGGTGTACATTTGGGGGTGGATTGTAAACAAATTCTTCCTTTAAGTAAGATGCTTAAAGTTAGAAACGAAAAAGATAGGCTTTGAGGGATGTACTAGGGGTATCGTGTACTAAAAATGAGTACATCGCAAAGGTGTGGGAAAATAACTTGACCAATGAAGTCAATGTAATTATATAAATAGGCTTAAAAACACGGGTTATCCTAATGCCTCTTATCATGTAGTAATTCCAACTACACGAATGTAGTCTCACGTGTTGTCTCGGAATGAATCACTAACGCAAGTTCTAGAATCTAAATGCTAACGGTACACTCTTAAGCACTAAGGCTTTTCCTAACAAATGTAGGGGCAAACCTCACATATTTGGGGTGGAAATTTTTGAGTGGTACGGTTTTTGTGCTAGTCATATAACTCCTATCCATGAGACGCTTATTAAGACTACAGTATCACTCCTATATGTCGTAAAAAAAATTAAATTTGGTGCTAAAATTATCCTAACAAGTGTTTCTCCCAATTTTATTACACATCTACTATTAGACAAGACAAAAATCAAGTGCAATTGTAATCTCTAAGGAATCTTCATTTACCCCCCCCCCCCCCCTCTTCCATTTAAGCTGAACATTGTCCCCAATGTTCAATTGAAAAATGTAAAAGTAAAGAGAATGAAAGAATGAAACAAATACTCCCCTGATTCATTTGGTGTGGATGATGTAGTAACATGGTTAAATCCTCCTCCAAGAAAATGTGAAAACTCAAAGATTAAAGCAGCGCCAAAAGCTTGATTATCCATGTACATCTTCTTGTCCAATATAACCTGTTAATTAGCTGAGAAAACAAACAAGAAAACCTAGTGTAAAATCGGCGATAAATCTACATAAAATTAAATCCTAGAAAGCAAATAAAGATATACTGCTTGTGGAATGAATGTTTGCAGATTCCTGGAGTTTACAAAATACAGATTTTACAAAACTTTACAATTCCGGTAGAAAAACAAAACCTGCAAAATTTCCAAAAAATGACACCTGACGTCGTTAGGTGATGCCTGACGCCGTCAGAATTGATATGACATAATTCTTATATTTTTTTTCCGGAAAATTTCTAGAAAAACCTATGTTCTAATTCCTGGAATCCTGCAAAACACTCATTATGACTCGATACAAGCATTTGACTCAAACAAATACTAATATGCATGTTTATATCTCATTGTTATCGTTCATGTTCAATCCGTTCTTAAAAACAAATTTACATTTCCCTTACACTTATCTTTTGCAAAATACCTTTATATGTAATCAAGACAAAGTTAAAAACAAAATAAAGCATTTTCACAAAATGTTTGATACATGAACAATAAACAATAAAAACAAAACATACGTACGGAAGCAAATAAAAACAAACAAACAAATAAAACTTGGGTTGCCTCCCGAGAAGCGCTTTTCTTTATTAACGAGTCTTGTAGCTAGACTCAAAGTCACGGCCTACGTTTTCATATTTAACTTATGTGCCAACTCAAAACTCTTAATCCATCCTTCATTACATTTGTATTCAGGGCCTAAATTCATGCAACCTGAATAATATGTTCGCTTCCTCTCATGGTAAACATCATTATCGATTCCGTCATCTTTAATCTCATGGGGTCGAATCACATCAACTGGTAAATTCTCGATGTCCCTTAATTCTTCCCTCATGTGAGGCATCATAAAAGTGATCTTTTCTAATCCATCAGTAAACTGAACTATTCCCTTATCATGATCACAACACATTTTAGTTGCCTTAGAACAATTTCACCTAAATAAGAGTCTATAACACCTCTAACATCTTCAAGGATTACAAAGTCGCATTGGTAAGTGAAGTTTCCTATAAAGATGTGTACCCCTTCTATTCTCCTAACAAAATTACACAGTCGATTAGGGTTATAAGGGTCTTTTCTGGGGTTCAGCCTTTCGTTCATAATCCAGTTGCAGTAGAGCCTAGACATAATATTCATGGGTGATTTTAAGTCAATGTATGTATGCTCTCCAAACATATAACCAACCATGCAAGGGATTTTGATGTTCCAATAGTTATGCTTCCTATATTTCAAGGGGCAAGGGTGTTTCAAGAGGAATCTATGGTAACTTAATTCCTCAGGAGTTGGAGAGAAATTTGTAAACTTAATTTTCATCTGGATTGGTTTATTAAGCTCCTTAGATGCGTTAATTTCCAAACGTCGATTCTCAATATCCATAATGACACACCTTATACGAACAAAGACACAAAGAAATAAAATAGACTAGAGAAAATCTATAAAAATGAAAATAAAAATCTCACTAGAAAGGGATCTAGTGAGTAGACCTAATAAAAATAAATTTCAACCTAAACAATAACTATTCCCCGGCAGCGGCGCCAAAAATTTGATGCGTGGATTGGGGTCTACACAAAAGTTTTACTTCTTAAGGGATCTTGAGAAGCTTACAATCCCCACCAGGCAGTGTACCTGACCGATGTAGTATAGTGAGTTGGCAAGTACCGGGGGATTGATCGTTCTCCACAGGGAATAGTGTTCACTAGGATTGAAATTAATCTAACTAGTTCTAGAGGTAAAGGATGATTCTTTTTGTATTTTTATATTTTATGGAAAGCAAGTAAAAATTCTCGGGTATTAGAGGAGTGGGCGGAATTAGTTGCTAGTCAACTAACCCAAATAACTACTTAAACAAATAAAATAAAATAAAATAACAAGAAAATAAAATATGTGATAACTTCTAATAATGAGAAAAGCGTGTTTACTTAGATTTCACTACTCCCTAATTATCTGTTATTGATTAATTGGTTTATCACAATTGCATAGGTGAAGGGTTGCATTCCTTAATACCATTCGTGGGGCCATGTATGATCTTCCCCAACTCTATAAGCTTCTATCTCTTCCTATGACGACACGTTTAGTATCCTATCATGGCCTTATTAATAGTTACTTATGCATTAAATACAACCAATAAAACCGTAGTACACATCCGTTTACGTTTCTTAAGACGTTCAAGCAAGTTATTGTATAGGAGATTAGCCAGTTTTCTTAAGCCTAACGCTAAAATCAATCACCCACAACAATCAATGACAAACCAAAAACCAATAATCAATAACTAGGTTTCATTAGATCTAAGCAAACACAAACAAACCTAAGCTAACATGTTAAAGGAAAGAAAAGCATACGATATAATCAAACAACACATAGACATATTGAATGATTAAAGGATAACTTATCTTCAATTGAACATGGAAGAAAAGAGGGTTTGAAACCCTAAAATAGCTGCAAAAGTAGACTAGGGTTCGTACCCTAAAGTTCCCTACCAAAAGTCCTCCCCTCATGAATGAAAAATTGAAAACTATATATAGATTTACATAGGTGACGGCGTCCACTTTTAGTGGCTGACGCCGTCATCTCGCCGCGGGTAGGGTTTCTTGTCGTCCAATCCATCTTCTTGACGCCGTCGACCTTTAGGTCTTTTGGGCTGTCACGCTTTGGCATGATACGTGACGGCCTACTTCATGTAGAACGTGACGCCGTCATGTGTTAAGCCTCAATTTCTCTTTGGCACGTCAAGTGTAAATGTAATATCCACCTCTTGTCACATAAGCTGACGCTGTCTCTTTGAAAGGCTTAACGCCGTCAGGTACAATTTCCAGCTTTGGCATGATAAGTGACGGCCTACTTCATGTAGAACCAAGGAGCCAATGTGTCTCGCTTGCGATCCGACACCATCTGGTTGGTGCAAAGCGGATGTGCATTCCATGGACTTCGTTCCAAAGATCCAAACCAACATCTCAATGATTTCTTTAAAATCGTTGATTCCATAGACCTTGATGTTGCCACTCGAGAGACGACACTATTGCGTCTCTTTCAATTCTCTCTACGTGACCAAGCTAGTCAATGGCTTGAGCGTTTACCCGCGGGATCCATCACCTCTTGGGATGATCTCACCTATCGTTTCCTTGCTCAATTTCTCCCACCAGGAAGAACTACCAAGTTAAGGAATGACATCTTGATGTTCCAACAATATCAAGGTGAAAATTTTTATGAAGCATGGACTCGTTTCAAGGACTTACTCCAAAAAGTCCCTCATCATTGCATAGATCTTTGGCTCCAAGTCCAAATCTTTTATGATCATGTCAATCTCTCCACAAGGCAAACCATTGACCATGCGGCCGGTGGCAAGCTACGTGATAAGAATGCGGAGGAATCATGGGGAATCATAGAAGATCTTGCTCTCTATGACAATGAATGTTGGAATGACCCCCGTGATTTGAACAAAACGGTCAAAGAAATATCTTTTCCTTCAAACAATTCAAGCATTCCCGACCGTAGGATCATGGAACTTGAGGACCAAATCAAGTTTCTTATGAAATCCTACGAGGCTCCTAAACCTTCAAGCCAAGTGAATAAAATCACTTCTTCATGTGAGTATTGTAGTGGTCCCCACAACACTCGTGATTGCATAAAACTCCTCAAACAAGCTTTTGCGAACTACGCATCCTCGCGTACCAACGAAGTGGAAGAAAAGTGGTACACTTTCAAGCCCGAGCCGAACACTTATGGTAATTCTTACAACCCCTCTTGGAAAAATCACTCAAACTTTAGGTGAAAACAAAACCAAAACCCTCCTTAAAACAATTCTTCCAATCCACCTAGTCATTTCCAACCAAACGACCCATCCTTGAACTGTAATTTCAACAACAATCCTTCCAACAATTACGACAATGCCAATAATTTTGAAGGATTGATGTCCAATTTTATGGCATCTCAAGAAGCTCGTATAGCCAAGTTTGAAGCCAATTTTAACCAACAAAAAAACAAGATGACCAATAAAATTGATAATTTGATAAAGGTTTTAAATAACCAAGGAATGACCCCGTCTACCAAAGTTGTAAGAAACCCTAGTAGGGGAAGTGAGGTTAAGGACCCTTCATCATCTAAACACATACACTTTGTCAACGTCGTCACTATTAAGCCACTTGATAGGAGTTGCAAGGATGATGATGAAGATAAGGTTGAGATATGAAGTGATCTTAAGAAAGATGTAGAGGATGAGGTGGAAAAGATAGAGGATTACTTCAACAAGTTTCCTACTAAGGATGAGCTTGCATACCACAAGAATCTATTGGATGATCCTAACCCATCAATCTATAGAAATCTATCGATCATTCGAGCCGGCAACCCAAACAATATAAACATACCATGAAATATTGGGCATTTGCATATGTGGAAAGCTTACATTGACCTTGAGTCACCCATAAATATCTTGTCTAGGACATTCTACAATTGGATTATGAAAAAGCAATTAGCTCCTAGGATAGACCCTAGAACTGGAAAAACAAGTAATTTTATGGGGAAAGTCAGAGGGTTTCCCATTTACATAGGAAATTTCACCTATGTAACAGATTTTGTGATTTTAGAAGATGTTAGCCCGGCGGTCAACATCAATTTATCTAATGCTGTGTTAGGAAAGCCATTCGTTGAAGTTTCTAGAATGAATTATGATCCATCATTAGGGATAGTTAAGTTTAAGGACGAGGCCGATGAGATTTCCTACCAAATGCCATATAAGATAAAACAATTCCGACTCATGCCATACCTAGAAAAAGAATTTAAGTAGTCGATATACTATAGGAATGATGAAGATAAACGGAAAGGAGTAGCTTACGTAATGAAAAAAAATATTTGAGTTCTACATGGAATGTTTACAATTAGGTGCGGAGTATAAAACCAAGATAAAGGATGACCTAGAGAACGTGACGGATGATGGAGTCACGTAATAGGGTGTGACTTTGAGTCTAGCTACAAAACTCATAAATAAAGAAAAACGCTTCTTGGGAGGCAACCCAAGCTTCTTTTTCATTGTTTGTTTGTTTGTTTTTTGGTTTTTATTTGATTATGTATGTATGTTTTATCTCTTTGTTCATTGTTCATGTTTCAAATAAATTGTGAAAATGCTTTATTTTGTCTTTAACCTCGTCTTAATTATATATAAAAGTATTTTACAAAAAGATAAGTGTAAGGAAAGATCATATTTGTGTCTAAGAACGGATTGGACATGAACGATAACAATTAGAGTTGAGCATACATATTAGTACTTGTTAGAGTCAAATGCTTGTATCGAGTCACAATGGATGTTTTGAATGATTCCAGGTATTAAGACTTAGATTTTTCCAGAAAACTTCCGGAAACAAAATATAAAAACTCTGTCAGATCATTTCTGACGGTGTCATGGGTTAAAGCCTGATGGCGTCATGGGTTAAAGCCTAACGGCGTCAGGTGTTATTTTCTGAAAATTTTTCCAGGTTTTGTTTTTCTGTTGGAATTGTATAGTTTCATAAAATCTTTATTTTCTAAACTCCAAGAATTTGCAAACATCTATTTTGCAAGCATTATATCTTACCTTGCTTTCTAGGTTTTACTTTTTTATAGAATTTACCTCCGATTTTATGCGAGGTTTCGTGTTTGTTTTCTTTGTTGTTTAACATGTTATATTGGACAAGAAGATGATTATATCTCATAAGTGAAGCTTTACATGTTCATTTTCTTGGAGGAGGATTTAACCATGTTAACATATCGTCCACACCGAGCGAATTAGTGGAGTATTAGTTTCTTTCATTTTCATTTAACTTTGCTTTTACATCTTTTATTTTAAACATTGGGGACAATGTTCAACTTAAGTGTAAGGGCGGTAAATTGGGATACCTTAGAAACCACAACTTCACATGATTTTTGTTTTATTTAATAGTAGATGTGTGATAAAACTAAGCGAAATACTTGTTAGGGCAATTTTGGCACCAAATTTAAATTTTTTTGCAACATATAGGAGTGAAACTTTAGTCTTAACAAGCGTCTCATGGATAGGAATTGTATGACTAGCATAATAACCGTACTACTAAAAAATTTCCACCCAAAATATGTGAGGTTCGCCTTTAGATCTTTAGGAAAAAGTATTCATTGTTGGTGCTTATGAGTGTACCGGTAGTATTTAGATTCTAGAACTTGCGTTAGTGATGCATTCCAAGACCGCTAGTGAGAATACATTCGTGTAGTTTGGATTTACTATATGATAAGAGGTATTAGGATAACCCTTGTTTTACACCTGTATTATAATTATGTTGACTTCATTGGTCAAGTAATTCTCCCACACCTTTGCGTTGTACTCATTTTTAGTACACGATACCCCTAGCACACCCCTCATAGCCTATCTTTTTCGTTTATAACTTTAAGCATCTTACTTAAATGAAGAATTTGTTTACAATCCACCCAGATGTACACCCAAATCGCCTTAGCCTTCCTTGTATGCACTCATCTTTAGTGCATTATTGTTATTTGTTTAAGGGATAATTACCAAAATGGCATGTTGCCCTGCGTCTTAGGCATTTTTAGCTCGAATTTGAAGTATTCTTGATTTAGCCCGTGTTGCCCTGGGCAACAAGCGTATAGCCAACCGCATGATGACACGTGTCCTTCAGTTGCCCAAAAATTACAAAAGTTGCCCAAAAAACACAAAAGCTACCCCAAAAAATGACACTTGTCATCATGCGGGTGGCTATACGCTTGTTGCCCAGGGCAACCCGGGCTAAATCAAGAATACTTCAAAATCAGGCTAAAAATGCCTAGACCCAGGGCAACCGGGCTATTTTACTATTTTTCCCTTTGTTTAAACCCATAGTTAATTGTCTAATTGATTACATGGTTGCTAAGTCAAGTCATATCTTGTACATATTATTTTGGGACGATTGGGACTCATGGGTAAAGTACTATTGTTATGAAGTAATGGGGAAGAACATCATTTATTATCCCCATTTGTGCGTTAATATTTTAAAAGTACTCCAAATGTTTTAATTATCTTAATTTGAGTCTTTATTTTTAATTATGTAAAAGTTTAAGTGTAAGGGGAAAGCGAGTTCTTTTTGATGTATTATTTTGGATGGTAGAGTAAAAGTGTATGTAAAAAAAAAATAGTAGAAAAAGAAAAGAGAAAAACATACGGGCTACCATCCGCTTCTTTTATTCATTGTAGAAAACTAGAAGGGGGGGTTGAATAGTTTTGCGTCTTTTTCGTTTCAATAAGATTTTGCTTTCAAGTAATTAATGGTAGTTTGTAAAAACCCTTTGAAGCTAAAGTATAGATACAAGTTAATTCACACATGTCACATAAATACTTCTTATTTAAAGTGTTAAATAGAAATTATAATTTCATATATCTCACTTAAATATAAGTTTGTATTTATATATGTATATGTGTTTTAATGATTGTATATACTTTAATTTACTAATGTATAATTTATATCTCACAAAGAAATAAATGATATACAAGATGAACTAAACAAACAACTTAGATAGCAAGATGATACTAAGTTGTTGATGAGGCGAAAAATGATCCGTTTTTAGGGGGTCATTTAAGCCAGAATTCAACTTTATTTGATCAAATATTGCCCTAAATCGTTCCTTTTGTGATTTTAGGTACTTTGGGAGTGAAATCTGGAAAAGGAAGCAATTCGGACGTTTTTGGAGCATAAAAGTGAAGAAAACGCCAAAGTCTTAATTTTCCATGCTGGGAACAGTAGGTGACGGCGTCAAGAGTAATTTCCTGACGGCGTCAAGAGCAAAATTCCATGACGACCCAGTACAGATTTGACGGCGTCATGAAGGTAGGGCGTCAAGAGTAAAAGTCATGACGGCCTGGAAATGATTTTGTCTTGACGGCGTCAAATGTAGATCAAGGCAGTCCGAGAATGGTTTTGGCGGCGAGGTGACGGCGTCACAATGTTTGTCTTGACGCCGTCAGACCTCTTTTCCTATATATAGTTTTTTAATTTTTCACATTTAAAGAGAGAAGTTTTGGGAGAAACCCTAAGTACGATTTTGGTGTAACTTTACAGGTTTTTCAAGGGTTCCAAACCCTTGATACCTTGCATGTTTAATCAAGATAAGTGTTCCTTTAATTCAATCAATATGTCTATGTGTTGGTTGTCTATATCTTGTTCTTGCCTTAATTCCATCATGCTAGGCTAGATCTATCTTGTGTTTGCTTAGATCTAATGAAACCTAGATGTTAATTATGTGTTGATTACTTGTTTATTCTTGTCTTGGATGAATGATTTATATGTTAGGCTTAAGAAAACTGGCCGATCTCCAATTGGTAACATGCTTGAACGTCTTAAGAAACATGAACCGACGCGCACTAGGTCTTTATTGGTTGTATTTAATGCATGAGCCACTGTTTACAATCCCTATAGTTGTGATGGGCATCATGTAGGAGGAGATAAGAGCTCATAGAATTGGGGAGTTAAGTGTGCCACCCCATGAATGATATTAAGGAATACGATCCGTCATCCAAGCAATTATAACAAGTAATTAACGTGTAAAAGATGTCAAGGGAGTAGTGAAATCTAAGTAAACACATTTTCTCCAATTACTACTCACAACTTTAGTATAATTTAGTTTATTTTCATTTCTAGTATTTTATTTTGATTGCATCTTAGTATTGGGTTAGTTGATTAGCAACTAATTCTGCCCAAATCTTTCAAACCCGAGATTTTAAATTGCTTTTTATAAAATATAAAAAAACAAAAAATAATCATCCCTCACCTTTAGAACTAGTATTTAGGTTTTCTAATCCTAGCGACACTATTCCTAAGCTGAAAGATCAATCCCCCGGTACTTGTCAGTATACTATACTACAACGATCAGGTACACTGCCTGGTGGGGGTTGTAAGCTTCTCGAGATCCCTCGAGAGGTAAAGCCTGTTGCGATTCCCACGCATCAAGTTTTTGGCGCCGCAGCCCGGGGAATAGTTATTGTCTAGGTTAGAATTTCTTTTTATTAGGTCTACTTGCTAGATTCCTTTCTAGTAAGATTTTATTTTTTATTTTTAGTTTTTCTTTAGTCTATCTCATTTCTTTGTGTCTTTGTTCGTAACCACCCGACATCATGGATAACGGGAACATCTTTGAACCCGTCATCCCACCACAACAAAACCCACCATTAGAATCCCTTAGGCCCCGAACCTTAGGAGAGTATTCCCGACCTAGCCATCAAGGCTACCGAAACACCATTGAGCTCACCGGAGCCAATGTGACCCCCTTGCGATCCGACACCATCCGGTTGGTGCAAAGCGGATTTGCATTCCATGGACTTCGTTCCGAAGATCCAAACCAACATCTTAAGGACTTCTCAAAATCGTAGATTCCATAGACCTAGGTGTTGAAACTAGAGAGACTACCCGTTTACGCCTATTCCAATTCTCTCTACGGGATCAAGCTTGTCAATGGCTTGAGCGTTTACCCGCGGGATCCATCACCACATGGGATGATCTCACCACTCGTTTCCTTGCTCAATTTTTCCCATCGGGGAGAACTACTAAGCTTAGAAATGACATCTTGATGTTCCAACAACGTCAAAATGAATCTCTTTATGAAGCATGGACTCGTTTCAAGGACTTACTCCAAAAAGTCCCTCGTCATGGCATAGATCTTTGTCTCCAAGTCCAAATCTTTTATGACCATATCGACATCTCCACGAGGCGAGCCATTGACCAATCGGCCGGTGGTAAGCTACGTGATCTTAGTGCGGAACAATCATGGGAACTCATAGAAGATCTTGCTCTCTATGACAACGAAAGTTGGAATGATCCCCGTGATTTGAACAAAACGGTCAAGGCAATATCTTTGCCTTCGAACAATTCTAGCACTCCCGACCGTAGGATCATGGAACTTGAGCACCAAATCAAGTTTCTCATGAATCTTATGAAGCTCCTAAGCCTTCAAGCCAAGTGAACAACATCACTTCTTCATGCGAATTATGTAGTGGTCCCCACGACACTTGTGATTGTGTGGAACTCCCCGGAACAGCTTTTGCGGACTACGCATCCTCGCGTACCGATGAAGCGGGAGATAAGTGGTACACTTTCAAGCCCGAGCCAAACACTTACGATGATTCATACAACCCCTCTTGGAAAAATCACCCAAACCATATGTGGAAACAAAATCAACCCAATTCTTCCAATCCGCCTAATCGTTACCAACCAAACGGTCCACCATCCAACCGTACTTTCAACAACAATCCTTCTAACAACTATGGTAATACCAACAACCTTGAAGGGTTGATGTCTAAGTTCGTGGCATCTCAAGAAGCTCGCATATCTAAGTTTGAAGCCGATTTCAAACAAAAGCAAAGCGAGATGACCACTAGAATTGACGCATTGTTGAAAGTTCTCAATGACCGAGAAATGGGAGCACTCCCAAGTGACACAATCAAGAATCCGAAACTAAACGTTAATTCCATATCTTCAGTTTCGTCACCCACTTCGTGTCCACAATACTACTCGGTTAAATCAACGAGCACGTGTTTCAAACAAAACCAAATTCTTCAAAAGGACCAATCAAATAAAACACCCACAATAGAACCGGTCAAAAGCTTAGTTGAAACACCTCTTATGCAAGACCTTGACGATGAATTCAAAGAACTTCACCTTGAACGCCCCGTCATTGATGTCTTAGCGCGTGCTCCTTACTATAGTGCCCTCCTAGAAAAATAGGAGAAGTGTAAGCTAGGTAAAAATGGGACCGCCTTCGTTCAAAACAAGTTGCCTAAAAAGCTTGATGATCCGGGTATATTTGTTTTGCCTTGTAAGATAGGAAAATCCGAAGCTTTTGACACACTAGCCGATTTAGGGTCAAGCCTCAACTTGATTCCCTTATCCTTATTCACCGCTCTTAAGCTAGGAAAGTTAGAGGAAACGGAGGTATTGATAGGGCTAGCGGATGGGAGTATTGCCTACCCGGTTGGAATGATTAAGGATTTAGTTGTTCACGTAGGAAAGTTAACTATATTAGCGGATTTTCACGTCCTAGACATGGTTAGTGACACTACATGCCCATTATTGGTAGGGAGAGGATTTTTAGCAACCGCTAGTGCCATGATAGATTGCAAAGAATCTAAGATAGCGGTAGGTGAAGGCGATACTTGGTCGGTGTACGATGTAAAGAAGCATAGTTATGATTGTGATGATGAACCGACACCGCATTGGGTAGAGATGAATAGGAGACCGTCTAGATATGGACCTTGGATAGAAAGGAACTTCATAGGACCTCAATGCCCATTTTATCTAGAAAAAGATTTCGTTGAAAAGACACATTCGGTAGAACAACTCATAGCTAGAGATGAAGAACTAGACCCTTTTCAGGACCCCTTGGTCTTTAGGAAGATGATTGAGTTCTTAAGCGTAATGCCTATTAACATAGAGGTGAATAAGTGGAAAAGAGAGGGAGATAAGTGTAAATGGAGGTGGGACAAGCCACCTAAAGAAGGTGACGGATCATGGCATATGAGAATGACTTTGTATGATCCGGATGGAGAAAAGTTTGAAAGGTCATACCATACTAAGGAAACCGATAGGAAGTTGAAACCTAAGTTTGATCCCAAAGATGTCCTCAATGAGGAACTCACCCGTATCACGTAGTAACCCATGACCTTGAGTCTAGCTACAAGACTCGTAAATAAAGAAAAGCGCTTCTTGGGAGGCAACCCATGTTTTGATTGTTTATTTGTTTGATTTTTATTTGCTTCCGTATGCATGCTTAGTTTTTATTGTTGGTTGATCATGTTTCTAAACTAAATAGTGGAAATACTTTACTTTGTTGTTTTGGCCTAGTCTTAACTCCACCTAAAGGTATTTTTGCAAAAGATAAGTGTAAGGGGAAACCCCAAATATGTTTTTAAGAAACAAACCGATCATGAACCACAACAATATTAAATGGACATGTGTATTAGTATTTGTTAGAGTCAAATGCTTGTATTGAGTCATAATGAAGTTTTGCAGGATTTTCCAGGAAGTAGGACCAAGTTTTTCCAGAAATTTTCTGGAAACTTAACATAAGAATTTCTGCAGGTCAATTCTGACGGCGTCAGGAGTTTACTCTTGACGGCGTCAGGTGTAAAAATCTGGAAATTTTACCGGTTTTGTTTTTCTAACGAAGTCTTATGGTTTTTGTGAATTATTAAGTTTTATAATCTCCAGGAGATCTGCAAACTTCATTCCACAAGCATTATATCTTATCTTGTTTTCTAGGATTTAGTAACTTATATAGGATGCCGCCGATTTTACGCGAGGTTGTCTTGTCTATTTTGTCAGGTTTTACAGGTTATGTATGACGAGAAGATGATTTATATTCTGGAAGGGAAGCTTTGATTGTTCATTTTCTTGGAGGAAGATTTAACCTGGCCACCTTATTATCCATACCGAGCGAATCAGGGGAGTATTTGATTTCATTCTTTTTACTTATTTCACTTTTACATTCTTTACTTGAACATTGGGGACAATGTTCATCTTAAGTGTAAGGGGAGGGTAAAAAGATGATACCATACATATGCACTTTCGCTTGAGTTTGTTTTGTTTGATGGTAGATGTGTAATAAAACTATGAGAAATACTTGTTAGTGTAATTTTAGCGCCAAATTTAAATTTTTTTACAACATTTAGGAGTGAAACTTTAGCCATAGCAAGCGTCTCATGGATAGGAGATTGTATGACTAGCACATAACCGTATATTCAGAAAAATTTTCCACCCAAATATGTGAGGTTCGCCTTTAGATTTGATAGGAAAAGCATTTACTATTAGTGCTTATGAGTGTACCGGTATCATTTAGATTCTAGAACTTGCGTTAGTGATGCATCCCGAGACCGCTAGTGAGACTACATTCGTGTAGTAGGATTTACTACATGATAAGAGGCATTAGGATCACCCTTGTGTTAAACCCGTATCATAATTACTTGACCATTTAAGTCATATTACTTGGCTAGTTAAGTCAACTAATTTTTCCCACACCCTTAGCGTTGTACTCATTTTTAGTACACGAAACCCCTAGTACACCCCTGATGCGTGGGAATTGCACCAGGCTTTACCTCTCAAGGGATCTAGAGAAGCTTACAACCCCCACCAGGCAGTGTACCTGATCGTTGTAGTATAGTATAGTGACAAGTACCGGGGGATTGATCGTTCAGCTTAGGAATAGTGTCGCTAGGATTAGAAAGCCTAAATACTAGTTCTAAAGGTGAGGGATGATTATTTTTGTGTTTTTATATTTTTATGAAAGCAAGTAAAATCTCGGGTTTTGAAAGAGTGGGCGGAATTAGTTGCTATTCAACTAACCCAAAACTAAGATGCAATCAAAATAAAATAATAAAAATGAAAATAAACTAATTATACTAAGGTTGTGAGCAGTAATAGGAGAAAATGTGTTTACTTAGACTTCACTACTCCCTAGATATCTTTTACACGATAATTACTTGTTATAATTGCATGGATGACGGATCGTATTCCTTAATACCATTCATGGAGTGGCATACATAACTCCCCAATTCTATGAGCTCTTATCTCCTCCTACACCATGACCCAGCACAACTATAGGGATTGTAAACAGTGGCTCATGCATTAAATACAACCAATAAAGACCTAGTACGCCTCGGTTCATGTTTCTTAAGACGTTCAAGCATGTTACCATTTGGAGATCTGCCAGTTTTCTTAAGCCTAACATATAAAATCATTCATCCAAGAACAAGAATAAACAAGTAATCAACACATAATCAATATCTAGGTTTCATTAGATCTAAGCAAACACAAAGGAGATCTAGCCTAGCATAATGGAATTGAGACAAGAACAAGATATAGACAACCAACACATAGACATATTGATTGAATTAGGAGAACACTTATCTCAATTACAATGCAAGGTATCAAGGGTTTGGAACCCTTGAAAAACCTGTAAAAGTTGCACCAAATTCGTCTTTAGGGTTTCTCCAAAACTTCTCTTTTGTTAATGTAAAAACTAGAAAACTATATATAGGAAAACTGGGCTGACGGCGTCAAGACAAACATGTGACGCCGTCACCTCGCCGCCAAATACTTCCTCGGACGGCCTTGATCTCCTTATGACGGCCTGTGTGACGCCGTCACCACCTACGATATTTTATTCTTGCTATCTGACGCCGTCAGGGTGTAGCTCTTGACGCCGTCACCTAGTGCTTCCAGCATGGAAAATTGATACTTTGCCGTTTTCTTCACTTTTATGCTCCAAAAACGTCCAAAATGGCTTCTTTTCCAGAATTCACTCTCCAAGTACCTAAAATCACAAAAGGAACGATTTAGGGCAATATTTGATCAAATAAAGTCGGATTCGGGCTTAAATGACCCCCTAAAAACGGATCATTTTTCGCCTCATCATATACCCTTACACTTGAGATTTGCTTGTCCTCAAGCAAATGAGCTTTTATTCTACTCAAAAGACAAGTTAGGGGTCATTTAACACTAATATAAAAGTAATTACAACAAATAATCGTTCCACTAAAGACCAATAGACAAGCACGGAGGTCATACACAAGCACCTCACAAATAGTGTTTAGATACTCACATCTCTCGGGTGTAATAAAGTAATATAACATTATGGAAATGGAAGATATCTCTCACTACCTGTCACAGCAAAATAGATTACCATAGGCTTGGGAAAGGATCAAACCTCCACCACATGGCGTAAGCACCTAGGATAAACTATCAAAGAGGTCTTTTAAAGGGTTGTAACGTTAGGTATAGGGATATGAATTACACGGTTTTGTTGGATAAAGGAAGTTTTACTGGTGGCGAGTTAACAATCTTGGTTAATTACATGTACAAGATGGCGTTGCTAAGCCAAGACTAGACTCGACTTAAGCTAATAAATGAAAAATAACAAAAACATAAAATAAACATAGAATAAAAACGGGATGGTAGTCCGTATGTTTTTTTCTCTTTTTCCTTTTTCTATTTTTTTCTTTCTTTTTCTTGTTTTTTCAATTTTTTTTTTTTTTTTTTTTTTTTTTTTTTTTGCATACACTCTTACCATACCATCCAAAATAATACATCATAGGGGATGAGAATTCCCCTTACACTTGAATCTTTACATACTTTACATTTAACTAAACTAATGACTCGAATTAAGAAAATCAAAACACTTGGAGCACTTTTAAGATTAACGTACATATGGGGGTAATAAATGATGTTATTCCCCATTACTCCATAAAATAAGTACTTACCCATGAGTCCCAATCGTCCCAAAACAATATGTACAAGGATATGACTCGACTTAGCAACCATGTAATCAATTAGAAAGTTAACTTAGGGTTTAACAAATAACAATAATGCACTAAAAATGAGCGCATACACGGAAGGCTAAGGCGATTTGGGTGTACATTTAAGTGGGGTGTAACAAATTCTTCCTTTAAGTAAAATGCTTAAAGTTAGAAACGAAAAGATAGGCTCGGAGGGGTGTACTAGGGGTTTCGTGTACTAAAAATGAGTACAACGCTAAGGGTGTGGGAAAAATTAGTTGACTTAACTAGCCAAGTAATATGACTTAAATGGTCAAGTAATCATAATACGGGTTTAACACAAGGGTGATCCTAATGCCTCTTATCATGTAGTAAATCCTACCACACAAATGTAGTCTCACTAGCGGTCTCGGGATGCATCACTAACGCAAGTTCTAGAATCTAAATGCTACCGGTACACTCATAAGCACTAATAGTAAATGCTTTTCCTATCAAATCTAAAGGCTAACCTCACATTTTTTGGTGGAAAATTTTTCTGAATATACGGTTATGTGCTAGTCATACAATCTCCTATCCATGAGACGCTTGCTATGGCTAAAGTTTCACTCCTAAATGTTGTAAAAAAATTTAAATTTTGCGCTAAAATTACACTAACAAGTATTTCTCGTAGTTTTATTACACATCTACCATTAAACAAAACAAACTCAAGCGAAAGTGCATATGTAAGGTATCATCTTTTTACCCTCCCCTTACACTTAAGATGAACATTGTCCCCAATGTTCAAGTAAAGAATGTAAAAGTGAAAAAGTAAAGAGAATGAAATCAAATACTCCCCTGATTCGCTCGGTATGGATAATAGGTGGCCAGGTTAAATCTTCTTCCAAGAAAACGAACAATCAAAGCTTCCCTTCCAGAATATAAATCATCTCCTTGTCGAACATAACCTGTAAAACCTGACAAAATAGACAAGACAAACTCGCGTAAAATCGGCGGCATCCTATATAAGTTACTAAATCCTAGAAAACAAAGTAAGATATAATGCTTGTGGAATGAAGTTTGCAGATTTCCTGGAGATTATAAAACTTAATAATTCACAAAAACTATAAGACTCCGTTAGAAAAACAAAACCGGTAAAATTTCCAGATTTTTGACTCCTGACGCCGTCAAGAGTAAACTCTGACGCCGTCAGAATGGATCTGCAGAAATTCTTATGTTAAGTTTCCGGAAAATTTCTGGAAAAACTTGGTCCTACTTCCTGGAAAATCCTGCAAAACTTCATTGTGACTCAATACAAGCATTTGACTCTAACAAATACGAATATACATGTTCATTTAATATTGTGGAGAATCATGATCGGTTTGTTTCTTAAAAACATATTTGGGGTTTCCCCTTACACTTATCTTTTGCAAAAATACTTTTAGGTTGGAGTTAAGACTAGGCCAAACAACATAGTAAAGTATTTCCACATTTTAGTTTAGAAACATGATCAACCAACAATAAAAATAAAACATGCATACGGAAGCAAATAACAATCAAACAAATAAAATCACACAAACATGGGTTGCCTCCCAAGAAGCGCTTTTCTTTATTTACGAGTCTTGTAGCTAGACTCAAAGTCATGGGTTACTACGTGATCTCATCATTGGTTCCACTCTCTAGGTCGTCTTCTAAACTAGTATCGCTTTCATAGTGCAAGTACTTCGGATCTTCGAATTCGAAAACATCTTGTCGATACTTAGAACCAAGCTTACTAACATTCTTAAAGAATCCACATGATAAATCAGAAATATTCCTACACCCTCTCCTAACATCTTCATCACACAAGATAAGTTGGGAGCTCATCATATCAAGCCCGTCACAATCTATTCCCTTGAGGTCTTTTCTCTTGTATGGCGTTTGGTATGAAATCCTCCTAATCCCATCAGTGAAGGTCATGATTCCGTTCAAGTCATCCACTATCAAATTAGTGATTTCACAAAAGGGTGCTCCAAAGACGACTTGTGATAACCTAGGGTCGACATAGTCCTCTATGTTGTCCACAATCGTGAATCCCATAGGGAATGCCATATTTCCTACGAACACCTGGATTTCATGATCCTTACCAACCACTTTCTCTCCTTTATAGATCATCCCCCATCTGCAGATATTGTTATAATGAAACAATGACATAAAATTCTTTGGCAGGAATACATTGATGTATATGTTATCGAAGTACTTATGACCGATCATGCAAGGGATTTTGAGATTATTCGGATCACGTCGTCTTATCTTCCCCAACTCTCCATCCTTTGACCCATATAGATTCCCCTCAAGAGAGAGACGATACTCGTACACCTCCTCACTATCCCTACGAAAGATTACCTTCCTAACACCATTGGTGAGTACTACACTACCATCTTTCTCATCAAGGATTGCTCCCGATTCATTGATAAATGGTATCCCAAGGACAAGGTGGGTTAACGTTTGATTGGTGAAAGGGTCCACGTCATCAACCACGGTGAGGTCAGTATTGTAATCAATCTCTCCAATCCTAATTGATAAATTCTCTATTACTTTCTTGCACGCAACGTGCTCTGGGAAGGTTTTGTGGTATAGGGAGAGGGGGATTATGTTGACTGGGAAGCTAGGATCTATATGACTATCGGTTAAGAGATTTTCCTTAATGGTACAGGGGATCTTGAAAACTTTAGGGTTACTTTCCTTAGTATGATTGTTACCCACACTAATAACATCCTCCATTTTTCTCTCGGGTTCTTCTATAATAGATTTACCCAAAATGGTTGGATCTTTCTCGTGCTCTTCCGATTTCTCTTTCCTTTCATCCGGTTTGTCGGATTCTTGCGCGGTGTATTGCTCGGGTGAGTCGGTAGGTTTTCTTGCCAAATCATGGTCAATCCTTGAGGTCTCATCTTTCGCTGTCTGACTGAATTTGTTAGGTTGTTGTTGGGTTGGGTTGGGTGTTGAAGCAGATATCGTGGTGATGGTGTTTACGAAGTGGATTGGTCCAGGGGGGTTGGCAAGTTCTTTTCCGTTAGGAGACAGATGTTTGAATAGCTTGCTAGGACTTTTTATTTTTACAGGGGGGGCTGGTGGACTCATGATGGTAGCAGATTTAACCTCATTAACGGGAATGGGCTTACTATCAATATGCTCTTTGATAGCAGTCAACAGATTACAAATCTTGTTGTTTACATCATCCTGCTGTTGTTTTAATTTGGCCTCGAGCGTAGCGAGCTGTAGTTCTTGAGAGATAATGAATTTCTTTAAAGTATCTTCACAGCTTTGCCTAGGAATGCCTTGTGATGGAAAATGCTCGGACCAAGTGAGTGGTGAGGAGTCATTGAAGGATACGCTTCGCGTTTGGTACCTTCTAAAATCAGGTTTATCCTTCCATGCCTCATAGGCTTCGGCAGAAGTTCGAGGACCCTGACCTATGTGCGATGATGTGAATTCGTTATAAGCACGTTTTGGAAGTTCCATGCAGTTATGGGTCTCATGAGGGCCATTGCATAGTTTGCATGTAGAAGCGATTCTGCTTACTTGGCTTGAAGGTTTATGAGCTTCGTAGGATTTCATGAGAGACTTGACTCGACCTTCAAGTTCCATGATCCTACGATCGGGAGTGCTAGAATTGTTTGAAGGCAAAGATATTGCCTTGACCGTTTCGTTCAAGTCACGGGGATCATTCCAACTTTCGTTGTCATAGAGAGCAAGATCTTCTATGAGTTCCCATGATTGTTCCGCACTAAGATCACGTAGCTTACCACCGGCCGATTGGTCAATGGTTCGCCTCGTGGAGATGTCGATATGGTCATAAAAAATTTGGACTTGGAGCCAAAGATCTATGCCATGATGACGGACTTTTTGGAGTAAGTCCTTGAAACGAGTCCATGCTTCATAAAGAGATTCATTTTGACGTTGTTGGAACATCAAGATGTCATTCCTAAGCTTAGTAGTTCTTCCCGGTGGGAAAAATTGAGCAAGGAAACAAGTGGTGAGATCATCCCATGTGGTGTTGGATCCCGCGGGTAAACGCTCAAGCCATTGACTAGCTTGATCCCGTAGAGAGAATTGGAATAGGCGTAAACGGGTAGTCTCTCTAGTTTCAACACCTAGGTCTATGGAATCTACGATTTTGAGAAAGTCCTTAAGATGTTGGTTTGGATCTTCGGAACGAAGTCCATGGAATGCACATCCGCTTTGCACCAACCGGATGGTGTCGGATCGCAAGGGGGTAACATTGGCTCCGGTGAGCTCAATGGTGTTTCGGTAGCCTTGATGGCTGGGTCGGGAGTACTCTCCTAAGGTTCGGGGCCTAAGGGGTTCTAGTGGTGGGTTTTGTTGTGGTGGGATGACGGGTTCAAAGATGTTACCACCTCCCATGATGTCGGATGGTAAAGAGTTACAAACAAAGGTACGAAGAACTAAGATAGACTAAAGAAGACCTAAAAATAAAAATAAAGTCTTACTAGAAAGGAATCTAGCAAGTAGACCTAATAAAAAGAAATCCTAACCTAGACAATAACTATTCCCCAGGCTGCGGCGCCAAAAACTTGATGCGTGGGAATTGCACCAGGCTTTACCTCTCAAGGGATCTCGAGAAGCTTACAACCCCCACCAGGCAGTGTACCTGATCGTTGTAGTATAGTATAGTGACAAGTACCGGGGGATTGATCGTTCAGCTTAGGAATAGTGTCGCTAGGATTAGAAAGCCTAAATACTAGTTCTAAAGGTGAGGGATGATTATTTTTGTGTTTTTATATTTTTATGAAAGCAAGTAAAATCTCGGGTTTTGAAAGAGTGGGCGGAATTAGTTGCTATTCAACTAACCCAAAACTAAGATGCAATCAAAATAAAATAATAAAAATGAAAATAAACTAGTTATACTAAGGTTGTGAGCAGTAATAGGAGAAAATGTGTTTACTTAGACTTCACTACTCCCTAGATATCTTTTACACGTTAATTACTTGTTATAATTGCATGGATGACGGATCGTATTCCTTAATACCATTCATGGGGTGGCATACATAACTCCCCAATTCTATGAGCTCTTATCTCCTCCTACACCATGACCCAGCACAACTATAGGGATTGTAAACAGTGGCTCATGCATTAAATACAACCAATAAAGACCTAGTATGCCTCGGTTCATGTTTCTTAAGACGTTCAAGCATGTTACCATTTGGAGATCTGCCAGTTTTCTTAAGCCTAACATATAAAATCATTCATCCAAGAACAAGAATAAACAAGTAATCAACACATAATCAATATCTAGGTTTCATTAGATCTAAGCAAACACAAAGGAGATCTAGCCTAGCATAATGGAATTGAGACAAGAACAAGATATAGACAACCAACACATAGACATATTGATTGAATTAGGAGAACACTTATCTCAATTACAATGCAAGGTATCAAGGGTTTGGAACCCTTGAAAAACCTGTAAAAGTTGCACCAAATTCGTCTTTAGGGTTTCTCCAAAACTTCTCTTTTTTTAATGTAAAAACTTGAAAACTATATATAGGAAAACTGGGCTGACGGCGTCAAGACAAACATGTGACGCCATCACCTCGCCGCCAAATACTTCCTCAGACGGCCTTGATCTCCTTATGACGGCCTGTGTGACGCCGTCACCACCTACGGTATTTTATTCTTGCTATCTGACGCCGTCAGGGTGTAGCTCTTGACGCCGTCACCTAGTGCTTCCAGCATGGAAAATTGATACTTTGCGTTTTCTTCACTTTTATGCTCTAAAAACGTCCAAAATGGCTTCTTTTCCAGAATTCACTCTCCAAGTACCTAAAATCACAAAAGGAACGATTTAGGGCAATATTTGATCAAATAAAGTCGGATTCGGGCTTAAATGACCCCCTAAAAACGGATCATTTTTCACCTCATCAACCCCTCCGAGCCTATCTTTTCGTTTCTAACTTTAAGCATTTTACTTAAAGGAAGAATTTGTTACACCCCACTTAAATGTGCAACCAAATCGCCTTAGCCTTCCGTGTATGCGCTCATTTTTAGTGCATTATTGTTATTTGTTAAACCCTAAGTTAACTATCTAATTGATTACGTGGTTGCTAAGTCGAGTCATATCTTTGTACATTTTGTTTTGGGACGATTGGGACTCATGGGTAAGTACTTATTTTATGGAGTAATGGGGAAGAACATCATTTATTACCCCCATATGTACGTTAATCTTAAAAGTGCTCCAAGTGTTTTGATTTTCTTAATTCGAGTCATTAGATTATTTGATTGTAAAGTATGTAAAGATTCAAGTGTAAGGGGAATTCCCATTCCCTATGATGTATTATTTTGGATGGTAGGGTAAGAGTGTATGCAAAAAAAAAAAAAAAAAAAAAAAAAAAAATCGAAAAAAAAATCAAGAAAAAGAAAAAAAATAGAAAAAGGAAAAAGAGAAAAAACATACGGACTACCATCCCTTTTTATTCTATGTTCATTTTATGTTTTTGTTATTTTTCATTTATTAGCTTAAGTCAAGTCTAATCTTGGCTTAGCAACGCCATATTGTACATGTAATTAACCAATATTGTTAACTCGCCACCAGTAAAACTTCCTTTATCCAACAAAACCGTGTATTTCATATCCCTACACCTAACGTTACAACCCTTTAAAAGACCTCTTTGATAGTTTATCCTAGGTGCTTACGCCATGTGGTGGAGGTTTGATCCTTTCCCAAGCCTATGGTAATCTATTTTGCTATGACAGGTAGTGAGAGATATCTTTCGTTTCCATATTGTAATTTACACTTTATTACACCCGAGAGATGTGAGTATCTAAACACTATTTGTGAGGTGCTTGTGTATAACCTCCGTGCTTGTCTATTGGTCTTTAGTGGAATGATTATTTGTTGTAATTACTTTTATGTTAGTGTTAAATGACCCCTAACTTGTCTTTTGAGTAGAATAAAACCGCATTTGCTTGAGGACAAGCAAATCTCAAGTGTAAGGGTGAGGCGAAAAATGATCCATTTTTAGGGGGTCATTTAAGCCGGAATTCAACTTTATTTGATCAAATATTGCCCTAAATCGTTCCTTTTGTGATTTTAGGTACTTTGGGAGTGAAATCTGGAAAAGGAAGCAATTCGGACGTTTTTGGAGCATAAAAGTGAAGAAAACGCCAAAGTCTTAATTTTCCATGCTGGGAACAGTAGGTGACGGCGTCAAGAGTAATTTCCTGACGGCGTCAAGAGCAAAATTCCATGACGACCAGTACAGATTTGACGGCGTCACGAAGGTAGGGCGTCAAGAGTAAAAGTCATGACGGCCTGGAAATGATTTTGTCTTGACGGCGTCAAATGTAGATCAAGGCAGTCCGAGAATGGTTTTGGCGGCGAGGTGACGGCGTCACAATGTTTGTCTTGACGCCGTCAGACCTCTTTTCCTATATATAGTTTTCTAATTTTTCACATTTAAAGAGAGAAGTTTTGGGAGAAACCCTAAGTACGATTTTGGTGTAACTTTACAGGTTTTTCAAGGGTTCCAAACCCTTGATACCTGGCATGTTTAATCAAGATAAGTGTACGTTCCTTTAATTCAATCAATATGTCTATGTGTTGGTTGTCTATATCTTGTTCTTGTCTTAATTTCATCATGCTAGGCTAGATCTATCTTGTGTTTGCTTAGATCTAATGAAACCTAGATGTTAATTATGTGTTGATTACTTGTTTATTCTTGTCTTGGATGAATGATTTATATGTTAGGCTTAAGAAAACTGGCAGATCTCCAATTGGTAACATGCTTGAACATCTTAAGAAACAGGAACCGACGCGCACTAGGTCTTTATTGGTTGTATTTAATGCATGAGCCACTGTTTACAATCCCTATAGTTGTGCTGGGCATGGTGTAGGAGGAGATAATAGCTTATAGAATTGGGGAGTTAAGTGTGCCACCCCATGAATGATATTAAGGAATACGATCTGTCATCCATGCAATTATAACAAGTAATTAACGTGTAAAAGATGTCTAGGGAGTAGTGAAATCTAAGTAAACACATTTTCTCCAATTACTGCTCACAACTTTAGTATAATTTAGTTTATTTTCATTTCTAGTATTTTATTTTGATTGCATCTTAGTATTGGGTTAGTTGATTAGCAACTAATTCCTCCCAAATCTTTCAAACCCGAGATTTTAAATTGCTTTTTATAAAATATAAAAATACAAAAAATAATCATCCCTCACCTTTAGAACTAGTATTTAGGTTTTCTAATCCTAGCGACACTATTCCTAAGCTGAACGATCAATCCCCCGGTACTTGTCACTATACTATACTACAACGATCAGGTACACTGCCTGGTGGGGGTTGTAAGCTTCTCGAGATCCCTCGAGAGGTAAAGCCTGTTGCGATTCCCACGCATCAGTTGTAATACTCCTAGTAGAAGTATTCTTCTCTTTGCACTTAAGTGTTGAGGCTTGAATCACTTTGAAACAAAAATCAAAGTATATAAGATCAAAGGATTTTTAGAAGATGTATAGGGGTGTTTAGATAAGAGAGTTTTAGTGCAAAAAGGTGAGGAAAAAATCCAGGTTTGAGGTGGTATTTATAGGCAACAGAATCTGACAGAGGAGCGTGGCTGGTCCCCTTAAATCATGGTCGGCCCCCTTAAAATTAAGGGGACTGCCCTTTGTAATTAAGGGGGCCGCCCAGCTGAAACGGCCAGATTCTTTGTCTTTTAGTGGGGAAAGTTTATTTGGTGAAAAACTAACTGATTTTGGTTAAAAATTTGAATTCATATATTTAGTATGAATAAAACATTTTTCTTTATTACCAAAAGTGTTTTTCAAAAATATATAATATGTTTATATAATTAAGTAAACTTTGTAATACTTAATTAAACTTTCCTTTGATCTTATAATGCTTTAATCACTATGTTTATTCATACCTTAAGTGATTAGATGGTGAAAGTGATACTACTAAATACTTGTTTACGTTATTATCTTTGATTTAATGTGTTTTCGTTTTGTGATCATCAAAACATAGAATATCGAAAGATATGAATAACGTTTTTAGTCGTTTATTTATATCAACAATCTCCCCCTTTTTGATGATTACAAAACCTAAACTCATTAAATCTAAAAATTAATTTTTAGACAAGTATTAAGTGAGTTTACATTCACTTCTCCCCCTTTTTGTAGAATCAAAAAGGTTTAAGCCAATGAGATAAAAACTCCCCCTTGATGTATGCTCCCCCTCGTTTGAGAGCACCAAGGGTTTGAGAAATGGGATTCTTGCAAGAGAAATATTAGAAGCACAAGCATGGCACAAGCAAACACATATAGCATAGTACTAACTAATAATGAGCATGGCAAAAGAGAATTAGAAACATATATTAAGTCGTTCATTAAAAGAAAATGATTACGTCAACCCATAATCATTGTTACATAGGCTACAAAGATGAAATTCTAAGCTAAGTAGAATGTCCTAATGTGCCAACAAGAAGTGTCACCAAACTTTCTTGAATCCCAAAATGGTTGAGGAGTTTTATTTGAAAATGAGAAACATAAGCATGTAAAATGCTTGATGGTTTAGTGGAGGTAAACATTTGGTTGCATGGATGTTGTTGGGTTTGGAGATGTGGAGCTTGTAGGTGGTGAAATTGAAGATGGGTTTGGATGTTGTTCAAGTGATGGTGTTTGTTGAGATCTAGTAAGAAGATACTCAATCCAAGTGAAGTGCTCATTCAATGCAATGGTTTGTTGTTGGAGGAAGATGCAACAAGGGCAATTGTTAACATGCTTCTCAAGTTGGTTTTTGTTATGTGGTGATGATGGTGAGCTTGATTGTGGTGGATCCAAATTGCGTTGAGCAAGATGTAATGCTAAAAGAGCACTAAGCTCATGTGCCTCTTTTAGCTCCTCAACGAACTTCAAGTGTTCGGAGGAAGGTGATGGTGGTGGAGCTTGATAGTTGTCTTGGGTGAAAGTTTAAACATGCAACATGGGAGTGGCATGTGAAGTTGTAGGATGTGGTGGTGGTACTCTTGGTGGTGGAGACATGGTTGAGCTTGGATAGTCATGAAAACATGAAATGTGTGGGAGAGGTTCTTCATGAGTGGGTGATGTTTTTGTTGAATGAGCAACATGTGAAGTATTGATTGAGAGATTGGGATTGTTGTTTTGGGATTGAGCATGCTCATCATAAGAAAAGGCATGAATGAGGGAATGAGTGGGTGATAGGTTGTGAGATGAATCATTGTTGCGGTTTTGAGGTTTAGTAGTTGGTTGACTTGGAACAACATCACTTGAGTTATGACAAGAATCAAGTTTCCTCCTCCAAACGGGTTTGACGGAGATCCTTGCGGTTCTTGAAATCTTAGGTTTTTGGTTGTTGGGAGATGACATGTTTGGGTGTGATGGCATTAATGATGGGAAGAGGGTATTTATAGTGTATGAGAAATGTGGTTTAGGAAGGTAAATTTTGAGGGATAACATGAGACAAAATATGTTTGTGAATTTTGGGAAGTATAGGCTAAAATGGGTCAAAAAGTGATAAAGAAAACAGTATCCCCGACCATCAGATGGCCGGTCCCCTTAATTAGGGGCCGGTCCCCTTAATCATTAAGGGGGCCGCCTTATATAATTAAGGGGGCCGCCCATCTGGTGTTTCCCAGAATGCCAGAAATGGATTTTTGGCAGAAAATTTTCAAAAAGGTTGTGTTTTTGGATTTGGATTCAAGTAAGTTTAACTCTTTGAGGCAATATAGGGCATACTATTCATGAATGTAGAGAGTGATATAGAAATAATATAAATAAGCAATAAATTTCTAATAATCATGCAATCTATTTATTTATCAATTAAGATATGCAATTAAGGAGGCAATAAAGTAAATAAGCTAAATAAGCAACTATATGAAAATGATAACACTTAGCCTAGAGCAAGCATGTTGATGATTGTTAACAAGTAACACATAGGTGGATATGATTATATGGACTTCAAGACTTGTTACAAACAAGATCCATATGGGCAAGTCATGATTCTCATGAAATGATTTGATTAAATTGTGAATGTCATTTCCAATAGAGGTGTATGACACATGTGAGAAGGTTAACTGTGTTTTAAACAAAACGTTTTTAGTTTTATTCAACAATGTTTTGAAGTAACTTCAAGTGTGCATTACAATAACATAAAAAAAATTTAATCTTGTTTTTGATTAAAATAATGGTTATGAAAGAAATCTTAGTTAAGTAAAGAAATATTTCATTCAAAAAGAGAGGAGTTTTAAATATGATGTTTTGATCATAATAATCAAGAAGTTGCAAGTGAAGGATTTGAAATGGAAGCTTGTCATTTTCATGAGAATCAATTAAGCCCATTGTCACATATAATCATCTTTAATGACACCCAAAGATGTTAAAGTGAAATGATAGATACTTATGATCTAAATGCAATGGGACAGGAAAGAGCAAGGTAAATAGTTCATGGATACAAGATATATATATATATATATATATATATATATATATATATATATATATATATATATATATATATATATACAAGGAACATCATAATATCAAGTTGCAAACAAATATCAATTATAATGCATCTATTAATACAACTAGTAAGATCATATAGCTTAAATGATCTACTATAGATCATAGAAGATTTAAGAAAAATGATAATACACTAAACAACAAGAAGGTTAATAATGCTAATATCATGTATGCATATATTAGTGTTAGTAATCTAAAAGCATGGCAACTTATCAGTTAAATCGTATTCACACACTAATTAAAACATTCTAAAGTATAATGTAACATTGACAAGTTTTTGAAAAGAAAACTTATCTCAGGTCCAGCTTTTCAAAAAGAATAGGCATGACGGTGAAAGAAGAAATCTTAGAAGGCTTCATCTTGAAATAGTAACGAACACACCATGATACCAATACTCCAAGAGTGAAGAACAAAATGCCAAGACAAGAATAAATCCGCAACAACGTCATAGGCGAAACATTTGCAGAAAGTGAAACAATGTGATAGAGGCCAATATCCGTCAAAGGTAATAGAGCGAGATGAGTAAATCAACACGTAATGGACTCTTCATTCGTTAATTACCTAAACATGATAAACAGCTTGGTACCCAGATTCTCATGGGTCCTAGTTGGTTAGATGAGAACATCCATTGCATTTGAATGCACATGATGTGGATGTCGCCGATAAGTGCAAGAATTCATCAATAGTTTGTTTTAATTAACAAACAATGATTTTCTTGACTAGAATAATAAGTAATGAATGTTAATAGTATTAGTTCTAAATTTATTCACTAGATTTAACAAATTTTATTTGTTTTAATGCATTTGTTGAAGGATCATTTACGATAAATCCTAACCCGGTTTTATCATAAAATGGCTTTTGAATGTCGAGAAGATATTTTAAAGATTTAGAGCTATTTTCGAATTTTGCCAATGTTTTTGCTTTTTCATTTTCCATTTTAATTTCATGTTTGTAGTCTCGACATTTTTTACATACAAGATCGATTTCAATATTACTTTTAAGTCTAGACATTTTATCTTCTAAAATGATTTCTTTTTCAAAGTTATTTTCAGCGGATGTTGAAAATTCGTTCTTAAAAATAATTTTTGAGTCAATGTTGCAAAAATGTTTGAAGTTGTTTTCCATTTTTAAAAACTCTAATATAAATTGATCATAACAAAAATGTTCAGTTTTGAATTGTACCTTCTTTGTAGTTGTACATTCCTCACATGCTATACGGTGATCAATTTCATTTTCCATGTCGCTCCATGTTTTGTTTGTAGTTTCACTTGGATCTAGGAACATGTAGTTCTTGCCATCAATACTTGTGTTCTTATTTGTTTGAATATTCTCATGAGCCGTATTATCATCGTCTTCTTTGCACTTGTTGCACCATGATTTATTCACGCTCTTTCTTTGGATTTGACTCATGTATTCTTCGTTGTATATACCTTCAATGATCACATTTGAACTAGTAGTACATGTATTTACATCAACTAAATATTTATTTACTAAATTTTCTAGATTAACTATTTCTTGTGCAATATCAACTTTATTATCTTTGGTTTTACATTTCTCTTGGTAAATCTTTAAAAGACATTTCCAAATATCATTTGCCGTTTTACAACGAAATAATCTTTCATATTTAACATTTGGTAGAGTTTTGAAAATAAGTAATTTGGCTTTAGTGTTTTTATCAATATTAGTTTGAGGATTATTATATTGATTTTCAAATTCTATTTTGGTTGGTTTAAGATCACCAATTGAAATGATATGCCAAAGATCAAGATCTATTGATTTCACATAGTTTTCAAATTTGTTTTTCCATTCAAGAAAATGATCGTTTTCAAATAACGGTGGTTGTTGTGTAAATTTCCCTTCTACGTATTTTTCAAATTCCATTGATCGTTGCAAGTTTTAAAATACAATCTATTTTAAAAATCTTGCTAGACGTGGCTCTTGATACCAATTGTAGAAAACTAGAAGGGGGGGTTGAATAGTTTTGAGTCTTTTTCGTTTCAATAAGATTTTGCTTTCAAGTAATTAATGGTAGTTTGTAATAACCCTTTGAAGCTAAAGTATAGATACAAGTTAATTCACATATGTCACATAAATACTTCTTATTTAAAGTGTTAAATAGAAATTATAATTTCATATATCTCACTTAAATATAAGTTTGTATTTATATATGTATATGTGTTTTAATGATTGTATATACTTTAATTTACTAATGTATAATTTATGTTTTGAATGGAACCTAGTTTGATCTTTATGTGAAATCAATATATGCACAACACACAAGCAATTGTAACTATGAATGATATGCAAGTAAGTTATAAATCAAAGAGTGAGAGATGGAAAGATCAAACCGAGAGACAAAGGATTTATAGTGGTTCGGCTACAAGGACACCTTTCTTGCCCTACTCCACTCCCCGAGTCACCTACTCGAGAGTTTTCTTCACTAGTTCAAAAGCCTCCTTTATGGCGGAGAAAACCTTACACACCAATTAGCACACCACAATGATATCACACCACAATAACAACTTCAACACAACTTCTTCACACCAATCTTCTTCACACCTAACTTCTACACACCAATCTTCTACACTTCAAATATCTTCACAACTTTCTACTTTGCTCCTAGCTTCTTCACAACTTAATACTTCCTAACTCTTTTTCTTCACGCCACTTGTTTCTTCACACCTTCACTACTAAGTCCTATCCACTACTCCAAGATATACACTACTTCACAACTTCTAGGCTTCAAGGTCTTTTCAACTTCAAAGCTTCAACTTCTTTGTCTTCACAACTATCTCCACTTCAATATGCTATTACAACTTATATCTTCTAACACAAATCCTATCCACCTCTACTTCTTCACTACTAATACTACTTCACACCTTCAATAGATCTAGATCCAATATCTAAATCTATCTAACCAATGTATACACAATATTCACAAAGAAATAAATGATATACAAGATGAACTAAAAAACAACTTAGATAGCAAGATGATACTAAGTTGTAATACTCCTAGTAGAAGTATTCTTCTCTTTACACTTGAGTGTTGAGGCTTGAATCACTTTGAAACAAAAATCAAAGTATATAAGATCAAAGGATTTTTATAAGATGTAGAGGGATGTTTAGATCAGAGAGTTTTAGTGCAAAAAGGTGAGGAAAAAATCCAGGTTTGAGGTGGTATTTATAGGCAACAGAATCTGACAGAGGAGCGTGGTTGGTCCCCTTAAATCATGGCCGGCCCCCTTAAAATTAAGGGGACCGCCCTTTGTAATTAAGGGGGCCGCCCAGCTGAAACGGCCAGATTCTTTGTCTTTTAGTGGGGAAAGTTTATTTGGTGAAAAACTAACTGATTTTGGTTAAAAATTTGAATTCATATATTTAGTATGAATAAAACATTTTTCTTTATTACCAAAAGTGTTTTTCAAAAATATATAATATGTTTATATAATTAAGTAAACTTTGTAATACTTAATTAAACTTTCCTTTGATCTTATAATGCTTTAATCACTATGTTTATTCATACCTTAAGTGATTAGATGGTGAAAGTGATTATTAACTACTAAATACTTGTTTACATCATTATCTTTGATTTAATGTGTTTTCGTTTTGTGATCATCAAAACATAGAGATATCGAAAGATATGAATAACGTTTTTAGTCATTTATTTATATCAACATTCACGTTGAGTCAAAAAGAGTTTGTAGTTAGTTTAAGTTGAGTCGAGTCTTGGCTTAGCAACGCCTTATTCTGTATGTAATTAACTAAGACAATTGACTTGCCACCAGTAAAATACCCCTTTATCTAACAAACCATGTTTTTCAATACCCTTACACCTAATGTTGTAACCCTTTAAAGACCTCTATAATAGTTTATCCTAGGTGCTTACGCCAAAGTGGTGGAGGTTTTGATCATTTCCCAAGCATATAATAATCTATTTGTTATGACAGGTAGTGAGAGATATTTTTTCATTTCCATTTGTAATATATAAACTTATAACACCCGAGAGATGAGAGTATCCAAACACTTATTGTGAGGTGCTAGTGTACAATTTTCGTGCTTGTTTTTACTAAGTTAGAATGATCATTTGTTGTAATTACTTTTATATTAATGTTAAATGACCCCTAACTTGTATTTTGATTGGTATAAAAGCTCATTTGCTTGAGGAAAGCAAATCCCAAGTGTTAGGGTATTTGATAAGGACTTATTTGATACGCTTTTAGGGGGTCATTTAAGCCCTAAGTCGTGATTCTATGATCAAATATTGCCTCAAATCGTTCCTTTTCTCATTTTAGGTACTTGGAACGTGATTTCTAGAATATGGAGCATTTTGGAGCTTTTCGAACATGTTTATGCTCAAGAATGAAGAAAACAAGGAAACCAAGAAAGTCACATTTTTACACCTGACGGCGTCAAGTTTTGGAGGCTGACGTCGTCGCCTTATGATGAGAAGTGTTGGATTTTTACACTAGGCGCCCCAGAAAGATTTTGGAACTTAACACCAGATGGCGTCAGGCACAAAGATGGCAGGGCCGTCTGGCTTTGCCTATACACGAGACAACCCAGTGGACTTAATACAGGACGGCGTCAGAAGAGTCTCTAGGTGATTCAAAACCCTAAAAGCGGCGTTCTGACGACTTCAGGATTTATAACCTGACGCCGTCAGCCTGCTAATCTCCTATACGGTAACAAGCTTGAACGTCTTAGGAAACCTAATCAGATGTGTACTACAGTTTTATTGATTGTATTTAATGCATGAGTAGATGTTGATGATTCTATGATAGGATACTAAACATGTCGTCATAAGAAAAAATAGATATTCATAGAGTTGGGGAAGGACGTATACGCCCCCACGACTGGTATTAAGGAATACAATCCTTCAACTAAACAATTGTGACAACTCAACAAATCAATAAGAGATAACTAGTGAGTAGTGAAATCTAAGTAAACACATTTGTCTCATATAAGAAGTTCACCACTTTTCCTTTTCTTGTTATTTATTTTATTATTTTTAGTTTAATTAGTAATTTTGGCTTAGTTGACTAGCAATTAATTTTGCCCACTCTTTCAATACCCGAAATTTTTATTAATTTCCATAAAATATAAAAATACAAAAAGAATCATCTTTCACCTTTAGACCTAGTTGACTTACACTTCAATCCTAACGACACTATTTCCCTAGAGAACGATCAATCCCCCGGACCTACCATTTACTACACTACAATGGTCGGTACACTGCCTGGTGGATTGTAAAATCTCTCAAGATCTGAGAGGTAAAACCTTTTGCGAGGTTGCAAACACGCATCAACATCAAATAAGGACTAATATTATCCATCATTTATCCCGTATATGTTGCTCATTTTATGTTATTTATGTGAGATATGATACTTAATTACATACTTTTGTTAAATACAGTAAATAACAGAGCAATTGGTGAAAGTTAAGGAAAAGGACGTGATTTGGAGCTAAAACGAATAAATCAAGCTAAGTCCACATTAAAGAGATCCAATACGTCATATTCATCACCAAGGATACGGCGTATTCATTCAATACTTCATCAAATTCACAAGATTGTTAAGGCATCAATACGGCGTATCTAGATTATCCTATACGCCGTATCCACATGCGGTTTGTACAAATTCTATAATATTTTAATCAAGGGGCATACGCAATATTTCCCGATACGTCGTATCGAAGGAGCTCGATACGTCCTATCGAAGGAGCTCGATACGCCGTATCGACAGAATTTCAAAGACTATATAAAGAAACCCTATTTTACAAATTCCACATAACTTTATACCACAAGGCTCGGTTCCCAGACGACTTTTGAAGGCAAGAAGGTTCTGCCAAATCAATCATTGCTTAGGAGAACTCTTTGTAATGTAGTTTCATCGTATAATCATTTAGTTAGCGTATCAAATTCATCATGTTTCATACTCTATACTCTTTGGTTATGATTGTTATTGTTGCTACTGAGATTATGGGCTAACACCCTTAGGTGTTAGCCAAATTTATGAAGATTATATGCTTTTAACTTGATTTACATCAATCTCTAGTTTACCTCGTTGGATATTATTTATGTATATTACTTTACTTGTTTATATGCTTGATTGATTGTTATCTTGTAGCTAGATCTTTGGAATACATCATTAAATTCTGTAACTTTAATTGGTTAATTGAATTGTAAGCCCTAGATCCGTATCACAATAGTAAATGTTTGAATCAAATCTGATTCTACCTTAGAATGTCTATATGAAAGAGCATTAGGGAGGTTTATTTATTGTGACTAGTGAGAACTTTACAAACTAGGTAGATAAAAATTGAATAAGGCATATAAGTTGGTAAAATATATCACTATAGATAAATTGTAAGTAGTAGTTGAAGTTCATTAAGCCGGCTTCGTTAATGGTGACAACATCAACCCTCGTTAGAGGCTAGGATAATGGGAGAAGGTATACGTTATTTACATTAGTAAATCACCAAAATGGACTGCAATTAACTTGAATCATTGCACTAGTAAAACATTTTAAAAATGAATAATTGAAATGCACTTGGCTAGCACGTTCTTCCTAATATTGATTTAGTATCCTTTTTACTTCTTTTGTTTGTCTTACGTTATTTAGTTTATTTAATTGCTTTAGTAGATTAATAGAGAACAAAACTCGTACCAGTCTCTCAGGCTGAACCCCCCTTTGCATTAGTTTAGGTTAATTAGAATACCTTTATGATTAACTAATTAGTAAGTCACTCCTGACTAACGACTCATACTTACCCCGCTAGCTACATTAATCGGGTACACTGCTCGTTAGTGTTAGTCTATAGGTTAATTCGGCAAAATATAAATATTAAAACTTGGTTAAAATAAATAGACCTTAACTAAGACATCATACACACTATTGCTTCAAAATCCCCAAATTTCATCAATGAATAATCACTAACATCAACGTTAACACTTACCTTGGATTAGGAACTAATCAAGAAGGCTTGACGTTTTCTTATAACCCTTCCACTTTCTTCAAAATTTGAACACAAAACCCTCAAGTGGATGTTTCTTTCATTGGAATTATCTCTATTTTCCCTCTTATTTTTCCTATATACATGTCCCTGTACACGTGTGTTTTTGAGGTGTGATCTTGGACTTGGGTTACAAAGACCCAAAAGGGTAATTCTATAATTTAACCACTTTTTTCTACTTTTGCATCGTTAATCTTTTCCGTTACATAGAAGGCCATTTTTCGTTAAATATTAGCAAAACTTGTCCTTATTTCGTTAAATACTAACTAAAAGCTCTTTCTAAAACTTTATAAAAACTAAAATATTTTTAATTAAACTTACATTTTTGGGGTGTTACACCTCACCCTTGTCTTTCAAGTGACAACATGTGGGTTTTGCGAATGATGTTGTTGAGTTGACATGAGTACACAATATTTTTCTTCAGTTATACTATCTACTTTCATGTGTCACATTGTATTCCATGACAACGTTGGCTACACGTACTTTTATCGAATCTTGTACAATATTAAAGAACCAAACACTAAGAAATAGATATAAACTTTGATAAGGATCATGTTGCTTCTGATCATCTGCGCAAGCTTCATGTATCATCTTCACCGTGTTTGCATGCATATATACTCAACGATTACTTCCCCTTTTTATTTATCGCGTTTAACTCATGTATCATAACGTGTAAATCGCAGGGCCAATTTTCATCTACGCGAGGGTAACCTATTGTAGTCTGGCATGTAGCATATGTGAATATTACATATTTTGACTATCTCTCTATATATCTTTAATAATGATGTTACAAAATTTAACTCTTTTTTTGCAAACAAATTGATATTTAGAAAAGGAATATAAGATGAAGAAAGATCACAGTGACTTTCTTTTGAAAATCATTGACACAAAATCTAACTTGCATGGAGTATATAATAAGTGGTATCTATCTATTTAAAATCTTGAATGGCTATCTATCCGAACATGAAGTTAACTGATGAGAAAGACATTGATGCCATCAATGAGACCAACCACTATTAATATTGTTCTTTTAATAATGTAAAATGTGTTACATAATGGATCATAATAAACGGTTTACTTAGAAACCTATTCATGATTGGGATCATCATCTTCATAGGCATGAGATGGCGTGTCTTCATTGTTGATCTATGACAAGAAGGCATTGAAAACATCATTTTTGTAACAAGTCAGGTTTGCAATAGAAGTGATGCATAAATAAGCATGAACGAGATCAAGCCTATGCAGATAGACACCCCGTTTCTTCGTTGTCAAACAAGTCTTCAAAGTACCGGGAACAAGATTGATCATCATTGCATACTTTATTGTTATTGATCTTCTTAGCTTTACCTTCCTTTTTAAATAGATTTCGTGTCTTGCAGTATTTCCAATTCTTTCCTGTAAAGTAAACTTTACACAATTATAACACATACATTCTCACACAATCACAAACCCATAGCTATGTGATTTTGACTTTGGATGTTCGAACCCATAAATATAATATTATGTTAAGTGTTTTGTAAACCGGACCGAACCAGTCGGTTCAACTAAAAAACCTAGAAACACCGGTTCAACAAAAAACCGAAAACTAAAAGAAGACCAATTCAATATCCCTTCGATTTTAAAAACCATTTCTGTTGTCCGTGAAATTGTAAGGTCATTCAAAACAAGCAACACCAACACACTTACACAAGACTCATAACACCAACAAAAGACTTAGACATGGCGTAATAACCAAATTAGGACGCGTCTAGTGCTGAGGTGAAGGCGTCCTCGACGCATGCTCCTTATTACGTCGAACCATCTAGAGGCGTATTGGAGGCAGGAAATGGAGGACTTGGTCGTCCTCAAGATCGAGTCGTAGAAGAGTCTTGTGAGCCCAAAGATGAGTAGTGTGAGTGGTGGGGTTGGTTGTCTTATTACACTAAATTAACAATGAAGTAAATTGGAGAGAAAGAAAGTTGATATGCCGGTGATAAAGTTGGTTGTGAGTAGGGCTGAGCACAAAACCCAGAAAATCGAGTCGAACCGGAAAACCGAGCTGAATCAGACCGAACCGACCATATTCGGTTAAGTTTCGTTCTATATATTAACAGTTTTCAGTTTCGGTTCGGTTTGACCCAAAACCGACAAAAAATAGACCTAAAAATATAAACCGAGCCAAACTGACCCAACCGAAAAAACCGTATTCGATTCAGTTTCGGTTCTATATATTAATGGTTTTTGGTTTTCGTCGGTTCAGTTCGGTTTCGAACCGATGCTCGGCCCTACCTAGACTTGTGCGGGGTTCTTTAGCCTTAAAAGAAACACAAAAACATAAACAAACAAGAAACAAAACAAAAAGCACTCACTCACATCACTGTCTTAGATAATAAATGCATGCATCACAATCACACACAAACCCTCATTTCATCATTTATATATAAAAAAATATAAAAAAATGTACTCCAACATTCACTCATTAGATGGAGGAGACTTTTCCCGTGTGGCTGCCGGAATCGGAGATCCGTGTCTTGTCTTGACCACCGATCCAAAGCCTCGTCTCCGATGGACTGCTGAGCTTCATGACAGATTTGTTGATGCTGTTACTCAGCTTGGTGGTCCTGATAGTTAGTCAACTCCTTTCTTTTTTTTTCTTTTTTTTTTTTTTTTTTGTTTCTTTTACTTTATTTATGTGGGTGATTTAAAAAATGTGATTGTGGCATTTGGGGGTTATCTTTTTTGTATTTGTTTGTTAGGGGTGGGTGATTTAGGGGGTGTTTGTTTAAGATTATATAGTGGGCTTATGGCTTATTTGGTTTTTGGCTTATGTTTTATAAGCTGACTTTTTGTGGTTTATTTTGAAACTTTTCGGCTTATATGAACTTAGGGGGTGCTTTGATTAGCTTATTTTATGGGCTTATTAGCTTATTGAGATTTGGGAATGCCAATAAGCTCATTGTTTTTTTGGCTTATTAGCTAACCTTATGGCTTATTCAAGCCATAAGCTCAAATGGGTAAGCCAAAAAAAGTAGGCTTATTGGCATTCCCAAATCTCAATAAGCTGATAAGCCCACAAAATAAGCTAATCCAAACGCCCCCTAAGTTTATATAAGCCAAAAAGTTTCAAAATAAGCCACAAAAAGTGAGCTTATGAAACATAAGCTTAAACAAACACCCCATTAAAACTTTTGACTTTTTGTGGTGGGTATTTTTGTAGGTTGAAAATGGTGTTGGTTTTAGCATGTGAAAAATGAGTGATGAATACATTGTGATTTTTATAAAAAGTGTCCCATTGGAGCCCTTTATAAGTCTAAAGTAGTGGGCTACTAGAGTACTAGTACTTTTTACCATGGTTTTTAGTTAATTAAAAGGGTTTCTGAGTAGTCTATTGCTTTCGGCTTTTGAGGTTTAATTGATTGTGGTTGTAACAATCCGTCCCATATCGGAATCAGATAAGACATTTGAAACCCTTATAAATCTAGAGTAGTGGGATGCTAGTATCTTTTTAGTTGACCCGGAAGGGTATGTGAGTAGTCTATAGTTTTCGGCTTTTGGGGGCGTTAAAGATTGCAGTGAAATTAGGCTTTGTTGTTGTTGGTTATTTGGGTGTGATTTGGAGAATGTGATGTGGGATTTGGGGGTTTGGCTTTGATGGGTGAATGTGGGTGGAGACTAATATTTTAGCACCAAGTTTTTGTTGATTTTGAGTTAGGAAAATGGTAGTTGATCTTGCCTTCCCCATACCCCGCTCCGACGGGATTAGTAAGGTAGCGTTGTTTTAGTTGGGACTTTGACCATATAAGTTGACAATTGTTAAGTCTTAGGTTGATTAAAAAATTTCATTTATAGCCGGTGGTCTTTTGTTGCTAGGGTACCACTGTCTACATCATACTTACCTTTTACCTTGCACATTAGTGGGATTGGGTATTGTTGTTGTTGTAGAAAAAATTATTTTGCTCTTCAGGAGTTTTTTTAGGGCTTTTGAGCTTATTCTGCTCGGCATATTTTTAAGAAGGATTATTTTTTAGTTTTAAGTTATGTTAAAGTCATAAGTCAGAAAAGAAGCCAAAAGAAATGGGCTTATGAAAACTAAGCCGAACAAGATAAGCTCATAAGCCTAAATACAAGCTAAAACAAACACCCTTAGTTTATATATGAAGCCTAATATGAGTTGAAATCAGTCCGTTAGATAAGTTGGTGGCAAATTAGGCAACAAATCAGTAGTAAGTTTGCTTTAAAAAAGTAGTATCATGGCCCCAAAAGTCATGATGTAGGCTAAAAATCATTAAGCGGACTATTATTCAGTTTTGGTTATAATTTGTGCTAAACTGTGCGTTTATCTTTATTTTTTAGGTTAATATGTAGTACTGCAGATAGGGTGTTTTATTTGTTGCTAACACATGTTGTCTATATACGTTTTGCGACTGTGATGATTGAAAAATGTTAACATAGCTATCTGATAGTGTAGGATCATAAAGAATTTTACATCCATAGACGCTTTAACGGCAAAAAACGCATTATTTTTGTTTGAAACTTATGGTGGAAACAAGAAAATTGTTTGCGAGTCTTTTCTTTCTACATCAGGGCAATCTTTCTTCCCATGACTATATAGCCAGATTTACAGACTATGGGAATGATAGTGGATATAAATAAATTGTTGAACTATGTAAATACGGTGTTGTTGGTTTTTTTCTTCCTTGCGACTATTATGATTGTGCGTGCATGTGATATTATCGATCCTTATGTTATTAACAAGTTGAATCAACTTATATAGTTGACCCTTTATAGTTTACGCTAGATTTCTTACCTTATATTTGGGTTCAGACATGACTAAAAGGTTTACTTTTTGTTTTTTTATATGCATACGTATCGTAATAATTTTTCCAAAGAAATGAAGCTAACCCAACACTCAATTTACAATTCACAATTGACGTAATCTGTATATGTTTCCTTGATTAATTAACAAACTTACAACCACAATTAGGTTGAGTTTTTATGCATAGTTGTTAACTTTCTTTGTTTGTTTCACGTATTGCAGAAGCAACACCAAAAATGATAATGAGAACGATGGGGGTGAAAGGTCTCACTCTCTATCATCTGAAGTCACATCTTCAGGTCTGTTTTTACATTCTGTCTCCTGAAAATCATTTATGCAAGTGTCGTTGTTTGTGGCTAGAGGTTGCAATATCGATCTATTTACATGTGAATGGGTGAATTTTGTGTTGTGATATGTCTTAAATGGGTTAAAAATGGGTTGAAAGTCGCCCACAATCTATTTTGAATTCATACAACCTCCTTTTTATTGAAAGATTTAGTTTTTAAAAGCACATTAAGTATCTTTTAAACAAGGACAAAAGATTCAGCCCACTTCGACATATACTACAAATGACATGTTTCAACCCGAACTTGTTTTGACTTAACCCGCCCATTTAGCCATCTATTTCTTGACCATCAAGATGTCTATATACCAACACAACCCACAAAAGAGACCTGTAATGTAACTTTGTTACTTGTAACGTTGGTATGTTACTCGAGGTTTCACTTACCATATAAAGGAGACCTGCATCGCAAGTATGTTACTATATTCAGCGCATTAATTAATAATCTAGAATCTATAAATATAATTAACGCATTAATTAGTTAAGATTCTGTATGAATGAAAAGTGATACAAACTACACAAAACGACATAAACTTCACTAAAATCCAAGTTATATTGAGCCCACCTCCCAATTCGTGTATGAATATCCCGCTTTTCGTGCTCAAAGTATTTCATCGCCCCCATTTCTTGGCCAACTATTGATCATCGAAAGCTTCAACTTGGACGGAAATTGCTAAAAGTCATTCTTTTGCATTTTTTGCTATTAATGATTCCATCTTCATAAAAGAGTGTACGATAGGAATACAGTTGTGTTTGGAGAGCAAGAGAGAATGAAGCTGAGAGTGTTTGTGTGTGCGTTAAATTAAGACTTTTTGGCTTATCCACATGATAGTATATAGACTGTAAGTTGCTTCTCAAAGATGTGTCAGATAAAATTGGTGACCCAAACATTGTGTCCTTGGATTTGATTTTAGGGACACAATGTTTGGCCCACTATTAAAATCTGACACCTAGTTTAATACAGCAACTATATATAATATCATGCAGAGAACCGAAATTGTTTATGGGTTAATAAAGTAAATACAGAAACGTCTACTCTCACGTTTTCTAGTTCAAGCTATATGTCATGTGTTACTTCTTCAAAAAAACACACATTCTCTCATGAAAATGAAACTGTTGATAATTGCATTCACAACAGCAGTGTTGTAAAAATCGGCCATGGCGGCCGATATGGCGGCACCATGGCGGTTGGTGGTGGTCCACTGCCACGATATTTCCCATATCGGTCTAACTTATCGGTTTTGGTCAAAATCGATCAAAATCTTTCAAAAATAGTCAAAATCGGAGCTTGACGGCCAAAATCGGTCAAAAATCGCCTTGGCGGCGGTCGGTCAATGCCGGTCAACTTCAGATCTAGGGTTTTTTTCTTTTCTTTTTTTTTTTTTTCCTTCCCAGATTCACACCCAATTTTCATAAAAATTATATACTTAGTATATTTTCTACATATACTTGGTATATTTTGTGTTACGTATGTTGCATTTCAAAAATATAAATAAATTTCTTTATAATTTATGGTCTCCGCTGAGAAACCGATATATCGCCGCCAAGACCAATATGGCGCTTGGCGGGGGTCGACCGCCACGGTACCGCCGAGCGATATTTACAACCTTGCACAACAGCTAGGAGTTTTGCAAATCTGTCTGTCGGATGAGAAGCATTGGTGATCACAAGTTGGGCCAAGAAATGGCGGTGGGTAGAAATTTTTGATTGGTGGTGTTTGGTTTGCAGTTAAGTAATCACTATGGTTATGGGTTTGAGAAGAGAGTGAAATGGGAATGGATTTTAGAAACCGAACATTTTGGTAGGTATTCAGTATTTCCAATACTATTGGTTTTAAATCCAATCCTTAATAAACCACACCCTCAATACAAATATAGTCCAACACTATTAAACCTTCACCTCCAACCTAACACACCCTGGTGACATAAAATATGCAACATTCAACCACATGAATCCAAGGAATTTTGATCGAATTTCATTTCCATAAGAATGTCAGGGTTTTTAACGTTGGTTTTCTGAACCTATCACAACTCTCCTTTACCTGTGCTTGGTCCTGCTATAAAGAAACAATACAGACTATATTGAAACAACATAGACCATACTGCCACCATAATTTAGATTACTATTGTAGTATTATAGTTTTTGTATACATTAGCACGTTAATCATATCTTAAAAATTTACCGGGATATGCCTTCCTTGTTGGGTGGGGGGCTCGGTACCAAAAAGGTACACGGACTTGAGATGGTTCCGCCAAATACCATTTTTTTTTTAATCATATCTTAAAAAGGGAGAGAAGAAGTATATGCTGGTTAATCCAACCGGATCAGTACTAAAAATAGACATGTTTTGACCGAATCCGTTTTGACTATTAATCCTCACTATCAAGAGTTCTAGGCGTCTATAATAAAAACACGGTCCACAAAATGAATTTGCAGAATAAGCATGTTAAATGATGCCTTTTTTTTTTTTTTTTTTTTTTTTTTTTTTTTTTTCCATTTCGGTCCACTAACTCACGCCGTATATGTATTTGCAGAAATACAGAATGGGCAAGCAGTCATGCAAAGAGTTTTCAGAGAACTCTAAAGAAGGTATGACTTTATGAACTTTCCATCTTAAGAAAATCGCAACTGCAAATGGCACCTATTCGATAAAATATAAAAGAACTGATTATTTTCTCTCCGTTATATATAAACTTGATTGGGTTACAGTTCCCTGTTCAGTTAACAGCTAATATCGTTTCAAAAATGATTTTTTTTTTTACCTAGTGTTCACTACTAACGTATGGTATACTCTACAGCATCTTGCATTGCTGAGAGCCAGGACATGGGTTCAGTCACATCGTCTTCTACAAGAATGATGCCACAAGACTTGAATGAGTAAGTTTTGTTTCTTATCTCTTTCAGTGGTAATACCGTAATTGCTTTAAGGTGGCAGTTTTGACCCATTGATCTATGAATGGGCTGTGCTCTATATCAAACGGGTCAATTAAAACAATTGAACCAAAACAGGAACGGTTCAATGTTGAAAGTCTCCCAGAAAGTCTACTTTAATGCATACAACCTCCTAACGCGTATTAATTCAGCAATAAAATATTGTGATAATCTTATGTTTGTAATATACTTTTTGACTTCAAAATTGATACAAAGAGTGGACAAAAGTGTTTGTGGGTCAACCCAGCCCAACCGGCTCGCTTGTCTCATCTTGCCACCACTAGCTTTAACCTTATTACTTGCTTTTCTTGTTATGACACAGTGGCTTCGAGGTTACAGAAGCTTTGCGAGTACAGATGGAAGTCCAACGAAGATTGCACGAGCAGCTAGAGGTTAGTTGATGAAATAAATTTCTGCTCGTAGGTGTGTGTCTGTGAGTGTATTTGTTGACAATTGGTTAGAATAAGCCCAAACGGTTAAAATTTATAAGATCACCAAACGGGTCAAATAGATTTTATTAAAAGCTAAAAACACGTCAAATGGGTAAAATATGCCAAACAAGTTGGAAGTCACGAAAGTGTACGTAGCGCGCACAACTTCTGAATTCTTTATAAAGAACTTAACTTCTATAAACCATATGTAATGCATTAATTAGTTACAATATTATTAAAACAGAAAAAAGTGTCTGTGTCAACCCAACCTAAACAGATGAGGTTTTCCCTGTTGAGGTTACGCGGGGAGGGCCAGCCTTCTTGACTCAGATGTACGCGGCCTCACCGAGTTAATCCCGGGACCGTTTCCTGGCCACCCTCAAATGTATGTATACGCCTAGCAAGGTTTGAACCCTTGAGCTCTTGTGAGGAAACCAAGGACCTTACCGCTAGGTCATTTGGTGGTGGTTTGGGTCAACCCAGCCTATTCTGACAAAATTGCATTAGGATTCAATGGCCACGTTTATATCACACCAACACTTGGCACATGTTTCAGGTTCAACAGCGTCTCCAACTTCGGATCGAATCACAAGGAAAGTATCTTCAATCAATCCTGGAAAAAGCGTGCAAAGCTCTAAATGATCAAGCAATAGCAAGTGCTGGATTAGATGCAGCTAGAGAAGAGTTATCTGATCTTGCAATCAAGGTAGCCAATGAGTGTCCTCCATCTGTCACCCCAACCTCTTCACTCACCCACATTTCCGCCCACATTGAAAACGAACATGCTCCAAATGTTGACAGTTGCTTGAGTTCTCAGGCTGATGCTGTGAAGAAGAGACAAAGGGCTATGTTTATGCAGTCGGAATGGAGGGGCGTCTAACTTTGGATAAGCTATTGGAATATTTTGTTTTTATCCCGATGACATTTTCCTCGGCCTCTAGCCTAATGCAGGGGGGAACGGGTTTTATTAAGTAGGGATTATCTTTAATTAGTCCGTATCTTGGCATGTATGACTGATTTGTATAGTCGGCAACAGTTGGTAGGAACACAAGAAAGACTGGTTATTAGTTCTTTGGTTTAGTTCGTTCGTAGTTTGGTCCTAAATCTGTGATGGTTAACTCTGGTAGGTTAAATCTGTATTAGTCATGGATAAGTTGCACTGTCAGAACCCTTTTCTCTTAACCGTACGCAAAAGTGTCCCTTTCGTCTCATGCATCATAATTGGTGAGTTTTAGTTACGTGTGTTTCACGTCGTTCAAATAGTAATAACATTAATTCGAAAATAACACCTTTTACATATACAAATATCAAGTTTCGAGCTCTTTAAGAACAAGAGTTTTATTTAACTTCTCAAACAAGTTTTGCCAAACGCCCCTTATCAGCTCAAGCTTGCCTCATTGCTGTTCAGTTTGTCTTAGATTCGAGCTTGATCTCGTCAATAAAATATGAAAAATGATATTTCTTCCTGCTTAACATTCCCACATGCCCTCCTGCTCACATGATCCTAGACATGTGAAATGACGGTTTAAATGAAGAGAGATAATGATTGAAAAACACATGTTTGGAATTATAATCCTAGTTATCTAGGTGTACGTCGTCAACTTTTTTAACGTGTTTGGAATTGCATTTTCTACTTTTTCTAACTGCATTTTCTCTCTATAATAACACAAAGAGCCATAACGAAATATTTAGCAATTATTTGCGTTGTACAAAAGCAATAACGAAATAGTCGCCCCTTAAAACTCAATCCCAAACACTAGAAAAAGTGAAAAAAAGGAGGGAAAATGTTTCATTTAATTTCACTGCAGTCACCATCAGAACCTGATTCTTTTCCACAATGCTTTCCATTTATCTTCTTTTTCAATCATTCTCTCCTCATTATTCTTGCACCCTTATAACAACATTACCTCAATCAAACAATCCAATCCTCAATGAGTAAGTCCATTTTTCCAAGTTTCGTTAACATTTTTAGTACTTTCTTCTTGATGCTAGTAGTTTTTCGCCCTTTTATCATATGTGTTATCTGATGCAAGTTTAGATTCTTAACATAGAAGTTCTGATCATGTTGGAATTATTACGAAAATAGTGTTAGGCAAACTGTTTAGAAAAGGTGATTTTCTGCGTTTTCCTGGAGAGAAAACTCAGTTTTGAAAAAGTTGGTTGACATATGCTTTTTGAAAACATGTTTTGTAAACGCAATCCCAAAGATGTAAGTTGTAAATTGTTCTTTCTTGAAGTCGTGCTAATGTTGGAATCAGAATGCCAAAATCACTGAAATTTTCAGTTGTTGGTTCAAAGCGGTGCCCTTGTCTGCTTTATAATAGAACATCGATTCTATTAAAGATTTTATCACTGATATTACATGTTTGATATTTTATGAAGATACGTCTCGTCCGTGCCCTTCTCTCAAGTCATCATTCTTCAAAGTTGGAGGAATATTGGGTTGTTGCAATTCCACAAATGGGTACGAGAGGTTGGACAGTGAGCTCGAGAGGAAAATGATAGAGGTCAAGAAAAGATATGTACCAGGAAATAGCAGTATCAGGTCCATGAACAGCATTATTCTGAAGTTTCCTCAGTTCAGACAAGGATTGGAAGAGATAAGAGGCGTTTTTCGACAGTTTGGTCAGTTTAACAAGAAATGGTGTAAAATAATATACAAAGGTTTTATCAGATTGCCGTTTGTCTGATTCTCATTTCTTATGCAGATGTTGATTCAAACGGAACCATCGACCATGAGGAGTTAAGAAAATGCTTACACAAATTCCAATTCGACTGCACAGAGGACGAAATTAATGACCTTTTTGAGTCTTGTAACTTGGGCAGGAATCAAGGCATGAAATTTAACGAGTTTATCGTTGTCTTATGCCTTATCTATCTCCTTACATGTACCTCCTCTTCAAACCATACGGTAAACACAATGTTCACAAATCTTTTGACTATTCTTGAGCACGATCTAATAAATGCGCTACCTTATTTTTAGGCGACAACAATGGGATCACCAGAGCTCAAATCAACATTTGATACCATAATTGAAGCGTTCTTATTTCTTGATAAAAATGGTGATGGGAAACTAGACAAGAAGGATATGACTAAAGCGATGAACGATGACTTTACTAAGGAGAAATCTCCGACTCACGTCACCATGTCACGATTCAGTAATACTTTTGGACTTAGTTGTCACAATATTAGCTGATAGGAATTTATACACCAGATCAGATCAGCATATATCTTTTGACACTATGATTGGAATAATGTATAAAGAGGCCACCAAGTATTGAAAAAAGTTGCAAATTTGGTTGACCTTCGTATACATTATCCCATACTGATTTGATGTGCTGCATAAGTTGTTATAAGCTAAACCTTTTTTGTACAAGAAAAAATACCGTCAATTAATTGTCAAATCATTTTTCTTTAGTATGTAAATTGTGCATAAACGCAGGAGAAATGGACTGGAACAAGGATGGGAAAGTCGGCTTCAGGGAGTTCCTATTCTCCCTGATCAACTGGGTTGGGATCGACTCCAATAATGAAGTTCATGTCGAAGTAATCTGAGAACAGAAACCATGAAAATGTAAGATTGATTGCAATATGTTCATAAACGCAACATAAAACTTCATGAAATTGTAATGTACATATGTATGTATATTATTTTAGAAAACTTCACACCTCTGTACATATTTGCAAAAGAAAAAAAAGAAACAAAATCGATTTATTGTATTCCTAAAGCTTGAACTCTTCGTACTAATGACAGTGTGTACGCGTTTCTTTCATTCCATTCTTCCGTTTTCTCCTTCCCAAGTCCCACTTCCTTTATACATTTATCACGACCATTGAGAGCACCAACAATCTCACTCATCGTTGGTCTTAAATCTGGGTTCGACCGTGTGCATGCCAGACCTAACTTCACTAGCCTAACTAACTCTTTATAATCATACTCTCCATCTAGTCTCGGATCCACAAATTGTTCATAATCCCTCTTTTGAATCTCGAATTCATGTGCTCTTTTCACTAGTAACACGTCAGGTCTTCTGAAATCAACCGCCATCTGTCCACTTACAACTTCAAGCACCACTACGCCGAAGCTGTATACATCAGCCATTGTGGTAGCTACCCCCGACTCCAAATATTCTGGTGCTATATATCCAAAAATCCCGTGTACAGAACTTTCCTTGCTGACATGTTCATGTTCGTTTCGTGCTAGAAATTCTGCTAACGCGAATGAGCCTAACCTAGGATTCATGTCCGGTTCGATACCTATAGCTGAAGAAGTGATGTTTCTATGAATCACTTGTTCTTCCCATTCGTTGTGAAGATACTGAACCGCACCAGCTAGTGATTTCACAATGTTGTATCGGTGAGTCCATTTGAGGACGGGCTGTGATTTTCGATGGCTGTGATGCAAAAGAAGCTGACCCAAGACACGGTTAGCTGAATAGTTGTAGACCACAAGCATCTCACCTTGTTCGGTGCACCAACCATGGAGCTGAATAATGTTCCTATGGTTAAGTCTTCCCAAGTTCGAGAGCTCATTGGAGAACCGCGTACGTAATGCAGGACATGTCTTCATCCCAAGCCTCTTTACGATTATGTCTTGGTTATCGAGAACACCATAGTACGATGTCCCAAAATCAAGCTCGGCTAATCGGTTATAATCTGAGAAATTGTCAGTTGCGGATATGATCTCGTTGTAAGTTATCTCGCGTGGTGGTTGGACCATGGAGAATATTTTCGACTGGCGACGGGTCAAATGGGTCGAAATGGGGACATCGTCTTCTGCAGTTGCATACAAGCTTTCGTCCTTGGCGGATAGGAAGATTGTTTGGTTCTCGGAAACGGTAGCATTGGTGGTGGTGGTGGTGGTGGTGGTCATGTTGGGAGTTAATGATGGTGTAGTGGAGGTGTTACTGTTGGTAATAGTACTACCAATAGGTGGCGATATAGAGATATATCGAGGGTGCGCTTTGAAAGACGGAAGATCAGGGAGGTTATTACAGCTACTCAAAAGCATATCCAAGATCCATCTCATGTTAGGTCGAGCTCGTGGTTCATGGACCGTGCATAACAGCCCGAGATGGATCATATGCTCAATTTCGTGAACTTTATATGACCCGTCTTTGAATCTACGATCAATAGCTTTTGCAGTAAGTTTCTCATCAGCTAAATCTCGTATCCAATCGAGAAGAACAATCTTCTCATCAGGAAAAGTAAGATCCACTGCTTTTCTACCTGAAGAAATCTCGAGCAACACGATACCAAAGCTGAAAACATCTGATTTCGCAGTAGCAACACCTCCTTTCACGAAACTTTCGGGTGATAAGTATCCAATTGTCCCACCTATTCGTGTAGTGTCTGCCACTTTAAACGTACGACGTTTTACTGATGGGACTCTTATTTGGTAGTTAAGTTCATGTTCCAACAATCTAGCCAGCCCAAAATCACCAAGCCTCGCGTTAAGCCGTGAATCAAGCATCACATTGCTCGTTTTCACATCACGGTGTATAATCTGAGCTTCCAACTGCTCATGTAAATAAAACAAAGCCCCGGCTAAACCCTTGACAATTTTCGCTCTATGATCCCATCCAAGAACTGTCCCAGCCTTCCTAAACAAAACTCTATCAAGACTCCTATTCGGCATATACTCATAAACAAGCAACAGCTGATCATCATGAACACACCATCCACGTAACGGGACAAGGTTCTTATGTCTCAAACGAGCCACAGCCTCGAGCTCGGCCCTAAAAGTCTTCTCAAACCTCTCACCAGTCTCCATCAAACATTTAACCGCAACCATGCTTCCATCGCTAGGCAAAACCGCTCTATAGACCCTCCCGAACCCCCCACTGCCCAAAACCTCATTTTTACTAAACCCTTTAGTCCCTATATAAAGCTCAGAGTAACTAAACATTTTCGGGCTATGTCCCGTAAACACTTTCTCATTAGGAAACATGACTCCTTCGGTGTCATGATAGACGGCAGACCTTTGATGACAAAAACCGCAAGAACCAATATGTGGCCTGTTGTCAAAGAGCTTCTGAAGTGCATGTTTTATAGTACTAGGAACATGTATGCCACAAGACCGATGTTTACGTGTGTTCGTGTCGGTTTCTTTAAGGTTGTGGCCATGACCATGATCATGATCATGATCATGGTCTGATGGTAATATGAAACAAAGGCTTCTTATGTGCATAATTGTGATGGTGTGTATAAGGTGATGGCTGAAGGTTAAAGTTTCTATAAATAGACAAAATGTATTATGTATGAAATGAAAAGTGTGAAAGTGTTTTTTTGTGTATGTTCAAACGTTTGACTATACACGCTTCTAATATTCTTCTTTAGTACACTAGTACTTGATGTATTAAAACTTGTGTGGTTTTTCTTAGTCTTGTTTGGTTTGCTTTAATTTAAGTAAATTGCAAAAATCGTCCTTGTGGTTTGGCCAAATTGTATGTTGCGTCTCTTCCTTTCCGAAATGCAAGCTCCATCCCTGTCGTTACTTACAAGTGTAATCACTAATTTGTAAAACAAAATACTAAAATGTCCATCCTCTTATTATCAATAAAAACAGGGTAATTTAGTTATTTCATTTTGGTCAGGGACGAAAATTGCACTCGTAAATAACCCACAGAGACGGTGCCTGTATTTTAGAAAAGATAGAGACGAAACATGCAATCCGGCTAAACTACAAAGACGACTTTTGCAATTTACTCGTTTGCCTTTTTGGATATGTTTGTTTGGTCTATGTTCACTTCATATTCTAGAGAAGTCAAAGGAGTGACAGTTGTTTTCTAGAATTAATCTACCATTTCTTTTTATCTAGAACAAGCCTGCATATATTGAAACAAAAGACATATATAGCTCACAGGTGAGAGGTGAAATTATTTAGTAAATGTTCAAATACAAATTTTTACATGCCTTAAAGTCAACTTTTATACGTATAGCTCAATTGATCACAAACAAAATACTTTGCAAGAAAATAGTGATGTTTTTTGAAAGTGTGCAAAAGTTCTTATAAGCATGTTAGTGAGTAAGTGTGAAACGTTATTTTTCACGTATTATCATTAAGACTCTGGACATGCAAATTGATCAACATTACAAGTTATCATTTTTTTATATATGATGTACTAAGATTTAAAACCAACAACATATTTAAAATACTTAAAAGTCAAACAAAAAAAATACAACAACCCGAAAGAAGATGTACTAATTCTTAAGAATAATATGTTACCATGTAATTAAATAATGAGTAAATTGCAAAAATCGTCCGATTGTACAAGTTGCATGTTTCGTCCTAGTTTTGAAAGTATAAGCATCGTCTTTGCGAGAAATTAATGAGTGCAACTTTCATCTCTAATTAAAATAAAATGACTAAAATACCCATCATCTCTATAAAATTAACGAGAAAAAAGAAAAGGTTAATTTAGTCATTTCACTTTAGTCAAATATATAAGGGATAATTTCATATTTATCGAATCTAAACATGAAAATGTCATATATATACCAAAAATACAAGTTTTGAATGCATGATGTACAATGCAGTTAAAGCATCTTTTGGATAAATATGACATTATCATGTTTAACTTGGGTAAATATGGAATTTCCCTAATATATAAATTGCGTTTGTAAGTTACTCACAAATGTTACCTGCATTTTTGAAAAAATTGAGCCGAAATATGCAATTTGGCCAAATCACAAGGACGACTTTTGCAATATACGCTTAAATATCTACCACTTGATTTTAAAACGCGGACCAAATTTGGATGCATGCGTTGGATTTTAAAACACGAATACGTAGAAGCAAAACCGTGTGGAACGTTTCAATTCGTATTTTCATAAAAGCTACGTAATATTAATGCACGTGCAATACTTTTTATTGCATTATTGCCAAAAGAGATAAGGATTTGTGACTTATCCCGTAGCCTTAAAGGCTAAAGTTAAGAGAAAAAGCATGCATTATCAGTCGTATATTTAGTTGGTTGGTGGTTGTTATTTGTAAGAGATGAGCGGTTAGTTTTTATGATACAATAAAATTATACTACTTCAATATCAAAATTATTGTTCATTTTGAATTTTCAAAGTTAAACTGGTTTAAGTTTGACCATAAATATATATATATATTTTTATTATATAATACTTGATAAAAATTATACCATTGAAAAGTACACTTAAAACACAATCCATTTATATATTTTGCATAAATATTATATAACACCCACAAAAATATTTAAAGTGTTTTCAATATCAAAATTATTGTTCATTTTGAATTTTCAAAGTTAAACTGGTTTAAGTTTGACCATAAATATATATATATATTTTTATTATATAATACTTGATAAAAATTATACCATTGAAAAGTACACTTAAAACACAATCCATTTATATATTTTGCATAAAATATTATATAACACCCACAAAAATATTTAAAGTGTTAAAGAAAAAAAACTAAAAAAGTCAATAGTGAACAAGAAATAAGGACGAAGGGAGTACATGTTATGACAAGTTACTCCCCCCATCTCAATATTATTGTCCACGTTTTTTAATGTCTTAAACTAATTGTCCGCTATATAAATAGATAAGAAAATTTGATGTAAGATTATCATATTACCCTTAGTTGATATCAATATTACAAATATTAAAGAAATAAGCAATTAATTATTTTAGGGTTAAATTATTATTTTGTAAAAAGTAAGATAGATAAAGCAATAGTGTTGAATTTATTTTTTTTTTAAAGAAAATTTTAAAAACAGACCTAAAATCGAATTTATCTACACAACTAAGTCATGAATTCTAAAAATTTCAATTTTGATCATGCTCAACCAGTGCGACTGTTCGGCTCCAATAATATTGTGACACATGGGCTGACAAAAGGTACAAGTGGGTGGAAGAGACAAAATTTTGTCATGCCACATGTCACAATATTACTGGCAGTCGCACAGGTTGAGCATGACCAAAATTGGAATTTTTAGAATTCTTGACTCCGTTATGGACACAAATTCGATTTTATGCCTATTTTTAGAATTTTTTCCTTTTTTTTTTTTACTATGTGTTTTTTATCGAGAGAATTATTTTGAGATAGAGGGAGTAAATGTAACTCTTAAAGCTACGTTTAACAATTTTTAAAGAAATAAATTGTATCAATAGATCTTCATCAATATGTAGAAGCAGCCCAAAATTACAAAAAAGTATCTTTATAATGATTAGTACTCGTACATTTTTTGGTTGATTTTGGTTACTTGTGGCATAAGTATAACCACTTTGTCAAGAATAAGCATTTACTCATCATCAATACTCATCAATAAGCATTTATAATGAAGTTAATACGGTTGCTTCTTGCCTTCATTCGAGTATATATAAATCAAGCAGAAAAATTGATGTATAACTATAACCATAGTACCAAACCACTTTGTCTCGCCAGTCGCCATCTAAATGTGTAATACAAACTTAAAAGAGGGATAATGTTCAAATTTCATGAAGTACATGCTTGAAAATATCAGAGAAAGGGACAAAAACAGTCCCAATTATGCTTTGTTGTCGTATACATTTGAGTAAAAAACTTATAACCTTTGACTAATCCAAATAGAAAAAATTACATATGAACTAACTGACTTAGCTCAGTTGGCCACCTAAGTTTTTTTCGAGTTTGAGGAGGGATTTTATCCCGGTTTAAGTCTCGCAAGTGAAAAAAAAAAAAAAAATCAGGATTTTCATTTTAGTGCGAAGTCGCGAGTTCTAGAAGTTTCTCTTCACGGGTCTCTCCTAGTGGTTCGGGTCCCAAAGCCTACCCGTTTGGATGGTTTAACTCGAAGGTCAGATTTCAAGTGTTGTGTCGTTCTAAAAAAATGTTTACCCGTTTGTTTCGAACCACAAATATTGACGATCTTATTAGAAAAGCATCAACTATAGTTATTGTAGCTTTTATAAAAGGTGGTCAGTACTTGTCCAATAGGAAGATTCGATTTGATAAATGTTGTTATCATGGTATACAACCATACGTCTATATCCACTATTCCACTATATTTTTGTATTTTAGGTCTTGGTCGTGTTGATTGGAGCACAAGTATGTTGAATAGTAGATTGTTAACATGTGCCAAGACTTCTTGATTTTCCAATTGTCTTCTCATTTGGTACGTCACTTGTATTTTATACTTATCTCTTGTGATCACACGTGTGTTGGATTTACCCAACTTTCATCTAGAATGTTAGACTGACTTCAAATGTTTTACAGAATTCCAAAATTTTCTTGGAAACGAAGTTTTTAGATCCAAAACATCGAGTGTGATTGTAGTTCTAGACCATACAGAATGAAACCATAAGTGTATTTGGGCTAATACTATTACAATAACACTGTACCATATGAGGTCGATCTTTAAAGAAGAGTACGTTAATCACTAATTATTATACACGAGAGTAGAGTTTCTTCGTAAGTTTAAACTTTCAAAAAAATTAAAGTACGTTACACAATAACACTTATAACACTATCATTTGAGGTTCGTCTTCTACGAAGAGTTAATCGACATTTCTTATACATGAGATATATCTAAGTTACTCCAATAGTTTAAACTTTTTTTAAAAATATTAAAAATTTATAGTACGTTGTTCAAGAAAATGAATTTGAACCATAGTACAATAATATAAATAATTGAAATGACTAAAAACATGTCTAATTGTATATCAAATACTTTGTTGCAATAGTTTATTTGTTTATGAGAAAGTGAGTCCTTCTTATGCAGCCAATAGAATACTGACATATTTGTTTAGACATATAATTTAGACATGCTTTTAGTCATGTCAATTATTTCTCTTATCATAATAGATCATTTTGATCAGGGCCGTTCTTGGGAGGCACTCGGCGAAAATAGGTATCGGGGCTTTAAATGAGACGTGTATTCTTATCCGATGAGAATCATTTATGCATAAAATGTATTTATTTGTTTTTATTAATCTTTATATAAGTTTTCGCATTGCTTATAATTTTATATATCAAATATAATTTTGAGGCCTTAATTATGTAAATATGCTGATGCATGCATGTATGTATATCTATATAAAAATTATGCCCACGTCTAGACGTAGTCATTAATATATTTTACGTTGTTTTCTTCAGATTTTGAATGTTTTAAAAAAGGCCAAGATAATCGAGTTTCTACTTGTATATTAAGTTAGTATTTTAGATATGTAGATTATGTCAAATATAGTGTGTTTAGAGAACAGATTTAAAATAAAGATGGTATACGTAATGTCAGCTGATTAACGAGTAAACGCGTGAAACATACAAATGAAAATATATCAAGTTTTCAATAAGGTACTATTCTCGGAGTTGAGTTATTTTGGAAACTCAAAATTCCTCATATACTAATGGACAAATATGTACCACACATCTAACAAAGATGACTTAATGAAGAAAAAAAAATTGAGGGACAAAAGTTGTAAATTTGGACCACTTTTTTTTTTTTTTTTTTTTTTTTTTTTTTTTTTTTTTTTTAATTATTACGCACTTTCACATCTCATTAAAGTTATAAACGAAAAGATAGGCTCCGAGGGGTGTACTAGGGGTTTCGTGTACTAAAAATGAGTACAACGCTAATGTGTGGGAAGATTAATTGATTTTACTAGTCAAGTAATATGACTTAATTTGTCAAGTAATTATGATACGGGTTTAACACAAGGGTGATCCTAATGCCACTTATCATGTAGTAAATCCTACTACACGAATGTTGTCTCACTAGCGGTCTCGGGATGCATTACTAACGCAAGTTCTAGAATCTAAATGCTACCGGTACACTCATAAGTTCTAGAATCTAAATGCTACCGGTACACTCTAAGCAAACACAAAAGAAATCTAGCCGAGCATGTTAAGTTGAAGAAAAGCGTAAGATATATTCAAACAACACATAGACATATTGATTGAATTGAAAGAGTACTTATCTCAAATTGAACATGAAAGGTTCAAAGGGTTGAAACCCTTGAAAAAGCTGTAAAAATTGGCCTAGGGTTTTTCCCTCAAAGTTGCACCCTAATGAATGAAATTTGGAAAACTATATATAGATTTTACAGGGTGACGGCGTCATGTATTGAGTCGTGACGCCGTCAACTCGCCGCCATAATAGAAATCGTATTGCCTAGATCCACTTGTGACGCCGTCATGTGTAAAATTGTTCTGGGCCGTCACTAATACTTGGACCATGACGGCCTTGGGTGACGCCGTCATCTCCTATGCACAAAACTCTCTGGATCGTCACGTGTACTGTCCACTTCCACTTCTTTTGTAACTCTTGACGCCGTCATGTAGAACCTCTTGACGCCGTCAGGTACTGTTCCCAGCAAGGAAAATTAAGACTTTGCCATTTTCTTCACTTTTATGCTCTAAAAACGTCCAAAATGCTTCCTTTTCCGGATTTCACTCCAAAAGTACCTAAAATGACAAAAGTAACGATTTAGGGCAATATTTGATCAAATAAATTCGAATTCGGGCTTAAATGACCCCTTAAAAGTGGTTCACTTTTCGCCTCATCAAATACCCTTACAGTTGAGATTTGCTTGTCCTCAAGCAAATGCGCTTTTATTCTAATCAAAATACAAGTTAGGGGTCATTTAACACTAATATAAAAGTAATTACAACAAATAATCGTTCCACTAAAGACCAAAGACAAGCACGGAGGTCATACACTAGCACCTCACAAATAGTGTTTAGATACTCATATCTCTCAGATGCAATAAAGTATGTATCACAATAAGGAAATGGAAAACATCTCTCACTACCTGTCATAGCAAAATAGATTACCATAGGTTTTGGAAAGGATCAAACCTCCACCACTTGGCGTAAGCACCTAGGATAAACTATCAAAAAGGTCTTTTAAAGGGTTATAACGTTAGGTGTAGGGATATGGAATACACGGTTTTGTTGGATAAAGGAAATATTTACTGGTGGCGAGTTAATCATCTTGGTTAATTACATGTATAATATGCCGTTGCTAAGCCAAGACTTGACTCGACTTAAGCTAATAAATCAAAAATAATGAAAACATAAAACAAATATAGAATGAAACGGGATGGTAGTCCGTATGTTTTTTCTCTCTTCTTTTTCTATTTTTTTCCTTAATTTTTTCGATTTTATTTATTTATTTATTTATTTATTTTTGCATACACTCTTGCCTACCATCCAAAATAATACATCATACGGAATGTACATTCCCCTTACACTTGAATTTTTACATACTTTACAATAAACTAATCTAATGACTCGAATCAAGATAATCAAAACACTTGGAGTACTTTTTAAGATTAACGCACATATGGGGGTAATATATAATGTTCTTCCCCATTACTCCATAACACAAGTACTTTACCCATGAGTCCCAATCGTCCCAAAACAATATGTACAGGATATGACTCGACTTAGCAACCATGTAATCAATTAGATAATTAACTAAGGGTTTAAACATATAACAATAATGCACTAAATATGAGTGCATATACGGAAGGCTAAGGAGATTTGGGTGTACATTTGGGTGAGTTGTAACAAATTCTTCCTTTAAGTAAGATGCTTAAAGTTAGAAACGAAAAAATAGGCTCAGAGGGGTGTACTAGGGGTTTCGTGTACTAAAAATGGTAACAAGGTTAGATCTTCCTCCAAGAAAATGAACAATCAAAGCTTCCCTTCCAGAATATAAATCATCTTCTTGTCATATTTAACCTGTTAAACCTGAGAAAACAACAAGGCAACCTCGCGTAAAATCGGCGGCAATCTATATATACTAACAAGTCCTAGAAAACAAATTAAGATATAATGCTTGTGGAATGAATGTTTGCAGATTTCCTGGAGTTTATAAAACTAAAGAATTAACAAAAACTTGAAGACTCCGTTAGAAAAACAAAATTCGCAAAATTTCTAGAATTTTACACGTGACGCCGTCAGGAGTTAACTCCTGACGCCGTCAGAAGTGACCTGCAGAAATCTTTATGTTAAGTTTCCGGAAAATTTCTGGAAAAACTTATGTCCTACTTCTTGGAAAATCCTGCAAAACTTCATTATGACTCGATAGAAGCATTTGACTCTAACAAATACTAATATACATGTTCATTTAATATTGTGGAGAATCAAGATCAATTTCGTTCTTAAAAACAAATTTGGGGTTTCCCCTTACACTTAGCTTTTGCAAAATACCTTTATTTGAAGTTAAGACGAAGTTAAACGACAAAATAAAGCATTTTCACAATTTTGTTTGAAACATGATTTACCAACAATAAAAATAAAGCATGCATACGGAAGCAAATAACAATCAAACAAATAAAAATCACACAAAACATGGGTTGCCTTTGATTGATGCTAAACCACCAACTTAAATTGACCAAAGAATGGTCAACTAAGTCAAATAGCCTAGATCAATACTCCGGGTAATATAATGTATCACCGGGTCGTTAAATCCCGTTGAGGTGTGAATTGTAACTTTAGCGTGCTTTGTGATCGGGTGTTTATTCACAGAAAGGGTTTGTTGTGAGAATTATTTGGATATTATTAACAGAAATAGTTTAGGAAAGCTATTTGAATGATTACTGGAACTTAGATCGAGAGGAAATCACCTAAAATTTAAAAACCGTACGTTTGCCGAAGATGTGGACAAACGTACAAAAATGTGAGAACGGTGATCTGGAAAGGCTACTGGTATGAAAATTTACTTTTTACAAACCTAATAATAAGAGAAAATTTTTGGAAATTTAAAATTAATTTTTACACTATTTTAATAATTACTATTAATTAAATACTATTTTTCTAATTACTTTTAATTAACTAAATTACTCTAAATTATAAATAATTATGAAATTAACTTGGAAAAATAAAAATTAAACTTAGAAAAATCTAAAATACTATAAAACTATTTTTAGAAATGAAAATATAATTTTAAGACTATTTAATTAATTATTACTAATTATTAACTATTTATTAATTATTTATTAATTATTTAAAATACCCTAAATTCTAATTAATTATCAAATTACACTAGAAAAGTGAAAATAAAATTTGGAAAACTTAAAAATAACTAAAAACTAATTTTAAAATTTAATTTATATTTTTCTGATTTACTAATTAATTATTATTAATTAATAACTATTTATTAATTACTAAAAACTATTTTAAATTAAGAAAAGTAGTAAATGATAAAAGAAAAATTTGAAAAAATTATAGAAATAGTTTTTACACACCAGAAGCCTAGGAAAATTATAAAAATGGAATTTGCTTATAAATAAGCTGATGAATAAGCCAAATGGCTTAAATAGAAGCTATCACTTTTATTAAGTTGGGCTTATTTGAGATTTTCTTTTTCCAAACTGCTTATTACAACTTATTAGACAACTTTTGTGAAATGAGATTGACTGAAGTCAAGGAAATAAGCACTTCAAGTGCTTATTACCCTAACAGTTGACTTTTATTGACCAAGAGTGGAAATAAGCTCAAATGAGCTAATGTGGGGTCCACTTTGGTGAAAACAGATGTAAACAAGTATAATGCACAAGTTAAAGCAAGTATTATACAAATAAGCCAAGGAAATAAGCTAAAAGACCAAAATAAGCACTTGGCTTAATTGGTTCTGAGACAGTTGAGGGACAGACTTTTGGGGTCAAACAAAGTGGGGTCCACAGGTCTTATGGTCAAATAAGTGGTCAACCCTTGATCCTGGGTAGGAGGGGGGTTGAATGGTGCAAAGTAGGAGCTGTGGGACCCACTGGGTCAGTCACAAAACACCACCAAAGGTGGGGGTGTGAAACAAGTCTGCTGAGACAGGGCAACTAGCTTGCCCTGCAGGCTATTTCTAAGGGCATTTTGGACCTTAGGAAAAATTCACAAAAATATAACAAACTTGGGAATCACAAATTCAACTGGTATAGTTAACACACAACAATTTTCAGACCTCCAAACACAACACAAAATTCAATTTAATCCATTCCATTTTGGTAAAAAACTGAGTTTGGTACTTTTGACTTTTCAGAAAATGAAGGTTTTGACTTATATGAACTTAGACAGCTGATTTAGTGCCTTAAAGTGTTAAGATAAGCTGTATAAAAGGTAACTTAAATAAAAACATTCACTTATGAAAAGGTTTGATGAGGTTTGAGCTTGAAAAATCACCACAGTTAACTGTGGTGATTATTTTTGAGTGATTTTGACTTTTGCTAACTTTGGTACCAAGTGACTTGTTTCCCTGAGCTTGTATTCAACTAGATAACATGTAGAAACACAGACTTGCACAAATGAACAAGTAGAACAAGGCAAACAATCTAAAACCAAACACCCTTTAAAAATCAGTTTAAGATGAAAACTATGTTCAAACAAGTGTTCCACACAATCTATTGTATGCAAATACTATATTAAGCAATAATCAAGTAAATAAAACAGTAACAAACAACCAAACTACATAAGAGAGTAAAAATGAAGAGAAGAGCTCACATAAGCCTTCCAAGCAACTGATAAGGACCAAAGAACCAAGTTAACCCATCCTAATGCCCTCTCATGAGGTACCTAACCCACAGCCATCCTTGATCCACTGTGCTCCATGCTCATTCAGTATGTGATCACCATTTTTTTTATTTTTTTTTTTGATTTTTCTTAGTTTTTTGGTAAATATTTAAAACTGAGTTAAGAGTGTTCACACAAGCTTATGATGCTTATAAAACCTTGTTTCTGAGTTTGTGAGAGCTTCTGAGTAGATTAAACACACATTAGATGCCTTAATTAGAACTTGAGAATTTGAAATGGAACTTTGAAAAGTGAAAATGAGAATTAAACTTTAAACTAGACTTTCATTGATAAAAAGAGTTACAATACATTAAAATTAAACTGAAAGTACATAAAAACTAAGAAATTACACACTCAGGCTCATGTAAGAGCTACAATATATATAACGAAAATAAATTAAGTCCTATCTTCTCCCACATGGCTTCTTTTTGATTTCTTAAAGTCCCAGTAGTATCCTTGTTGACCCTTGACCATATCCCATCCATTCAATTGAGCTTTGATCAACCCTAGCCATTGGATTGAATTTTGGCGCCAAAACTTATACGGGGTAATTCTTAGTGGTACTGGTGAGGGGTTGGTAATGCAATTTATTGTGGTGGGTTTGTTAGGTGAGGGAATTAATTATGGGTGGTTTTTGTTGGAAAAAGGTGAGGAGGGGGGAGGCGAGTCACCCTGGTTTTGTGGGATTTGGTTGGGGGGAAGAAGGAGTTGACCGGGGTTTGACCCGGTTGACTGTTTGACTCAAGCTATTATAACAAAAGGAGTGGGCCGGGTTTTTTTTTTGTGGTGGACTGGGCCTAAGGGTGGGTTGGTATTTGGGTTTGGTTTTGGTTTATTATTAACAAAAGGGGTCCGGTTGGATAGTTTAGGCACAAGGACCAATTTTGCAATTTTGGAAAAGATGAGGGGCTGAAATGGTAATTTCTCCAAAGTAACCATAAGGACCAATGTTGCCAATAACCATAACTCCAAGAACCATTTTTGTAATTTTCCAATTTTCAAAATCCCAAAACTTCCCAGGGACCTAATTTGCCATTTTTGGATTTTTAAGGACTAAATATGTAATTTTTGGAAAACTTGTGACCCAAGTGTAATATTTAGTGAAATTGACTTTCAAAACCTTGGGTTGACTTTTTCTTTTAAAATAAATGCTTAGGGACTAAAATTGATAAGTTTTGAAACTTGGGGGACTGAAACTGCCAATATTGCAAACTTTGTACGTTTTTTCTTTGTTTTTGCACATTTTGCTTTTAAAACACATAAAACACAATCCCTGGGATAATTTAAGTATTTTGATATCTTTTTGATTGTTTTTGTGCGTTTTGGCAGTTTAAATATATCAAAAACGATGAGTGTTTGAGCACTCATCAATCCCCCACACTGAACTATTGCTAGTCCCTAGCAATCTTTTTAGAAAACTTGATGGATTTTAACTCTTTACCAAAAGCCATCACTTCTGGAGTAGCCAGGTGTAAGAACTGTGGCACACCTGATAACCGTGTGATTTTGAGCAAACCACCAGCTTTCAACGGATTTGTTAAGTCTTTACCAAGAGTCGTTTGCTCCTGGACTAGCCAGCATCTTGATGGACCTAGTCAACATCTTGGTGAGCTGATTACCAATTATGGATTTTCCACGGCCTTTACCACAAGCCATAATCTTGCGGGCTAGCCAACTCATTTGTTTTTGGGGAGTTGAGGAACCATACAATTTTGGGCAAATTGCCAGCCGTCAACGGATTTGAGTTATCTTTACCAAGAGCCGTTTGCTCCTGGATTAGCCAATCCCTTTGTCGATTAGACCTGGCGGATTGATTACCACAAAATTTTTGAAATAAAGTGAAAAATTTTGAAAATTTTGGCCAAAAACGGGAAAGATATTTTGATAAAATTCGTTAGAATTTCCCCCCACACTTAGAAATGAATATTGTCCTCAATATTCAAAGTCCCGGCTATTATGCCGAAGCTATGAACGTAAAAAGCCAAGATTCGAATCTAACTGCGGAAATACCAATTTTCACTTTATTTCTATATATATACAACTTTTTTTTTTTTTTTTTTTTTTTTAAGTGACTTAAATACATATATACATTTTTTCTCAAACAGCGGGGGGTTGGCCATTCCCCCACACTCGGTGGTAGAAAATAGAAAGAATCAGAGATACGGGTGAAAACCCGTATTGTTGCTAATTTTTGTTCATCGAGCCGCTAGCTTGACTCTATCCCCGAATTCAATTATCCTTGGGGAAAGTTTAGAGATCCGGGATGACCATGGATGGTACGTCCTCTCCAAAGTAGTGCTTTAACAGATGTCCATTCACTTTGAAATTTGGACCGCCACTTTGAGATAATTCGACGGTGCCATAAGGATAAACTTTTGCGATAGTGAATGGACTAGTCCATCGGGTTTTGAGCTTTCCCGAGAAGATCTTGAGTCTAGAATTGAAAAGAAGGACTCGATCACCAACGTTGAAAACGCGGTTTTTGATTTTTGAGTCATGAATCTTCTTTATCTTTTGTTTATAGATCAAAGAGTTCTCGTAAGCTTGATCACGAAGTTCGTTTAATTCATTGAGTTGAACTTTTCTATGATCACCCGCCGTTTTGAGGTCGAAATTGGCATGCTTGAGGGCCCAATAGGCTTTATGCTCAAGCTCGATCGGAAGATGGCACGCTTTCCCGTACACAAGTTTATAAGGCGTACACCCAATGGGTGTTTTGTAAGCCGTACGGAAAGCCCAAAGTGCATCATCTAATTTGTCCGACCACGATGCACGATTTTCACCTACAGTTCTTTCCAATATTCTTTTGATGCCCCGATTGGAAACTTCGACTTGTCCACTCGTTTGAGGGTGGTACGCAGTGGAAAGACGGTGAGTTACACCGTACTTTTGCATGACTTTGTCAAATTTGTCATTACAGAAGTGCGTACCACGATCACTAATAATAGCACGTGGAGTTCCGAATCGGGCAAAAAGAGCTTTTAAAAATTTCACAACTACTCGGGCATCATTTGTGGGTAAAGCTTTCGCTTCAACCCATTTTGACAAATAGTCAACTGCCACGAGTATGTATTTGTTTCCGTGAGAGGATGGAAATGGCCCCATAAAGTCGATGCCCCAGATATCAAAGATTTCACAAACTTGAATTGCATTCTGAGGCATTTCATTCTTTTGTGAAATATTCCCGTGACGTTGACAAGCGTCACAGGACTTGACCAAATCTTGGGCATCCTTGTAGATCGAGGGCCAATAAAAGCCGGAATCAAACACCTTTTTGGCGGTGTAGTTGGGATTGTGGTGGCCCCCCGTGGGACCAGCATGGCAAGCCTTTAAAATTTCAGTGGCTTCCTGACCATACACACACCGCCGGATGACTTGATCCGCGCATATCTTGAACAAGTAGGGGTCGTCCCAAAAGTAATGTTTGACATCTTTGAAAATTTTATTTTTTTGTTGGGACGACATCCCTTTCACAATGAAGTTACCCGCAAGATGGTTTGCAAAGTCGGCAAACCATGGGGTAATCGAGTCTCCACGAAATGAAACCACATTGAGGGTTTCGAGAGGAAATGTTTCATTTATTTCCTTTTTCTCGAAAGCATTTTGGTGAGGGTTTTCAAGACGGGAGAGATGATCAGCAGCCAGGTTCTCAGCTCCTTTTTTATCACGAATGATGATATCAAATTCCTGAAGGAGGAGAACCCATCGGAGGAGTCTCGGCTTTGCATCTTGTTTTGCAAATAGATACTTCAAAGCCGAATGATCCGTATACACTATGCTTTTAGTCAGAATCAAGTATGGCCGGAATTTTTCAAAAGCATACACCACAGCTAATAATTCTTTTTCAGTGGTGGTGTAATGACTTTGAGCCTCGGTCATAGTCTTGCTGGCATAGTGTATAGGCTGAAAATGTTTTGTTTTGCGTTGCCCCAAGACTGCCCCTATAGCATAATCACTAGCATCACACATGAGCTCGAAGGGCAAGTCCCAATCGGGGGCAACAAGAATCGGTGCCTCGGTAAGCCTTTTCTTTAATGTTTCAAAGGCTTCGATGCACTCAGGGGAGAAGATAAAAGGAGCATCCTTCTCGAGGAGATGGGTCATAGGCCGGGCGATTTTAGAAAAATCTTGAATAAACCTACTGTAAAAACCGGCGTGACCCAAAAAGCTCCTAACACCTTTCACAGTCGTGGGATGAGGCAATTTTGCAATGACGTCCACTTTGGCACGGTCAACCTCAATCCCGTTTTTTGAAATTTTATGGCCGAGGACAATGCCCTCTTTGACCATAAAGTGACTCTTCTCCCAATTTAGACATAACTTTGTGTCTTCACAACGTTTTAGCATGCTATCTAAATGGGAGAGACATGATTTAAACGAATCCCCAATGACCGAGAAATCGTCCATAAAGACCTCCATACTTTTCCTGATCATGTCGGAAAAAATGGCCATCATACATCTTTGAAACTTGCCCGGAGCATTACATAAGCCGAATGGCATACGTTTATATGCGAAGGTTCCATAGGGGCACGTAAAAGTGGTCTTTTCTTGGTCTTGCGGGTCAATGGGAATCTGAAAGTAACCCGAGAAACCATCGAGGAAGCAATAGTACTCATTCCCCGCTAATCTCTCGAGTATCTGATCCATAAAGGGCAGAGGAAAATGATCCTTACGGGTAGCGTCATTCAATTTACGATAATCAATGCAGACGCGCCAACCCGTAACCAAACGAGTTGGAATTAACTCATTCTCCTCATTTGTGACAACAGTAATGTCACCCTTTTTTGGAACACAATGAATTGGGCTGACCCAAGGACTGTCCGAGATAGGGTAAATCAATCCGGCATCAAGAAGTTTTAAAACCTCTTGTTTGATAACCTCGTGAATTTTTGGATTCACCCTTCTTTGATGTTGGACCGCAGGTTTGAAGTCATCCTCCATTAATATCTTGTGAGTACAAAACTCAGGGTCGATGCCCTTGATGTCGGAGAGACGCCAAGCAATTGCTCGCTTATGAGACTTCAAAACCTTTATAAGAGCAACCTTTTCCTCAACACTTAAGTCTTTAGCAATTATGACGGGTAATTTATCATCACCCTCCAGAAATGCATATTCAAGATGAGGCGGCAAGTCCTTAAGTTCAACCGCGGGAAAGTCATCAGTTTTCTCAACATTTTTGACTTCCTCCTTATGAAGTGTTTGTGGTAGAACAGGAAGAGGAGAGGGATCTTCGTTTAACAATTTTTCAAGCGTGAGAATATCCCCCTCGAGATCAATCTCTTGGTTATCGACTCCATCGGGAATCGAATCACTTTTGAGAAAGGCCTCAATTTCTTCTAAGATGAAGTCACTTCCCTCAAACGGAGTGAGGGAAGGAGAAGAATTGGCAACAATGGGGTGAGAAGATGGAGTGAGGTTTTCACTCGGAGAATCATCGACAAAACCTAGAACCTCTTGAGCGTACTCCCCAGACGCAACATCAATGACATCAATTCGGTTAACCGTTTCGGCGTCATAATTAGAGGAGTACCTCGAAGTTTGATCGAGGTTGAAGGTTACAGCTTCATTACCAACACGAAGAGTTATTTCCTCTTCGTGCACATCAATTAACGCACGACCCGTCCTTAAGAATCCTCTCCCAAGAATGAGAGGAACTCGTGGGTCAGCATCGAACTTAACAACAACGAAGTCAGCGGGGAAATGGAACTTTCCTACTTTCACGAATACGTCTTCGGAAATGCCGAGAGGACGAGAGATTGAACGGTCGGCAAGCTCGAGAGTCATGCACGTAGGAGTAAGTTGAGGAAGAGAGAGTTTCTCCCACACTGAGTAAGGCATCAGGTTGATGCTAGCGCCAAGATCAGCTAAGGCGAAGCATTCAACCATCCCAGGGAAAACACATGGAATGAGAAATCTCCCAGGGTCTCCAAGCTTCTTAGGAAGCTTCTTTAAGATACCTGCTGAGCAGTTTTCGTTCAATGGAGTCTTTGCCATTTCGTACAATTTTTCCTTGTTGCTTAACAAGTTCTTGATCATCGATGCGAATTTGGGCATCAGGATGATAGCATCCGCAAGGCTAATGTCAAAATGCAAATCTTGAAAGATTTGATAAAACTTATCCATTTGGTGACTAGCCTTTTCGCGGAGCTTTTGCTCATTAAGTCGTGACGGGTATGGTAGCGAAGGTTTGGATTTAGGGTTTTCAACAGGAGTTGTTGATGGTTCAAATACAACTCCCCGTTTTGGTACAAGTCCAGATTTTGGTACAATTTCTGGAACAACCTGAGGGTGGACGTGTGCGGTACTTCGCGGGCTAGGAGATTGCACCTTGTCCGTGGTTGCCTCAGGCTCAATTTCTACTTCCTCAGAATAAAGAGGAGGAGGAATAGGAGGAACTGGCGGCTCTTCATAAGCTTTACCACTGCGTGTAGTAATAGCTTTGAGTTCACCCTTGGGGTTAACAACTGTATTAGCCGGGAGACCTCCTGATGTAGAGGGTGGAGTGAGATGATTCATAAGACTGGCAAGCATATTTTCAATCTTGCCTTGATTTTGATCAATTTTGTTGTTTGTTACCATCAACTCACTCTTCAGCTCTTGACCCTGTTTGGCTATTGATGATTAGAAATCATTTTTCAAATTTGAGATTTGATTTTGCATTGCCCTCATTTTGGTCTCATTAACTTTGATGTAGTTATTGAGCTCGTTTGGGAGGGGATCTTAATAATTTGGAGCTGAATACCCTTGATTACCCCTTTGGGGTGGGTACTGATTGGCGGGGTCAGGATTTTGATTTTGCATATTAGGCCCCCTTGGTGGATTAGGATTAAACCTATTTGGATTTTGAGGAAAACCGGGTGGTCCACCCTGATTGCTAGCCCGGTAATTTGGCTCCACTTGAGGACGGTATTGGCTACCTCCTTGGTTGGAATTGCCGGCTATTGCATTTACTTCGAATGGATTGCCTTCGGTGGCAGTGCAATTATAATATGAATGTGGACCACAACAAGTGACACAAACTTCTATCTTTTTTATTTCAGCTTATGGAGAAGGAGAAGAATCTTTCTTGCCTTGGGCGAGAACAAATGCATGGACAGCTTCCGTGAGTTTGTCAAGTCTAGCATCGGTGCTAGACTGAGCCACGGGCGATGAGGAAGAAGGAACAACATCCCTTTGGGAAACAACCGATCTGCTTCGGGGAATGCGGACCTTAGATTTATTCTCAATGATCGCTAAAGCATCCTTTGTGGTGCGATTCAAGAAGTTACCTCCAGCGGAGGCATTTAGAGAGTCTTGATCGGATTGGCTTACACCATTGTAGAAAGTATCAAGTGTCATGAGATCGGAGAAACCGTGGTGAGGACATTTTCGGAGCAATTCCTTGTAACGATCCCATGCCTCACTAAAGGATTCATCAAATTTCTGCGTGAATTTCATGATCTCATTCTTGAGACTCGTGGTTTTGGAAGGAGGAAAGAATTCATTCACGAACTTTTTCACAAGATCTTCCCATGTCTCAATAGATCGTGGAGGTTGTTTTTCAAGCCAAATCCGGGCTTGTCCCTCCAGGGAGAATGGAAAGAGAAGAAGTTTGATTGCTTCACAGGGGACATCTTTGCATTTGATGGTGTATGTGATTTTATTGAACCATCGAATGTGATCTTGAGGATCGTCCCTCTCATAACCGTAGAATTGACGTGATGTGGCCAGGTTTATCAACCCTGTTTTAAGCTCAAAATTGTCGGCCATGATTGCCGGAACAACGATAGCATCTCCGTAACCCTCGACGGGTGCTTGGAGAAGCTCGTTCATAGTGGGTTCAGCTGCCATGATGACAGCTGGAGGTGGAACAGTACGGATCTCAGATCCGACTGTTGGTGCAGAACATCTACGAGGTCTTCGAGGTTTCCGAACCAGCTCACGTAATGGGCTAGTGGACCTTGAAGAACGAGTGCGCATGCACTAGGGATAAAAACTTTTTGGACAATATTTTTGTTATCGTCCCGTAATCCAGAATCGTTTCTCTTTAAGAATCACCTTAGAAGAAAACCGAATCAGAAAACGTTACGATACGTTTTGTTGTTTTAACACTTTAGGAAAAGTGTCAATGACTTTTTTATGTGTTTTGATTTTGAAAATATTCACAAGTGATGGTATTTGTACAGTGAGTGAAGTGAGATAACACTAATCTCAAAAGACGCTACAGAAACGCGCACACCTCCCCGGCAGCGGCGCCAAAAATTGATTGATGCTAAACCACCAACTTAAATTGACCAAAGAATGGTCAACTAAGTCAAATAGCCTAGATCAATACTCTGGGTAATATAATGTATCACCGGGTCGTTAAATCCCGTTGAGGTGTGAATTGTAACTTTAGCGTGCTTTGTGATCGGGTGTTTATTCACAGAAAGGGTTTGTTGTGAGAATTATTTGGATATTATTAACAGAAATAGCTTAGGAAAGCTATTTGAATGATTACTGAAACTTAGATCGAGAGGAAATCACCTAAAACTTAAAAACCGTACGTTTGCCGAAGATGTGGACAAACGTACAAAAATGTGAGAACGGTGATCTGGAAAGGCTACTGGTATGAAAATTTACTTTTTACAAACCTAATAATAAGAGAAAATTTTTGGAAATTTAAAATTAATTTTTACACTATTTTAATAATTACTATTAATTAAATACTATTTTTCTAATTACTTTTAATTAACTAAATTACTCTATATTATAAATAATTATGAAATTAACTTGGAAAAATAAAAATTAAACTTAGAAAACTCTAAAATACTATAAAACTATTTTTAGAAATGAAAATATAATTTTAAGACTATTTAATTAATTATTACTAATTATTAACTATTTATTAATTATTTATTAATTATTTAAAATACCCTAAATTCTAATTAATTATCAAATTACACTAGAAAAGTGAAAATAAAATTTGGAAAACTTAAAAATAACTAAAAACTAATTTTAAAATTTAATTTATATTTTTCTGATTTACTAATTAATTATTATTAATTAATAACTATTTATTAATTACTAAAAACTATTTTAAATTAAGAAAAGTAGTAAATGATAAAAGAAAAATCTGAAAAATTACAGAAATAGTTTTTACACACCAGAAGCCTAGGAAAATTGTAAAAATGGAATTTGCTTATAAATAAGCTGATGAATAAGCCAAATGGCTTAAATAGAAGCTATCACTTCTATTAAGTTGGGCTTATTTGAGATTTTCTTTTTCCAAACTGCTTATTACAACTTATTAGACAACTTTTGTGAAATGAGATTGACTGAAGTCAAGGAAATAAGCACTTCAAGTGCTTATTACCCTAACAGTTGACTTTTATTGACCAAGAGTGGAAATAAGCTCAAATGAGCTAATGTGGGGTCCACTTTGGTGAAAACAGATGTAAACAAGTATAATGCACAAGTTAAAGCAAGTATTATACAAATAAGCCAAGGAAATAAGCTAAAAGACCAAAATAAGCACTTGGCTTAATTGGTTCTGAGATAGTTGAGGGACAGACTTTTGGGGTCAAACAAAGTGGGGTCCACAGGTCTTATGGTCAAATAAGTGGTCAACCCTTGATCCTGGGTAGGAGGGGGGTTGAATGGTGCAAAGTAGGAGCTGTGGGACCCACTGGGTCAGTCACAAAACACCACCAAAGGTGGGGGTGTGAAACAAGTCTGCTGAGACAGGGCAACTAGCTTGCCCTGCAGGCTACTTCCAAGGGCATTTTGGACCTTAGGAAAAATTCACAAAAATATAACAAACTTGGGAATCACAAATTCAACTGGTATAGTTAACACACAACAATTTTCAGACCTCCAAACACAACACAAAATTCAATTTAATCCATTCCATTTTGGTAAAAAACTGAGTTTGGTACTTTTGACTTTTCAGAAAAATGAAGGTTTTGACTTATATGAACTTAGACAGCTGATTTAGTGCCTTAAAGTGTTAAGATAAGCTGTATGAAAGGTAACTTAAATAAAAAAATTCACTTATGAAAAGGTTTGATGAGGTTTGAGCTTGAAAAATCACCACAGTTAACTGTGGTGATTATTTTTGAGTGATTTTGACTTTTGCTAACTTTGGTACCAAGTGACTTGTTTCCCTGAGCTTGTATTCAACTAGATAACATGTAGAAACACAGACTTGCACAAATGAACAAGTAGAACAAGGCAAACAATCTAAAACCAAACACCCTTTAAAAACCAGTTTAAGATGAAAACTAGGTTCAAACAAGTGTTCCACACAATCTATTGTATGCAAATACTATATTAAGCAATAATCAAGTAAATAAAACAGTAACAAACAACCAAACTACATAAGAGAGTAAAAATGAAGAGAAGAGCTCACATAAGCCTTCCAAGCAACTGATAAGGACCAAAGAACCAAGTTAACCCATCCTAATGCCCTCCCATGAGGTACCTAACCCACAGCCATCCTTGATCCACTGTGCTCCATGCTCATTCAGTATGTGATCACCATTTTTTTTATTTTTTTTTTGATTTTTCTTAGTTTTTTGGTAAATATTTAAAACTGAGTTAAGAGTGTTCACACAAGCTTATGATGCTTATAAAACCTTGTTTCTGAGTTTGTGAGAGCTTCTGAGTAGATTAAACACACATTAGATGCCTTAATTAGAACTTGAGAATTTGAAATGGAACTTTGAAAAGTGAAAATGAGAATTAAACTTTAAACTAGACTTTCATTGATAAAAAGAGTTACAATACATTAAAATTAAACTGAAAGTACATAAAAACTAAGAAATTACACACTCAGGCTCATGTAAGAGGTACAATATATATAACGAAAATAAATTAAGTCCTATCTTCTCCCACATGGCTTCTTTTTGATTTTTTAAAGTCCCAGCAGTATCCTTGTTGACCCTTGACCATATCCCATCCATTCAATTGAGCTTTGATCAACCCTAGCCATTGGATTGAATTTTGGTGCCAAAACTTATACGGGGTAATTCTTAGTGGTACTGGTGAGGGGTTGGTGATGCAATTTATTATGGTGGGTTTGTTAGGTGAGGGAATTAATTATGGGTGGTTTTTGTTGGAAAAAGGTGAGGAGGGGGGAGGTGAGTCACCCTGGTTTTGTGGGATTTGGTTGGGGGGAAGAAGGAGTTGACCGGGGTTTGACCCGGTTGACTGTTTGACCCAAGCTATTATAACAAAAGGAGTGGGCCGGGTTTTTTTTTGTGGTGGACTGGGCCTAAGGGTGGGTTGGTATTTGGGTTTGGTTTTGGTTTATTATTAACAAAAGGGGTCCGGTTGGATAGTTTAGGCACAAGGACCAATTTTGCAATTTTGGAAAAGATGAGGGGCTGAAATGGTAATTTCTCCAAAGTAACCATAAGGACCAATGTTGCCAATAACCATAACTCCAAGAACCATTTTTGTAATTTTCCAATTTTCAAAATTCCAAAACTTCCCAGGGACCTAATTTGCCATTTTTGGATTTTTAAGGACTAAATATGTAATTTTTGGAAAACTTGTGACCCAAGTGTAATATTTAGTGAAATTGACTTTCAAAACCTTGGGTTGACTTTTTCTTTTAAAATAAATGCTTAGGGACTAAAATTGATAAGTTTTGAAACTTGGGGGACTGAAACTGCCAATATTGCAAACTTTGTACGTTTTTTCTTTGTTTTTGCACATTTTGCTTTTAAAACACATAAAACACAATCCCTGGGATAATTTAAGTATTTTGATATCTTTTTGATTGTTTTTGTGCGTTTTGGCAGTTTAAATATATCAAAAACGATGAGTGTTTGAGCACTCATCAGCCTCCCAAGAAGCGCTTTTCTTTATTTACGAGTCTTGTAGCTAGACTCAAGGTCATGGGCAATTACGTGACCTCATCATTGGACTCATTCTCTAGGTTATCTCCAATCTTAGTTTTGTATTCCGGACCTAGTAGCAAACATTCCTTGTAGAAACCAAGTATTCTATTCATGTCATAATCTACCCCTCTACGTCTATCCTCATCATTCCTATAATAAACCGCTTGCTTGTGTTCCTTTTCTATGTTTGATAGAAGGCGGTGTTTGTCAATCTTATAGGGCATTTGGTAAGCAATCTCATCGTTCTCTTCCTTGAATCTATCTATCCCTAGGGTCGGGTCATAACTCATCTTAGAGGCCTCAACAAATGGTTTTCCAAACACTACTTGACTTAGGCAATCATCTATTACTGGACGAGTATCCTCTACTATCACAAAGTCGGTAACATAAGTGAAGTTCCCTACAAAGACATGCAATGCTTTCACTCTTCCTACAAAATTGCTCATCCAATTCGTGTTAGGCATCATCCTATACCCAAGTTGCTTCTTCATTACCCAATTATAATAGGTCCTAGTCATGATGTTTATAGGAGACCTAGGATCGATATAAGCTTTCCATACATGCATATGCCCAATGTTGCATGGTATGTTGATGTTAGAGGGATCTCCTACTTTAATAAGGGGTGAACCAAGGATATATGGTGTCTCGGGATCATCGAATAAATCCTTGTGATATTCTCGTTCGTCCTTGGTGGGCAACTTATCAACGTACTCTTCTACGTTTTCTACTTCCTCTAACTTTTTTCCCTTATTTTCCTCAACTTCCTTAATATCATCCCTAGTCTCGGTTTCTATTCCAACTTCATCCTTGTCACTTTCTTCTATATTCTTATCTATTGGCTTAATGGTGACAACATTGACAAAGTGGACGTGTTTGGATGATGAGGGGTCCTTAATTTGGATTCTGATATTAGTGTCCCTAGTGTCCTTCCTAGGTGTAGTTAGCACTTGGTTGTTGAGAGCTTTCAACAAGTTGTCAATCTTATTGGTCATCTCCGTTTGTTGTTGATTGAATTAGGTTTCAAACTTAGCTATGCGAGCTTCTTGAGATGCCATAAACTTGGACATCAACCCTTCAAGATTGTTGGTACTACCATAGTTATTGGAAGGATTGTTGTTGAAAGTATGGTTAGCGGGTGGACCGTTTGGTTGGTAGCAATTAGGTGGATTGGAAGAATTGTTTTGGTTTTATTTCCACCTAAGGTTCGGGTGATTTTTCCAAGAAGGGTTATAGGAATCACCGTAAGGGTTTGGCTCGGGTTTGAAAGTGTACCACTTATCTCCCGCTTCGTCGGTACGCGAGGATGCGTAGTCCGCAAAAGCTTGTCCGGGGAGTTTCACGCAATCGCGAGTGTCATGGGGACCACTACATAATTCGCATGAAGAAGTGATTTTGTTCACTTGGCTTGAAGGCTTGGGAGCTTCGTAAGATTTCATGAGAAACTTGACTTGGTCATCAAGTTCCATGATCCTACGGTCGGGAGTGTGCTAGAATTGTTCGAAGGCAAAGATATTGCCTTGACCATTTTGTTCAAATCACGTGGATCATTCCAACTTTCGCTGTCATAGAGAGCAAGATCTTCTATGAGTTCCCATGATTATTCTGCACTTAGATCACGTAGCTTGCCACCGGCCGATTGGTCAATGGTTCGCCTTGTGGGGCGGTCGATATGGTCATAGAAGATTTGGACTTAGAGCCAAAGATCTATGCCATGATAAGGGACTTTTTGGAGTAAGTCCTTGAAACGAGTCCATGCTTCATATAGAGTTTCACTTTGACGGTGTTGGAACATCAAGATATCATTTCTAAGCTTGGTAGTTCTCCCCGGTGGGAAAAATTGAGCAAGGAAACAAGTGGTGAAATCATCCCAAGAGGTGATGGATCCCGCGGGTAAACGTTCAAGCCATTGACTAGCTTGATCACGTAGAGAGAATTGGAATAGGCGTAATCGGGTCGACTCTCTAGTTACAACATCAAGGTCTATGGAATCTACGATTTTAAGGAAATCCTTGAGATGTTGATTAGGATCTTCGGAACGAAGTCCATGGAATGCACATCCGCTTTGCACCAACTGGATGGTGTCGGATCACAATGGGGACACATTGGCTCCTTGAGTGAGCTCAATAGTGTTTCGATAGCCTTGGTGGCTAGGACGGGAATACTCTCCTAAAGTTCGGGGCCTAGGAGGTGGGTTTGGTAGTGATGGGTTTTGTGGGTGGTTTTGTTGTGGTGGGTTGATGGGTTCAAAGATGTTACCACCTTCCATGATGTCGGATGGTAAAGGTTACGAACAAAGACACAAAGAAATGAGATAGACTAAAGAAAACCTAAAAATAAAGATAAAATCTTACTAGAAAGGAATCTAGCAAGTAGACCTAATAAAAAGACATCCTAACCTAGACAATAACTATTCCCCGGCAACGGCGCCAAAAACTTGATACGTGGGAATCGCACCAGGCTTTACCTCTCGAGGGATCTCGAGAAGCTTACAACCCCCACCAGGCAGTGTACCTGATCGTTGTAGTATAGTATAGTGATAAGTACCGGGGGATTGATCGTTCAACTCAGGAATAATGTCGCTAGGATTAGAAAGCCTAAAAACTAGGTCTAGAGGTGAGGGATGATTCTTTTTGTATTTTTATATTTTATAAAAGCAATTAAAATCTCGGGTTTTGGAAGAGTGGGCGGAATTAGTTGCTAGCCAACTAACCCAATTAACTAAAGATGCAATCAAAATAAAATAACAAAAATGAAAATAAAACTAATTATACTATTGTGGTGTAAACAATGATGGGAAAAGTTGTGTTTACTTAGATTTCATTACTCCCTAGATATCTTTTACAGGTTGATAGCTTGTTACAATTGCATTGATGACGGGTCATATTCTTTAATACTAGTCGTAGGGCCGTGTACAATATTCCCTAACTCTATAGGATCCTACTTCACTCCTATGTCGAGCCGTTAGAAGCTCCTAACATGGGATCATTAGAATTCTCCTACGCATTAAATACAACCAAATATCATAGTACACCTCCGATCATGTTTCTTAAGACGTTCAAGCAAGTTACCAATGGAAGTCTGCCAGTTTTCTTAAGCCTAACATCGAATCCAATCATCCGTAACAACTATAAACAAATAATCAACCCATAATTAACATCTAGGTTTCATTACATCTAAGCAAACATAAAAGAAATCTTGCCGAGCATGTTAAGTTGAAGACAAGCGTAAGATATATTCAAACAACACATAGACATATTGATTGAATTGAAAGAGTACTTATCTCAAATTGAACAGGAAAGGTTCAAAGGGTTGAAACCCTTGAAAAAACTGTAAAAATCGGCCTAGGGTTTTTCCCTCAAAGTTGCACCCTAATGAATGAAATTTGGAAAACTATATATAGATTTTACAGGGTGACGGCGTCATGTATTGAGTCGTGACGCCGTCAACTCGCCGCCATAATAGAAATCGTATTGCCTAGATCCACTTGTGACGCCGTCATGTGTAAAATTGTTCTGGGCCGTCACTAATACTTGGACCGTGACGGCCTTGGGTGACGCCATCATCTCCTATGCACAAAACTCTCTGGATCGTCACGTGTACTGTCCACTTCCACCTCTTTTGTAACTCTTGACGCCGTCATGTAGAAGCTCTTGACGCCGTCAGGTACTATTCCCAGCAAGGAAAATTAAGACTTTGCCGTTTTCTTCACTTTTATGCTCTAAAAACGTCCAAAATGCTTTCTTTTCCATATTTCACTCCAAAAGTACCTAAAATAACAAAAGGAACGATTTAGGGCAATATTTGATCAAATAAATTCGAATTCAGGCTTAAATGACCCCTTAAAAGTGGTTCACTTTTTGCCTCATCAACGTCATGTGTTAGACCGTGACGCCGTCAATTCGCCGCCTTCATAAAATCGTATTGCCTAGATCTATTTGTGACGCCGTCATGTGGAGAAATGCTCTGGGCCGTCACTAATGTTTGGACCCTGACGGCCTTGGTGACGTCGCCAGGCCATAGGCTTGAAAACTCTCTGGATCGTCACGTGTATTTTCCACTCCCACCTCTTTTGTAACTCTTGACGTCGTCATGTACAAAGGCTTGACGCCGTCAGGTACTGTTCCAGCAAGGAAATTTGAGACTTTGCCGTTTTCTTCACTTTTATGCTCCAAAAACGTCCAAAATGCTTCCTTTTCCAGATTCTTCCTCAAAATTACCTAAAATGACAAAAGGAACGATTTAGGGCAATATTTGATCAAATAATCTCGAATTCGGGCTTAAATGACCTCTTAAAAGCGTTACACTTTTCGCCTCATCACGTATATTGTCCTTACTATTGTTGCCGGTGAGTCTTATTTTTATGGGACCACCTGGCTTACTTATCAACCGTTAGATCTTGTAACTTTCAATCTCAGCCACTCTAATTCAACTTTGAATATTAGCCATAGATTTAGCACCACATAATCTGATCCGTTGGATGTGTAGAAACTGAAAAAAAAAACAAAAAAACAAAAAAAAACAAAAAAAAAAACCGCTTGACTTCCCATGTACACTTCTCAACTCTCAACTACTTGATATAATATTATAACTGTCGCTTTCCTATATTCCCTTCCCTTGCATTCTCTTTCTTACAGTTCATTAAAACTCTCACACGCACAAAAACACACACATGCTATTCCCTCGTATAACAACCATCGTCCCTGTCATCACCGTTAGCCGTAACCATCCGCCACCACCATTAGTCTGTCTGGTTTAAATATTTTTGGTTTTGGTGGTACCTTTTTTCATGTTTACAACCATCAACCGCCACCACCACTATCCGTAGCCGCCGCCACTACCATATTTCTGAAACCGCCGCCGCCACCACCAGTTTATTTTAGACATATGTATCTGACTGGTTGGTGGTTTTGGTGGTGTTTTGTTTGGATATGTGGATCTGAGTGATTTTGGGTTTAGTGGTTTTGGAGGCGGTATGGTAGTTTTTGTTGATTCTTGGTGATTTTAGTGCTAAAAACGAGTTTATGCCATTGATTTAATTATGGTTGATTGGGTTTCTGTCAGTTATTTACTTTTGGTGTGTGACTAAATTTGTATGCAACTGATTTTTTTACACCTTTTTAAACAACTGTTGATGTTGAATCGAATCATGTTGCGTGTGGTGCACGATTTTTTTTGTTGGATCAAATGGTTTTCTTCTTTATTCATGGTGTCAACTGAAGATGGCCAAATCGGGTTTGGAGGTTGTTATGGTTAATGTTGTGGTGATGAAAATAATGTTGTTCAAGCTTCTTTTGTTGGTCGAAAAATTAGTTATTGAAGACCAATGATGCTTTTTCTGGTGGTGGTAGAATTGAATACGTGGGTTTTGTATATTTTTTGGCTGTATTTTGGTGGTGTTTTTGTTCAGCGCACCCATGCTGAACGCGCACACGTTGAATGCGCCCATGCTGAACGTGCCCACGCTGAACGCGCCCATGCTGAACGATGGATTTGGATGTTCATTTAGAAAAGGTACTAAATTAATAAAATTGTGTTTCAATGTATTTGTGTTTACAAAATCATTATTTTTCTATTGAAGAAATGATGCATTTGTGTCGTGTTTATGAGGATTGTGTTTATTGCATTTGTTTGATGATTTTGTATTCATAGTGTTTGTGTGTGTGCTGTTTGGCAGAAATAGGTTGATGACGATCGCTGAAATAAACTAAGCTGATGATGATGTAAGTTGCTATGTTGCTGATAGAAGTTGCAAGATAATTGTTGACCCGGGATGCTGAACAAACACACGCTGAAACAACAAACTGAAGGAAAATTGATGAAATGGGTTGCTGAACAAACACGCGCTGAAAGAAGACATGTTGAACAAACACACGCTGAACGAACTCACGCTGAACGAACTCATGCTGAACGAAAATGAACAATTTTTTTTTTTATTATTTACTATTTTTTTAATTTTTTTTTGTGTGTGTGTTAAGATTTTCTTAATTTTGTTGTTTATGTTTCAGGCTTGTAGCCTTTTATGAAGATTATATATGCTGGTGAAACCGTTAAGATTATTAAATTGTTTTATCTTTTCGTAAGCACATTTCGTGTTTTTTTTAAATTTTTTTAGGTTACTTTATGATAGAGATAAAACCATAACTATCATATGCCTAATTAAATGCAGTTTTTGGATACGAGCCCCATTCAGTTTGGCCTATTGGAGCAAGAATATTATCAGATCTTACGGGTTTTATGCCTACTGGCAAAGTCAAGATCCTTGTAAGTAGTGACGTAAGATTTACAATCCTTCAACTTTCTGAAGTTTGGTATTTAAGTTTAATAATTGTTAAAAATTCACTGTTACCAGGTGTTTTACACGCCATTCCTGAGGCATATGTGGACATGGATTTGACTGACATCAGCAACAAGGCAGAACTTTCTCTTTTAAAATCCAGGTATAGTTGCATAGTATCCTGGTGGAGTACAAGAGGCGTTTTACATGGGACATGAGCCTGAGGTATGTTTTTTATTCAATGTATTATGTGCAATATATAAGATGGAATTATATATTGTGGCATAAGTATAACCACTTTGTCAAGAATAAGCATTTACTCATCATCAAGACTCATCAATAACCATTTATAATGAAGTTAATACGGTTGCTTCTTGCCTTCATTCGAGTATATATAAATCAAACAGAAAATTGATGAATAATAACTACTAGCAGGGTATCCGCGCGATGCGGCGGCGGGTACACTGTAACTAAATTTTCTGGTAATGTGATGTTATGCGGCCATATTTTCTTAACGATTAATTTACAAATAACAATAATTTTAGGGTTGGATGAGTTGTAAAACCCCTTGCATATTAACCTTGAGGTCAATGGTTCGATCCTCACTCCCTGAAAAATGCCGGAGGTCCTTTCATATCTTAGATAAAACTGGAATGTGATGTTATGCGGCGGCGGCGGCGGGTACACTGTAACTAAATTTTCTGGTAATGTGATGTTATGCGGCCATATTTTTTTAACGATTAATTTACAAATAACAATAATTTAGGGTTTGATGAATTGTAAAACCCCTTGCATATTAACCTTGAGGTCAATGGTTCGATCATCACTCCCTACAAAAGGCCGGAGGTCCTTTCCTATCTTAGATAGAACTGGAAGCAGCCTCTCTACCTTAGGTAGGGGTAAGGCTGTCTACATCTCAACCTCCCATATATCGTGGAAGACGGTATTAGGACCTATAAAAAAATAAAAAAGCAATAGTATAATTTCATTTATTGTTAACCGAAGTTACCACAAACAGAAATCTTGATTCTTTCATTCAGTACAATCACCTTTAAATTTTCTGACCTACATGCAACCTTTTAGGCATAGTAAGGCGACCGACATTTATATTTTTATTTTTATTTAAAAAAAAATTCATATTTTTTACACTATATATATCCCCTACATTTTCATTTTTAATATACACTATTCACATGAACCAAATATCAAAATTAGCCCAAAATCAACTATATCATACAAATAATATACGGCTCAATTAGTAATTAGTCTAAAACCATTTTCAACATAATAATCATCAATATCTATTAAGGCCCATGATAAAAATGCAAAACAATTTGTGATATCATTTGACCAGCCTAATTAACAACCAAACCGGTATATAACTCAAATGTTGGGACTTATAAATACATTTGCAAAACTTAAATTACTTCATTCCTGCCCTAATTTCCCTAAATAAAATAAAATAAAATAAAAAATACGCAGCCACGATTTGCAGCCACATAAACATCACATAATCTTCCTTTCTTTCTTATCTTGATAACCGAACATAACCAACAATATATGTTTGCAAGAAAATCAAACCCTTTTCTTGAATATCAAACGAAAACTCTCTCTTAGGGTTTATGTTGTGTTGACCGTGATGGTGGTTTTGAGATAGGGTTAGAACTGAGGTAGATGTAGATGTTGAGTTTTATTGCTGATGTATACTTTCTGTTCGTGGACCATAGATGGAATAAGTTTGATGTTTGTTTTAGCTTGATTGATGATTGTTCTTTTCTTCTTTCGTTTCATCTTCGTTTTTGTTTTGATATGTAACAGTACATTTTTTTTCTTCTTCTTTTGTGGAATGCATTAATTGGTCGAGGGGGTGACTGGTTTGTGAATTTTAGAGTCGTCCGACCTTCGTCGATCTTGTGGTTGCAGTGGCGGCGACTCGGTCAGCGCAGGGGTGACCGGTTTGGTCGACCGACCACTGTGCCAAGCCTAATGACTTTATTTTTAAGTACTTGGCTTAGTAGCTTGATTAGCTTATACATTATGGTTAAATGATTGTATATTTTGGTGAATGGGTGAATTAATTATATGTGTTGACTAGATCGTTGACTTTAAAATCATTGTGCTTTACATACTTGTGCTTTGTGTTTTATGACTTGTATTTACTTAAAAGCTATTGTACATTGTGCTTAAATGGTTGTAATTTTTGATGAAGGGGTATTTTTAATAGCATTAATGTTGTTTGGTAGACTTTTGGTCTTAAAATAACATCATGCTGTTTTCTGTTGTACAATATGCTTACTTTGTTGTAATTCTGAAAATTGGATACATTAAAGTGTTGTAAACCATGCATTATTTCTTTTAAATCTGAAAATTTTGGAGAGAGAGTGCTTCATGCATTATATGTAGTATAGATAACCAAACCACTTTGTCTCGCCAGTCGCCACCTAAATGTGTAATACAAACTTAAAAGAGGGCTAACGTTCAAATTTCATTGGTCAAAATATATATTAGTACCATGAACTTGGGAAAGTGGATCATTTAGTACCCTGAACTTTTAAAAGTGTATAATAGTACTTTAAATTTGACAAAGTGGAATTTCTACTACCCTATACTAATTAACTTAACAATTAATTGTTTTTTTCTTTCTAAAAATCAATTTATTAAAGTATTTTTTTATTAAATAATTTATATTAAAACTTTGGCTAGGTAAATATATTTTTTTCCTAAAATTTAATTATTTTTCATTTTTTTAAAACTAAACATAGTATTTTAATTGATTATTTAGAATCTAAAAAGTATATATGTAGTATCTATTTCTAAAATATTTTCGATGTAACTAATCTTAATATATCTACATATTATATTATTCTATTTTTGTTTTAAATAACTTTTAAATCAATTTATAAATAACTATATAGGAGTTTTTGTAATTTTCTATTTAACATATGTGAAGAAATAAATACTACCTCCGTCCCATAAAAACTGTCCAGTTTGACTTTTCAGAGTTAAACTGATTCAACTTTGACTTTATCTATTTTTGTGAGTATTATATAATACTTTATGAAAAATATATGAATGGATTGAGTTTTAAGTGTGTTTTTCATAGGTATAATTTTTCATCAAGTATTCTATAACACGTAAAAAATATTTAAGGTCAAAGTTGAACCAGTTTGACTCTGAAAAGTCAAACTGGACAGTTTTTATGAGACGGAGGGAGTAGTTAAATTGTTACCGTCTCAAATTATTAAAACAAACACTAAGTATATAATATTGATATTTATATATCAAAAGTAGTGCGTTAAATTCACTTTCTATAAATATTATTTCAAAAATATATTTATTCTCGATAGCTAAATATTATATTTTATTAAAAAAAATGATATTAACTAATTTTTCATAAATAATATGATTATAATCCTAAGTTAAACTACAAATCATTTATATTATATTATGTCTAAGTAAACTGATTTTTTTAGCATAAATAATAAATTATGGAGTTAATTTAGTATAGGGTAGTAGTAATTTCAGTTTGTCAAGTTCGGGGTACTATTCTGCACCTTTAAAAGTTCAGGGTACAAAATAATCTAGTTTGCCAAATTTAGGGTACTAATATGTGTTTAGGCCAATTTCATTAAGTACATACTTGAAGTCAATTAGAGAAAGGGTGAAAAAGGGTCCTAATTATGCTTTGTTGTCATATACATTTGAGTAAAAAACTTATAACCTTTGATTAATCCGAATAGAAAAAATTACATATGAACCAAATGACTTAGCTCAGTTGGTCACATGAGTTTTTTCTAGAGTTTGAGGAGGAGTTTTACTCAGGTTATAGTCTGCAAGTGACAAAGAAAATCAGGATTTTCCTCTTAGTGTGAAGCCGTGAATTGTAGAGGTTTCTCTTCGCGGGTCTCTCCTAGTGGTTCGGGTCCCGAGACCTGCCCGTTTGGATGATTTAACTCGAGGGTTAAATTTCAAGTGTTGTGCAGTTCTTAAAAAAAGTAAAAAAATAAAAAGTTTACCTGTTTGTTTCAAACCACAAATATTGACGATCTTATTAGAAAAGCAGCAACAACTATAGTTATTTTTATTATAAAACTTATAAAAGGTGTTTAGTACTTGACTTCTCGTCTAATAAGAAGATTCGATTTGATAAATGTTGTTATCATGGTATACAACTATACATCTACATTCACTATATTTTTATATTCATTTATGTATTTATTTTAGGGAGAATTGCATATATACCAACTAAAACTCAAAAACTTACATATTTCTCAAAAATACAAGTTTTCAATGCATGATGTACAATGCAAGTTAAGCATGTTTTGAGTATATATGCAAATATGCAAGTTTTAGTGAGTATATATGCAATTGCCCTTATATTTTATGCTTTGGTCGTGTTGATTGGAGCAGAAGTATGTTGAATAGTAGATTGTTAACATGTGCCAAGACTTCTTGATTTCCAATTTTCTTCTCATTTGGTATGTGACTTATACTTTGTAGTTTGTACTTATCTCTTGTGATCACACGTGTGTGTTAAATTTTCTTGGAAACGAAATTTTTAGATCCAAAAAATCGAGTGTTATTGTAGTTCTATATACAGAATGAAACCATAAGTGTATTTGGGCTAATACTATTACAATAACACTGTATCATATGAGGTCGGTCTTTAAAGAAGAGTACCTTAATTGATAATTTTTTTTAATCAAAAATCAGAGTTTTTCTGTCAATTTAAACTTTTAAAATAAATATTAAAAATTAAAGTACGTCAGGCTAATACTATTACAATAACATTTATAACACTATCATTTGAGGTTCGTGTTCTAGGAAGAGTTAATCTAACATTTATTATACACGAGATCAAAGTTTCTCCATCTGTTTAAACTTTTTAAAAAATATAAAAAATTTAAAGTACACTGTTCAAGAAAGTGAACTAAAACATATGACCGTAGGAATAATTGAGATGACTTAAAATATGTTTAATTTTATCCCTTATTTATCACAATGGTTTATTTGTTTGTGAGAAAATGAGTCTTTTGATGCGCAACCAATAAAATACTGTCATATTAGTTTAGGCATATAATTAACCATGTTTTTTTAGTCATGTCAATTATTTCTCTTATCATAATAGGTCATTTTGATAAGGATCATTTTTGGTAGGCACTCGGCGAAAATAAGTAATGGGGCTTTAAATGAGGCTAAATGCAACGTGAATTTTTTTATCCGATGAGAATCATTTATGCAGAAAATGTCATTCTTTAGCATATTTATAAAAAGATGTTTCTTTTTACTCATATTTATATAATTTTTTACATTACTTATAATTTTATAGATCAAATATAAATTTTGAGGCCTTAATTATGTAAACATGCTGGTGCATGCATGTATATATAAAAATTATGCCCACATCTTGACGTAGTCATTTAATATAATTTACGTTGTTTTCTTCAGATTTTGAATGTTTTAGAAAAGGCTAAGATTATCGAGTTTCTACGTATATTAATTAGTATTTTAGATATCGTAGATTATGTCAAATATAGCATCTTTAGAACAGATTTAAAATAAAAATGGTATACGTAATGTCATCTGATTAACGAGTAAACGCGTGAACATGCAAATGAAAATATATCAAGTTTTCAATAAGGTACTGCTACTATGGCTACCAATCTTACCTCTCCTACCATTTTATTAGACATCTTATTTTTACAATACAAGACATTTTTTTATGATTTTTTGTTACGTATATTTTGTCTTTTATTATTTTCACTTGTCAAACTTCATATTTTATATTCCGTATTTTTTTATTAGGATAAGACAGTTTTTTTATGGTTTCCTACTACGTATTTGTTTTACTACTTTTGAACTATCAAAGTTTATGTTTTCAATTCAAGTATTTTCTGTTTCGTAGTTTTACACTCGTAATAAAATAAAATAAAATTAGGGGAAGTATGACTTGTATTTTATCGGTAGGAAGAAATCTCTTTCAATAAAGTTTCTTGGAAAAACACATTTTTTAGGACGTGTTTCTAACTTTTTGTTTATCGTAAACAATTATGAACATTTTGTTTTGTACGCTATTCGCATATCTCTAGTTGATTTTGTTACTAACATTTGTTATTAATGTGAAAGTTGTAAATTTGTTACAAGGTCATGATCTAGATACCTGTAATTAGTCAATGAAATTGACGAAGAAACATCAACTACGAATACAGCTCATCAACTAAAAACATCTTCTACAAGCTAGCCTTACTTTTTGCCGATTGAATTCAAAACTAAAACTAGTAACGTTTTTAAATTTAAACAATATCAGCTTTCGAAGCATAAATATTATATTATTTGTAGAATGTCCTCTTACTTGAGTGAGGGAGTGTGTTTTTAGTTTAAGTTATATGTTCCCACTTACATAGAAAAAGTGCTGAGATAACAATACTGTTTTGAAATTTTTTGAAAACCGGGTTCTAAATCGACCTGGTCGAGTCACCGGGCACCGGGTCAACCGGTTCGACCAGTTCGACCACCGAGTCAACTCGGTTTTCAATTTATTATTTTTTTATTTTTTCGACCGGGTCAACCGGTTCGACCGCCGGGTCAACTGGTTCGACCACTCGGTCAACGCGGGTTATTATTTAAAAATTTTGAAACGAAACCCTGCCAGGTTTCGAGAACCGGGTTGACCCGGGTCACTCAAAACCCAGCGAGTTTAACCGGTTAACCCGGTTTTAAAAACCCAAGTTTTCTTGAACTTTTTTTTTTGCCGAAACCGATCGAAACGGTTAATCCAGCCGGGTCGCTCTAACAAAATTAATGTAAAATTGTTATATCTACCCAAATTGTGACTATCAATTGCAACATATCTCGTTTAAGTTTTTAACCAATCTCAAGTTTTTGGACCCAATTTGGGCTGGACTCATAAAGGTCCAAACTAACTTTATTACTCCGTATTTATTCTTTGCGTGTGTAAATCAAAGAAATAAAAAGGTATTCTTTATAGAGTTAGGTTGTTATTTACCAAAAACCAAATGGGAGCTCACCTAAATAATCACATCCCATTTGGTCCCACCTCATAACCAAAAAAAGTATCTATAAAAACACTAAATAACTAGATTCATACTTTATATGTGAACGATGTTAATATTTTATAATTGTATGCAGTTCTTGTGAAGAACTTTGGTGTGCAATTATCGTTTATGATAAAGACGATAAATGCACACCGAACAACTTTCCCACAAGGACTTTACTTGCATGTAATTTGATCAATCCGGTTTTTGCAATTTACTCTTAATAAAATACGTAATAATCATGGAATTTTTGTCGTTCAAGTACAAATTAGTCCATTCAAACATCAAGAATTTTTGGCCCATGAAAGTGATTTTCAAAACTAATATCATTGACCGTATAAAATGGGAAATATAATAAAATGTCAAACTATAGACTTATTTAATTTGCATATATATATTTGGTGACTAAGTCTAATATCAAAAAGTAGTTAAAGTTGGTTACCTATACACAACAAACACCTCCCTTATATATATTGAGCCAAAACAACCTTAACACTATCAATCCAAAAATAAACCAAAATCTCGTAAGAAACCGAAATGGCACAAAATCAGAAAACCGAAACAATCATGATGATCCTAGTGGTCACAATGGCTACCCTTTATGGTAGCGCAATGGCTCAATCTTCGGGGTGCACAAATGTACTAATTAGCCTCTCACCGTGTCTAAATTACATTACTGGTAACACAACCACGCCATCAACGTCATGTTGTTCTCAGCTGTCTAGCGTGGTCGCATCACAGCCACAATGTTTGTGCCAAGCGCTTAATGGTGGCGCCTCGTCTTTTGGTCTTAATATTAACCAAACTCAGGCTCTTGCTTTGCCTGCGGCCTGCAATGTTCAGACACCTCCAACTAGTCAATGCAATGGTAATGATTTACACGTTTAGTATTATGTTATTTTGGTATAAGTACAAATGGTCCAAAGTTACCTATGAGTCAAGAAAAGGCAACTAGTGGGATAACGGGTCAAAGTGAATAATTTTGAATGGGTCGGGTTCAGCCAAAACACTTTTTTTTTACCAAAACTTCAATAATGGTATGAAATATTCCAATTTTAGATCATGATTTTTAATCATCACCCGATTGAGTTACCTTAAGAGTTAAGCAAGGAATTTTAGACCAATCATATAAAATCTCGTAAAAAGGCATCTAGCTCTACCTATATTTACATAACACCTAAAAGATTTTTGAGTTCTATTTACTTATCATTGTTCTATGTTTTTTAAATTGGACAGCTGGTTCTCCAACCAACTCACCGTCAGGAGCACCTTCAGGAAGCCCTTCGGGTAAAGGCAGCGAACCAAACACCGTCCCATCAACAGATAACGGTTCATCAGATGCAACTTCAACTAAATTCGCCACCATTCCTCTAGCCTTTTCACTACTTGTTGCAGCATACGCCACAGTTTTCTAAGTCATTTGCTAGTTAATATGGCAACATTATGTTATTATTTATGATTTTCACTTAGTTTTCCGCTGATTCTTACCTATTCTTTTACATACTTGTGAGTTTGTCGAGGGATATGCTGTGTACGGAATTCTTTTGTAGTCACTATTTGTATTTATCTTGGATATATACGATACTTTTTCTTATTTGTTCCTGTGATCAAAGGGTTGTTTTGGTATCAACAATTACTCAATCAGTCATACATATATCATATATAACTGCAAGAAACCGAAAAATGGATAACACAGCATTTACATGGCACAACAAAGAAAGTTAATACTATATTCTCCTGAATTTAAGCTGATCATATTTTCATACGTACAAGGAAGACTCAAACACGTATTATAAGAAGAAAACCTGAGAAAACTTGGTTATGGCAGGACATTTAGTAACATGAACTACACCAATGATCACAATTGGTCAAATGTTAAGGTGTGACAGTATGAATGCTTAAACAACTTTGGAAAAGAAAAGAAAATCACAATCTATGCACTGTCTAGTTTCTAGAAATTTAACATAAAAGTCATGGTTTGCCTAAGTCTAAATACATGACTAAAGTTAAATAGTCGCATTTTTATAAGAAAAACCAAATGAAATGCAATAAGTAGACGGGGAGTCTAAATCGACCTCTAGCTGGAGTTCTGGACTAACTTACTTGCAGGAGTGCCCAACGGCCGGTCCTTGGCCGAAACATAAATCATGATTGTGCATGATTAGTCCTAAACGATGGTGTTCTTGAAAAACATTTATCGTGATATTATATAAAAATGATGTAAAAGTATATTAAACTCTTAAAGAGAATCAAGAGTTGGCTTTGGCTTTGGCTTTTGACCCCTTTTGCTTTTTCTTTTTAGCCAACTTTTTATATATTTGATATGATATAATACGTATTCGTACTATATGTAACCTTGGTGTATTCGCCCAAATACTTCACAGTCCATTCAAACTTTTAGCGATTTTCGGTCAATGAAAGTGACCCTCAAACAAACACGTATCGTTGGCCATATTAAACAAAGAATCTAATATAATATCGAACACAAGGCTTCAAAAAGGTTGGAATACAAGATGGCCTTGCCTATATTTGGTAGCTAATATCAAAAAGTAGTTTAAGGTAGTTGCCAATACATAACAAAAGTTAACTAACCTACACTAACTTCCTTATATATATATTGAACCACAACACCTTCATAATCTCAACAAAAACCACATCTTCAAACTCCAATCTTTTCTAAAACAAAATCCCGGAAATACCCAAATGGCACAACATCAAAAAACCAACACAATCATGATGATTATAGCATCACAATGGCTGCATTTTACGGAAGTGCAATGGCTCAATCTTCGGGGTGCACAAGTGTGCTAGTTAGCTTGTCACCGTGTCTTAACTACATTACTGGTAACACAACCACACCATCATCATCATGCTGTTCGCAACTAGGTAGTGTGGTCAACTCACAGCCACAATGTTTGTGCCAAGTCCTTAATGGTGGCGGCTCGTCTTTGGGTCTTAATATTAATCAAACTCAGGCTCTTGCGTTGCCTGCGGCCTGCAAGGTCCAAACACCACCAACTAGTCAATGCAATGGTAATGATTTAAATTTTAAATATCATATTTAGTATCTTGTCATAACCAATTTTTGAGTCACGATAAGTCAACTAGCGTGATTTTTTCCTTAATCTACATATTAGTTTAATCCTATAAAAGATTATTTCACTAGGTTAATCATTAGTCTAATCAGGAAAAGAGGTGGCATAGGATGAGTTGGATAACGGGTCAAAATGGGTGATTGTATGTACGGGTCTAAACATTTTTTTGCCGAAAACCATAAAAATGGTATAAATAATTAGTTTATCAATGAAAACTACAAAACCAGACATTTTCAAAATTCGGCTAAATGATTTAGGAAGTTTTATGCATTAAAAATGTACTTTTAGTGACTTTAGACCTGTGTGACACGCGTTTTCTTTTCATATAAAGTTAAAGAATCCTGAAAGTTTCCACTTAAGCTACCTTAAGGCTGAAGCAAGGTATATTATAGCAATCATGAAATCTTGAAAGAAGGTCACTGGTCAAGTTTAAAAGTTAAAGTTTAGCTTTACATGTACTTACATGAGACCTAAATTTTACTGTATAAAATTTATCTAATTTTTTCTATGTTACTAAATTGGACAGCTGGTTCTCCAACCAACTCTCCTTCAGATACGACACCTTCAGGAACTACACCTTCTTCAGGAAGCCCTTCGGGTAAAGGCAGCGAACCAAACACCGTCCCATCAACAGATAATGGTTCATCAGATGCAACTTCAACTAGATTCACAACCATTCCTCTAGCCTTTTCACTACTTGTTGCAGCATACGCTGCAGTGTTCTAAGTCATTAACTAGTTAATATGGCAACATTATGTTATTATTTATGATTTTCACTTAGTTTTCCGCTGATTCTTACATTTTTTACATACTTGTGAGTCTCGAACATGTATTATAAATATAATCTTTTTGTGAATTTAAACTGTTCATAGTTTCTGTTAAAATAGCTTTTCAAACTTTCAGGGACTGTTTCTGTTATTACAGAAACTTACTAACACTAATATTTAGTTTTGTCTTTGTTTGTATATCTTTCATTTATGCAGGGACTGAAGCTGTAATTATCTAAAGTTGGTAGCTATAAAAGGATCACTTTGGATTAGGGTTTCTCACTTCTGCTTATTATCATCTCACACAATCTTCTGTATTCTCTCTAAGTTGAATATCATCATTCTCTTGTAATCGTTTGACTAATCAACTATTTTGATCTAGTTATTATTTCTGTTTCTATACTCTAGACCATTCATTGTGATCTATTAGTTTCTGATTTCTTGTATTGTAAAGATTGAGGTTATTAATTTGAATCAAGGGGAGGTTGGTTGGATTCAATCTTGGTGTTATTAGAATTTCTACATGGTATCAGAGCTACGGCTCTTGATTATCGTTTAGGTTGGTGATTTGGATTTCTAGGGTTTCATCTGATTTTTTGGGGGTGTCTTTTATTAGAGTGAGATCTGGTAGATTTGTGGCTAATTCAACAATCTTTGTTGGGTTAATTGTTGTTGGTGATTGGATCTCGTATTTTAGGGTTTGATCTCAAAAACCCTAATTGTTCTGAATTTGGGGATTCGTTGTTTCTGGAGATTTCTGGTGTTATTGGAACCTGATTCTTTCACAATATCTCTTAACTAAGTGAATTAAGAGTATTGTGAGTTTTTTCCGCATTCTTTACCGTATAGCACTATAAGTGTTTTCTCTTCTTTTAAGATTACTTGGTTTTAGTTTAGAGGGTGCAAACGGTGTGACTAACATCTTGATCTGCCTCCTTGAGAGGTGTGAATACCTGCTCCGGTCACACCCAGTCCTCTAGGCTGGGCTTTGTAATTCTTGGGTGTGAGTTTTCTTGGTATTTCTTTGGTTCTTGTTTCTTGATTATCTGTTTTCTAGTTTGTTCTTGTTTTTTATTTGTTCATTATGGCTCCTGGTAGTAGTAATGAGAATCTTATTAGTAGTCTTGATCTGAGTAGTCCTTTATACTTACATGCTAATGATATTAATACTAGTTCTATTATATCTGTGAAACTTACTGGTACTGATAACTATAGAGTTTGGTCCACTGCTATGAAACTTGCTATTAATACTAGAAATAAAACTGGATTTATTGATGGTACTTGTACTAAGGCTACTTATGTTTCTAGTGATGTTTTGGCTAATCAGTGGGAAAGATGTAACTCTATTGTGTTATCTTGGTTGCTTAATTCTGTTTCTGAAGAATTGTATCTTGGTCAAATGTTTTCTGTAAATGCTCATGAAGTTTGGACTGAACTTAAGGAAACATATGATAAACTTGATGGGTCTATAATTCTCAACTTAATGCAGAAAATTAATAATTTCAAGCAAGGTGAATTAACTGTTTCTGAGTACTATCATAAGCTGAATTCTTTATGGAGAGAATTTGATATTATGACCAAATTGCCTAAGTGTGTTTGTGCTACTAGAGAAGATGTGTTAAAACATAATCAACTTATGAAACTTATGCAATTTCTCATGGGTCTTAATGATGTTTATCAACCTATCAGAAGTAGTATTCTCTCTAGAGAAACACTTCCTGATGTGAAAGATGCTTTTGCTATTGTTTCCAGAGAAGAATCTCACAGAGGCATTGCTTCTTATTCTTCTTCTGGTTCTGAGACCAAACCTCAAATTTCTGGTTTTATTGCTAAAACTAATTGGACTAATAATAGTACTAAAAGGACTGATAATAAGTTTGATATCAAAAAGTTTTCTGGAAATGATAACAAAAAGTCTTGGAATAATAACAATGGTGGGAGTAATAGAGGACCTAATCCTAATTTGCTTTGTAATAATTGTGGTAAAATTGGTCATACCATTGATAGATGTTTTGATCTTGTTGGGTATCCACCTGGTTATAACAAAAATCCTGGTCCAAAACAAAATGGTTTCAAAACTTCTGCTAATTCTAATAATTCTTCTTCTGATAATGGTTCTACTATGTCTTTCACTAATGAACAAATGATGAAACTTATGAGTCTTATCAATGAGATGCCTTCTAGTGGAATGCAGGCTAACATGGCAGGTATGTCTAGTTTTCAAAACAACAATGTTTTCTTTAATATAAACTTTTATAGGTTTTATAACAATAATACTGTTTTATGTAAAATGAGTATTGGCTGGATCATAGATTCAGGTGCCGACCAACATATGACTGTTTCAACTTTAAACATGTTTGGAATTATTGATATATCTGATTTAAATTTAACTGTGGATCATCCTAATGGCACACTTGCTAAAATTAAATATGTTGGAAATTTAAAGCTTTCTGAAAATGTTATATTATATGATGTGTTGGTTGTACCTGAATATTGTGTCAGTCTTCTATCTGTTCATAAACTTATTAAAGATAGCAGAATGTTTGTTGGTTTTTCTGAAACAAAATGTTACATTCAGGATTTGAATCAAAACAAAATCATGGGGACTGGTAGTGAAAATGGTAGACTTTATCTGTTTGATTCTCTCTCTCCCATTACTTCTAAGAATCAAACTTTAGGTAATTTGTCTGTTCAATGTTTTGTTTCTAAGTCTTTGTGGCATCACAGACTTGGTCATCCCTCTGACCATGCTGTTGATTTGCTACAATCTGAGCTTAAGTTCACTAAGGATTCTCATGTTTCACCTTGTGACATCTGTCATAAGGCTAAACAGACAAGAGAACCCTTCCCTCTAAGTGAACATAAAAGTTCTGCTATTGGTGATCTTGTGCATATTGATCTCTGGGGACCTTATAAGGTTACTAGTAGAGATGGTTTTAGGTATTTCATGACTATTGTGGATGACTATACCAGGGCTGTGTGGATTTATCTTATTAAAACTAAAGATGAAGTGTATAATTTTTTTGTGAATTATATAAATTTGATCTTAACTCAATTTAAATGTAACATTAAGACTGTTAGGCTGATAATGGTACAGAATTTGTGAATAACAAAATGAGTAGTTTATTTGATAGCCTTGGTATTGTGCATCAAACCACTTGTGCTTACACTCCTCAGCAGAATGGGGTTGCTGAGAGAAAGCACATGCATTTGTTAAATGTTGCTAGAAGTTTGTTATTTCAAAGTGGTATTTCTCTAAGTATGTGGCCTGAGTGTATCTTAACTGCTGCTTACCTTATTAACAGGTTACCTTCTTTCTGTGCTGAGTGGAAAATCTCCCTTTGAATTTGTGTATGGTAGAAAACCTAGACTTTCTCACTTGAGAAGTTTTGGCTGTTTATATTTCTCTTATATTCTAAACAATTCTGATAAATTTTCCTCTAGGTCTGAAAAGTGTGTTCTTATTGGTTTTTCTACTACTAAAAAGGCATATAAACTTTACAGTCTTGAAACAAAAATGATCTTCTTTTCAAGAGATGTTCAATTTTATGAAACTATCTTTCCATTTAAAATGAGCACTAATTTGATATCTGATCAGACTTATGAAAATGTTGAGACTACCTTAAATAGTCTAAATTTTTTTGATGAGAAACACTATGATCTAAGCCCCAATGATGAAGGGAGAGGTATAAATACCCCCTATGATGAAAGTGATGCCTATTCTTGCCCCAAGAGTATGTATACTTCTGATGATGGTAGGAATACTGGTATTGCTACATCCATGGGTGATAATACTCCACCTGAGGGCACATTTCCTTCTAATTCTTCTTAAAATGGATCCACTCAGAACTTAAGTCAAGAGCAGCCTGAACTTAGGAGATCTAGTAGACCTACTAAGTTGCCTGCTAGGTTTAATGATTTTGTAGTAAGCAGTAGTGCTAAGTATGGTCTTGAGAAATATGTTTGTTATTCTAGATTGAGTTCAGTTAATTACTGCTTCTCTACTACTTTAAATAAAGCTGTTATTCCTACTTCTTATGAAGAGGCATCTAAAAATATTAATTGGATTTAGGCTATAAATAATGAAGTTACTGCTTTAAAAAGGAATAATACTTGGACTGAGTGTGAACTACCCCCAGGTAGAAAACCTGTTAGTTGTAAATGGTTGTGGAAAATTAAGTATAAGTCCACAGGTGAAGTTGATAAGTATAAAGCCAGGCTTGTAGCCAAGGGCTTCAGCCAGAGGGAGGGATTTGATTATATGGAAACATTTAGTCCTGTGGTTAAGATGTCTACTGTTAGGTGCATGATTAATGTGGCTATTTGCAATAATTGGAGTCTTTTCCAGTTAGATGTTAATAATGCGTTTCTGTATGGTGACTTAACTAAGGATGTTTATATGACTTTACCCCTGGCTTTGATGATCATAAGTCTAAAGTTGTGAAGCTTAACAAGTCCTTATATGGTCTTAAACAAGCTCCTAGGCAGTGGAATGCAAAATTAACTAATGCTCTAAGTGAACATGGCTTTGTGCAGTCTAAATTTGATTATTCTTTGTTTACTAAGAAATCTGGGAATGTTTTTTTGGCTCTTCTTGTGTATGTTGATGATATTGTTATTACTGGCAATGATAACAATGAAATTGAAAAGTTTAAAGTGTTGTTGCAGTCTAAGTTTCAAATAAAAGACTTGGGAAAGTTAAAATATTTTCTTGGCATTGAAGTTTTAGAAAATGACAGGTGTTTGTCTTAGTCAAAGAAAATATTGTCTTGAACTCTTACATGAATATGGGTTACTTGCTGCTAAGCCCGTTGACACACCTTTACCAGAAAATACTACTCTTAATCATATTGAAAGTAATGATGATAAAGCTTTGAAAAATATTGGTAATTACCAAAAACTGGTGGGTAAATTGATTTACTTAACTAACACTAGACCAGATATCTCTTATTATGTTCATTGCTTGAGTCAATATATGCATGCTCCACTTGAGTCTCATTTAAATGCTGCATTAAGAGTTTTGAGATATTTAAAAGGGTCTCCTGGAAATGGTATTCAAATTAACAAAAATGGAAATCTAAAGCTTAGAGCTTATGCTGATTCAGATTGGGCTAGATGTCCAGAAGTATGGCTTCTTGTACATGTGAAGTTATTTGGTTGTCTAATCTTCTTGGTGACATGGGTGTTAGTGAATTGTTACCTGTGAAGTTGTACTGTGATAACAGTTCTGATTTACAGATTGCTGGAAATCCTGTGTTTCATGAGAAAACAAAACACTTTGAGATTGATGTTCATCTTGTGAGAGAAAATCTGTCTGCTGGTGTTATTAAGACTGAGAAGATTCATACTTTTCAGCAAATTGCAGATGTGTTTACAAAAGCTTTAGACTGTAAAAGTCATAAGTTTTTGTGTGATCATTTGGGTATGATGGATATGTTTGCTGTGAAAGGATGATGTTTTGAAAGTTTGAGGGAGGATGTTAAAATATCTTTTCAAACTTTCAGGGACTGTTTCTGTTATTACAAAAACTTACTAACACTAATATTTAGTTTTGTATTTATTTGTATATCTTTCATTTATGCAGGGACTGAAGCTGTAATTATCTAAAGTTGGTAGATATAAAAGGATCGCTTTAGATTAGGGTTTCTCACTTCTGCTCATTATCATCTCACACAATCTTCTGTATTCTCTCTAAGTTGAATATCATCATTCTCTTGTAATCGTTTGACTGAGCAACTATTTTGATCCAGTTATTATTTCTGTTTCTATACTTTAGATCATTCATTGTGATCTATTAGTTTCTGATTTCTTGTATTGTAAAGATTGAGGTTATTAATTTGAATCAAGGGGAGGTTGGTTGGATTCAATCTTGGTGTTATTAGAATTTCTACAGTTTCATACATACAAGGAAGACCCGAACATGTATTATAAGAAGAAAACCTGAGAAAAGTTGGTTATGGCAGAAGATTTACCATATATACTTATTAGCGACTTTAGATGCAATAGGGTATTGACACGATATAAATAACTGACTGTGCAAAAAGGGCTAAAATACGCGTATAGTATTCAGATGGTGAAGCCGCAAATAGGTAACATGAACTACACAAACAATCACAATCGGTCAAACGTTAAGGTGTGACAGTATGAATGCTTAAATAATTTTGTTGCAATTCTAACTTTGGAAAAGAAAAGAAAATCACAATCTTATATGTACTGTCTAGTTTCTAGAAATTTAACATAAAAGTCATGATTTACTTAAGTCTAAATACATGACTAAAGTTAAAAGGCGCAGTTTTATAAAAAAAATCAAATGAGATGCAATAAACAGACAGTTTTGGTTAAGATTTCATATGTTGTTGATCGGATACTGTTGAAATTCCCGTTCTTGATAACGCTTAGAGTTTCATTAGTTCCAACACTCCACAACAACATTCTCTATACTCTACAAGATGGACCTATTCAGCATTGTTGCATATGGAGAATAATTCGGATCTCTAATTATATTGGAGTCCTGGACTAACTTACTTGCAGGAGTGCACAAGGGCCGGTGCCCGGTCCTTGGCCGAAACATAAATTAATCATGATTGTGCATGATCAGTCCTAAACGATGGCGTTCTAAAAAAAATTTATTGTGATATTATTTAAAAATGATGTAAAAGTATATTAAACTCTTAAAGAGAATCAAGAGTGCACTTTGGCTTTGGCTTTCGACCCCTTTTGTGTTTTTATTAGCCAACTTTTAAAAATTTTACAATTGTGACTCGTTATCAATATGATATTCTCTAATACATATTAGTTTTACATGTAACCTCGGTGATATCATTATGTTTGCCCAAATACTTCACAGTCCATTCAAAGTTTTAGGGATTTTCGGTCAATGAAAGTGAGCCTCAAACAAACACGTATTGTTGGCCTTATTAAACCAAGAATCTAATATAATATCAAACACAAGGCTTTAAAAAGATTGGAAGATAAGATGGGCCTTGCCTATATTTGGTAGCTAATATAAAAAAGTAGTTAAAGTAGGTTACCGACATGTAACAAACACCACCTGAGTTAACTAGCTTAACTTCCCCTATATATTGAACCACAACACCTTCATACTCTCAACAAAAAACACAACTTCAAACTCCAATATTTTTCAAAACTAAATCCCGGAAAGACCCAAATGGCACAACATCAAAAAATCGAAACAATCATGATGATCCTAGTGATCACAATGGCTGCATTTTACAGAAGTGCAATGGCTCAGTCAGGGTGCACAAGTGTACTAGTTAGCTTGTCACCGTGTCTTAACTACATTACTGGTAACACAACCACGCCATCATCATCATGTTGTTCTCAGCTGTCTAGCCTGGTCACGTCACAGCCACAATGTTTGTGTCAAGTGCTTAATGGTGGTGGCTCGTCTTTGGGTCTTAATATTAACCAAACTCAGGCTCTTGCGTTGCCTGTGGCCTGCAATGTCCAAACACCACCAAGTAGTCGATGCAATGGTAATGATTTAAATATCATGTTTAGTATCTTGTCATAACCAATTTCTGAGTCACGATAAGTCAACTAGCGTAATTTATTTATAGTTCTACATATTGGTTTAAACCTTTTAAAGATTATTTCACTAGATTAGTCATTAGTCTAATCAGGAAAAGAGGTGGCATAGGATGAGTTGGATAACGAGTCAAAATGGGTGATTGTATGTACGGGTCTAAACATTTTTTTGCCGAAAACCATAAAAATGGTATAAATAATTAGTTTATCAATGAAAACTACAAAAACCAGACATTTTCAAAATTTGGCTAAATGATTTAGGAATTTTTTGCATTAAAAATGTTCTTTTAGCGACTTTGGACCTGTGTGACACACGTTTTCTTTTCATATAAAGTTAAAGAATTCTGAAAGTTTCCACTTTTAACACCCAATTAAGCTACCTTAAGGCGGAAGCAAGGTATATTATAGCAATCATGAAATCTTGAAAGAAGGTCATTGGTCAAGTTTGAAAGTTAAAGTTTAGCTTTACCTATTCTTACATGAGACCTATATCTAATTTTTTTATGTTACTAAATTGGACAGCTGGTTCTCCAACCAACTCTCCTTCAGATACGACACCTTCAGGAACAACACCTTCTTCAGGAAGCCCTTCAGGTAAAGGCAGTGAACCAAACACCGTCCCATCAACAAATAACGGTTCATCAGATGCAACTTCAACTAGATTCACGACCATTCTTCTAGCCTTTTCACTACTTGTTGCAGCATACGCCGCAGTTTTCTAAGTCATTAACTAGTTAATATGGTGACATTATGTGATTATTATGATTTTCACTTAGTTTTCTGCTGATTCTTACATTTTTTACAGACTTGTGATTGTACGAAATTCTTTTATAGCCACAATTTGTATTTATCTTGGATATATATGATACTTTTTCTTATTAAAAAGGTTGTTTTGGTATCAACAATTACTCAATCAGTCAGACATCATATATAACTGCAAGAAACCGAAAAATGGATACACAACATTCACATGGTTCAACAAAGAAACTTAATACTATATTCTCCTGAATTTAAGCTGTTCATAGTTTCATACGTACAAGGAAGAGTGGAAGACTCGAACATGTATTATAAGAAGAAAACCTGAGAAAAGTTTGTTATGGCAGGACATTACCATATTTACTTATTAATGACTTTAGATGCATTAAGCTATTGACACGATAAAAATAACCCATTGTGCAAAAACGGCAAACACATGCGTATAGTATTCAGATGGAGAAGCCACAAATATGTAACATGAACTACACCAACGATCACAATCGGTCAAACGTTAAGCTCTGACAGTATGAATGCTTAAACAATTTTGTTGCAATTTTAACTTTGGAAAAAAAAACACAATCTTATTTGTATTGTCTAAAAGTCATGATTTACTTAACTCTAAATACATGACTAAAGTTAAATAGTCGCAGTTTTATAAGAAAAACCAAATGAATTACAATACACAGACGGTTTTGGTTCAGATTTCATACGTTGTAGGCTGGATATATATATATATATATATATATATATATATATATATATATATATATATATATATATATATATATATATATATATATATTGCTGAAATCCACGTTCTTGCTAACACTTAGAGTTTCATTGGTTCCAACACCGCATGAAACATATACATCATTCTCTATACTCTACAGTGATGGACTTCTTCAGCATGTGTCTGTTGTTGCATATGGAGCATATTCGGATCTCCAATTATGTTGGGTGTACAAACCCAATCCCACATCGGTAGAACTATAATATCAATGTTAACATATAAGCTTGGTGGGCTAATCCTTCTATCACCAATTGGTTTTAGAATGGAACCTCAGTTGGGCTTATATGTTGGACTTGGTGAGATGCTGGGCCATAGGAATCTCAACAAGTGGTATCAGAGCCGCGGGTTATTGTGGTCTCCGAAGATCGATTACTAGTTTTAGAGAGCAAAGAAAAGGGTTTCGAGTTTTTCCGATTCACTTTCCTTGGAGTTGCAGGTTTTTAAGCGAAGAAGACGAGTACTTGTTTTTATAATATCACGTGAAGACAAAGGAGGAAAAGCTGGTGACCAGTGATTGGTTTGTTTTATTATATCATGTGATCAATATTTACTATTGGCAAGGGGTGCTTTATTCTTTTGTCCTAAAAGTCAAAGTAAGGTTTTTATATATACTTCAGGTTATTGTTTTGGTTATAAAATGATTTAATAGAAGTACTTGTTGAGTTGCTTTTCTTGTGGTTCAAAAGTAAGTCGAGTTTTTGGGTTTTCAAAGATATCGACTTTGTTATTTGTTCGAAGATCGAGGGTTTAGGTTTCTAATTAAATCGATTTGCAAGAAGGGTGTTTCTTTTTACGCAACAAGGTTAAAAGAATATGTCGTCGATAGCGAAGTTTGACATCGAAAAATTCGACGGGTCTAATGACTTCGGGTTGTGGCGTGTGAAGATGCGGTGTCTATTAATTCAACATGGTTGGGAGGCTGCGTTAGATCCATTCTCGGAAACCATGACGGACGCTCAAAAGACTGCGGCGTTGAAGACAGATGTCTACAAAAAAGCACACAGTGCCTTACTCTTGTGCTTGGATAACAAGGTGTGAGGGAAGTCAACAAAGAAAGTTCTGCTGCGGGGGTTTGGTTAAAGTTGGAAACTTTGTATATGACAAAGTCTTTAGCCAATAAATTGTACTTGAATAAGAAGCTGTTCACTTTCTACATGCATTCAGGTAAGAAATTATCTGAACATATAGACGAGTTTAATAAGTTGATCGGTGACTTGGCGAACATAGACGTTGATATTGATGATGAAGATCAGGCACTCATGTTACTTACATCATTACCACCATCGTATGATAACTTTGTGGAGACAATGCTTTATGGAAGGGAGTCACTCACTTTGGAAGATGTCTTGTCTACCCTCAATTCACGGGAGTTGAAGAAGAGGACGGATGCAAAGGATGATGGTGATGGGTTATATGTAAGGGGGAGGTCGGATCATCGGGGTAATCAAGTACGTGGTAATTCGCGATCAAAGTCAAAAGGTAAAGGAACTTATAAACTGAAGTGTTACATATGCTATTCTGAGGATCACCTGAAGAAAGACTGTCCAAAAAGGAACAAGAAGAAATCAACGGGCTTTGTCAAGAAGAATGCGGGACAGGGTTCTGGTATGCATTCTGAGGGTTATGACAATGGTGACTTGTTGATGGCGATGAGTGAGGAGATGTTCTTAGAGTGGATCATGGACTCTGGGGTTCCTATCACAAGACGCCTAGGAGGGACTTCTTGTTTGATTTTAAGGAGTTCAATGGTGGTACGGTTTTGCTCGGTGATAATAGAGAATGTGCCATCAAGGGGATAGGGAAGGTGAAAGTACAGATGAAAGATGGTTCAAGTTTTGTGCTTGAGAATGTACGTTACTGTAGAACCCTGTAAAAATTTCTTGTAATTAAATCGTTAATAAATAAATAATCCTTCGTTATCATTTCTAATTCCCATTTTCTCGGAAAAATTTGAAAATTTTCTTATTATATTATTTTGGCGATATTCACAAAATAATATAATTCACGAAATGACGGAATTAATCCTCGACACGTTACACGAAACTTAAACTTTTCATTTAATCCTAAATCTAAATCCTAATACTAATTATATTTAGTAAATATAATTAAAAATCCTTAATTATCCTATTAACCAACCGGACCCTTAATTACCTTCGGCCCACACCACCTTCACTATTCCTAAGCCCACGAAACAAAAGCCCAACTTCCAATTTAATAGTTTTCATCCGATCGACCAAGACCAAACCATCTCCAAAACACATCGTTTATTCCTAAATCTTACACACGACCTATATATTTTATTTTCTCATCTCGTTAACCTACTAGCCAACAATTAGTGTGTCAAGTCTCACGTCCATACGTTGAGTTTTGATACGTTTTTAAGAGGCAAAGTATTCGACCCTTGCACACCCAAATCGAGTTACAATATATTCAAAACTTAACCGTTTTGAATCTAGTTTGTTTCTAATCGTTCCTAATATTATTCCTGAGATGATTTTATGCTCAAATGTTAAAGATGATCACGTATATACAAGTGGTAAACAATTTGTGAATCGTATGTACATATATAAGCTTGGTCGACATAGGGTATGATTCATCCCAACATTCTCCCTCTTTTGTGCTCTCACAAGCCATTCTAAACCATTATAATATGTTCATCTATGAGTCTAGTTACTGACATGCAATCACTACTAGAAAAAGGTCTATCCTTGACTCGCATTTTATGACGCTCGCTACAAGATGACGCGCAAATAGCAAAGTCATAAAATAAGAGTCATAACGAGTAAATTTTCTTTTGGGGATGACTCGCTTTAACAAGCGTCATAAATATGGGTCATAATCACATTTTTGGCTAACTCCCGCCCACTTTTTTTCCCCAAAATCAAATGATTTTCATTATCCCTCCATACTTATCTCCATACTTATCTAGGTCACCCACTATTTTCACTACTCCCCAAAATCAAATGATTTTCAATATTAATATGAGTTTTCATCTGGCAGACCCAAATATCTGGTTTCTTGCTCTCATCTACTTCATAGCTGGAGTTCCAATGGCCTACGTGTTGTGGTACCAACCTCTCTACCGTGCATTCAGGTAAATCCTTAGTCTCTGCAAATTAATCTTCACATATACATCAACATAAAGCTCGCTCATCCACTTTGTTCTGGGATAAACAGATTAGGTAGCGAAAGTTGGAATAATCTAATATTTTAAAATTAAAAAACTTATGCAACTTTCATGATATGGAGGGTGTACAGACAAAATAGCTTCCATTTCATTTAATTCATGTAACATTTATAGGAGGTATCACATTTGCATCTAGTTTTTGTTACAATATTTGTTATAAATGCATTCAATTCAATTCAATTTAGATACCAGTGTGTTATTCAATATGTTCAGTTTGACTTAGTTGCTATAGTGTTGTTGAGTTTTTACATGCCGTACATTGAAATAAGATTCACAGTAAGTGTTTAATGAAATGCTTAAGTGATACCAAGCGTTTGATAGAATGTCTAATAGAATCGTACATCCGCATACCAAGCGTTTGATGAAATGCTTAAGTGATACCAAGCGTTTGATAACACATGGTTTGTTCTGTTAACAGGTTTGTGTTTCTGTATCCATGTACTGATCATTTGGGTTTATCCTGAAGAACATATAGTTATCTAAGAAGACATGGTTTGTTCTGTTAACAGTTTTGTTGGCTGAACCTAGTAGTTTGCAACTTTGATTCGTCACGTTTTACAAGTTGCTATTGTTTCTGTTTATTTTGGTTTTAGGGATTAGGGACTTAAGATTGATCATTCGTTTTGAATGATGTTTGGATATCTGTATATGATTACCTAGGTTATCTATTGAAGTTATGGATGGGCATTTTGGTATAATTTTTGAGTGATTCATTTGGAAAATGATTTAGTTTTAAATGTTGAGTTTTGGGGATCCACCATATTACTGTATTACCTTAGTTGGCTTGTGAAGAAACATAGTGGTTGTACTTTCTAGGTTAACAGCAAACCTCATGAACTATTGGTGTAAGTTTTAACTTTTACTATGATTGTGCTGATTGCAGTTGGAAAATCTTCCTGCAATGGTTGCAGGAGTTTGGTCTCAAGATAATGGTTTGCAGCTTGAGGCTACTACCCATTTTCGTAAACTATTATCAATAGGTAATGCCATGGGAATTTTTATCTCAACCTGTTTTTCTTTTTTCATAGCTAATTCCATTACCTCTTTTTTAACCAGAACATAGCCCTCCCATTGAAGAAGTTATTCAATCTGGTGTTGTTCCCCGATTTGTGGAGTTCCTTATGAGAGAGGATTTTCCGCAACTACAGGTGAAACAGAACAATATAAGATAAATAAACACAATAGTTTTGTATGCTGTATGCTAAATTGCTAATAAATATTTCAAAATGTTGTAGTTTGAGGCTGCTTGGGCATTGACTAATATTGCTTCTGGGACATCAGAACACACAAGGGTGGTGATCGATCATGGTGCTGTGGCGATATTTGTGAAACTTCTTGCATCTCCCAGTGATGAAGTCAGGGAGCAGGTATATTCTTATATACGATGTTTTCTTTTGTTTTATTCCATGTACTCTTTTCTGTTTCTGTATCCATGAGGATTTTAATGTCGCATATCTTTCTGTATATGTAGGTTGTGTGGGCGCTAGGGAATGTTGCTGGTGATTCCCCTAAATTTCGTGACCTTGTACTTCGACAAGGTGCATTGATTCCTTTGCTGGCTCAGTTAAATGAGCATGCGAAGCTATCAATGTTGCGAAATGCTACGTGGACACTGTCAAATTTTTTCAGAGGCAAACCACAACCTTCATTTGATCAGGTTGGTTTGTGATAACTGCTTCTTACATTGTTGCATCTTTTCAATAGCCGGTTACATATTATACAATTCAGCCAGTGTTTGCACATACTTAGATATCTTATTATTTCCACACATGTCAGACTTAATTGCATGCCAAGAGGGTCTTGTAAGATTTTTTGCATATTAAAACTTACAAAAGCAAATCTATATGGAAGAAGTTAACCAGTGTGCATATGTTTTTGTAGTTTGGCACATTATTGGACGTTTTTATCCAATATTATCACACCGTAGAATTTTCATTCAGCCATTTTAAGCTATCATAAGCTCACCTTTGGGACATTCAAACTTGGGCTGCTTGTTTACTGTTTCTTGGTTATTCTAGGGATGACAATATCGACGACCCATGCATTTACTTATAAAGGGGTTGATTTTGGTTGACAATATCGACCCATTTGCTGGTGTTTTGAATTGGACAGCGGGGGAGCTTAAGAGGCCTGATCATGCTGATCTTCGCTTCAAATGCAGGACTTATGCTCGCCTGCTACAACACTTGAAGGTCAGTTTTTATATATAAGCTATACAATCGTTAATAAAAGATATGTCGACTTATTAATATTACTTCAGCATCCTGTACTCGTTATGTGCAGAGTCGACAAAAATTGTTTGGGCCCTTTGAGGAAAGCTTACTGTATGTCCCTTAATCTACTTTTACGGCGCGAGGTACGGGTCGTAAACTTGTTAAAAACATACTCTCTAAATTTAGCATTTTATGGCTCTGTTAAGACAGGAAACTACAAAGATATTTTATTAAAACATCTCTGTCTTTTTCAGGCTCGTGAATTTGCCAATGAGCTTCGAGCTGGTACTAAAGCATCAAGAAATCCAACTGTCTGGCATGAAGGCTCCACTGGTTCAAATCAGAATGTTAACAATGCAGATACTTCCACAGTCTCAGAACCCCCTCTTGAGTATAAGCGGGTTTTTAACATAGGCAAAGTTAGGTTGATTTTTAGTTCTAGCAGCAACAAGGAAAATATGTTGTTAAATGTACTTCAAATGGCATGGGTTTGTTTAAACGAATATTGCATATTGACTTTGACATTTGTGTTTTTAATTTTGTATTATCAGGTTTTTAATATATGAAATGCGTTATTTTGATATTTGTGTTTTTAATTTTGTATTATCAGGTTTTTAATTGTCATTTAATAGAAAATTAGGAACTGGAAAAAATTATTATTTTTTTTTTTAAAAAAATTAAGTTATGACTCGCAAAAAGGAGAGTCATAAAACGTGGGTCATAAATGCGCGTCATAGAGGGATGACGCACAAATGCGAGTCATGAAGCTTTATGACGGGTCTTTCCTTGACTGGCATTTGCGCGTCATAAAGCCTCTTCTTGACTCGCATTTGGAGTCAAGAATAGCCCTTTTTCTAGTAGTGAATAGTACGAAGACGTTACATTGAATTTCTCTACTAAAACGATATATATATTAGTAATATATGTACGTACTTGCATGCATACTACTCTCATTCACTTCTAAACTCTTTAGCTGCAATTATTCAACCTTCAAATCCTTCTCATAATACTTACAAGTTGTAAGGTATAATATTGGAAGCAAGGAAAAGAAATCGGGTTTGAAATATTATATAACGTTTGGGTTATATAGCTTAGACGTGATTTCTTGTGTTCCTTTTCTATCTATCTCGACTCTTGATCACCTATAAGGTGTTTGTAAGTTTCCTACACTCATTTCTAATCCATTTCACACGTTATTATATAGTCATGCACTTTGTGATTATTGTTTCGAACGTATATACTTTGCACGTTTATTTCAAGTATATAATTATTCTTAGTACACGAAACGTGATTAGCCTCTATCTTGGAAGGCCTAGGAATCACGTAGCACACACAAATCACTTTAGTTGTAACGTTACAAGTATTTCACGCATACATTTCAAATAGCATCTATCGTATGAAATTTGTCAAAAACACTTAGTAAATATTTACAACTTTTCAAAATATAAATCGATCCAACCATGTCACAAAACAAGCGTATAACTTAAAATTTCATTTAACGATAGTACTATATTTTTTCACGACGCCATAGACCACCTAGCAAACTAACATTTTCATGTAAACAACTTGTAAAAATAATCACGTTTTGACATCCTAATCGATCCATTTTGAAATGACATGAACCGGTTTTCAAACCAAAAATTCAAACTAAAAATCTTATTTTGTCGACTGGGCTTAACTAAAGCCCATTATGAAATTAAAATCCGTAAGCCCATTGGGCCTATAAGAAATGTTTTTAGAATCATAAAAATGACCCAAAGTCAAGCCCAAAACTTTTTCTATGCCCTCGCCTCCAAAACTCTTAACGGGCCTTTAATTGAATCGTAAATCGGCCCATAAGCTAAAAATTAAGCTTTTGAATAAATAAGCAGTTAAAATAAGCTTGTTACTTAATAAATAAGCTTCGGAAAATTTTTGGAAAGTTTCATAATCATTTTTGCAAAATTGGACTAAAAATGTAACGCGACGACACCTAGAAGGACTAAATGTGTAAATATTGAAAATAAAGGATTAAATCTGTAAATACAGAAATCTAAGGTTAAAATGTGATAAAAATTAATATTAGAAGGTTAGTATTGATTATTTGACAAAGTAGAGGACTATAGTTGAAAAATATATAAAAAGGACTAACGGTGTAACGCAAGTATCGTTAGTGTAAAAATGGTAAAATTGGAAAAGGAGACAAAGACTAAACATAACTTATTTATCATTCTTACTTGTTTTCTATTTTCGTCAATTTATTTCATATAATGTTTAAACTTTATTTTATTTATATATATATTATTTAAAGTAACGTTAATAATATATATATAACGATATTTAAAAAGTTAAGATTTTCTTACGATTAAAAAGGTAAAAACTTCGATGGATAAATTAAAAACTATATTTTGTCATATCATGCATATCACAAGATTTTCACTGCACATCATTTTTCGTCATAATGAATATCTAATATTCGTTATTTTCTTTATAATTACCGAATAGTTTTTGGTCAAGTTCTTAGATAAATTTATTTATCAGGTTGTATTTCGAAGCCGTTTTCATAAATTCGTCCGACTTTATTTTCTTCGTTTTCAGTAATAATCAAGGTGAGTCATATCCTCACATTTAATTATTTTCAAAACTCCGTGAGGGGGATACATGTTATAAATAGATCGCAAGTATTTTTCTGTATGCTTTCCTGACTGATATATGCCTAAGTTAGCTATTGCCAAAAGACCCTTATTCATGAGCCATTAATCACTGCGGTGAACGCGAATATAATGAATAGATCTATTTAAGGTTTGACAGCCTGTCCCATTAATACTTGACGGAATGCCATTATGCATGTGGTTAGTCGTATTAGTCGTGATAATTATATTTGAGTAAAAATAGGAACTGGCAAATCACCTATTACACGAGGGCAAATTTATCATTGATTTGATAAACACCCGCCATTTACGGTATTTGTTAACGTTTGCGTGTCATGAGACTTAGTGCAATATATGAACTGCAATATCAATGTTTTCAAACTGATTGTATTTTCCAATACAATCTTACTTGTGTATCAAAATGATTATTAAATTCAAACTCTATGATTTCACTCAACATTTTGTTGACTTTTAAGCATGTATCTCAGGTATTTAGCAGGGGAAGCAAGCACGGAACGGACGGCAAAAATCTTCAAAATATGTTTTCTTTATTTCAATAATGATGTAAAATAAATGATGTTTGATTTAATTCAAAACATCAAGCTTTTATAATACTCTGATAAGGACCTATTGTATTTCAAATTTTTATAAATGAAATTATGTTTTAAAACGTCTCTTTCGAGCCGTTTTCTATCATTATGACTTCGATCCTCACCGTAACACCCTAATTTCTATTCCGCTGCCGCATTTCAAATTAGGGGGTGTTACAGATTGGTATCAGAGCCATAGTTATAGAGAACCAAATGTTTTCAAACATTGAACTATAACCACACTTTCAAATAAATTAAATTTTCATCATATAAATTTTGCCCGCCGTGCCTGCTTGCTACAGTACTCTGTAAGTTAATAATTAAGCTATGATATTTTGATTGTGATATGTTAAAATTTTATGATAATAAATTCTTATTCTGCGCTATTTATGAATTGTTACAGTATTGTTTCAATATGAGTATGTTCGACTCCGACTCTGATATTTCCGTCGCGTCCGTTACTTCGCCTGTTTATCGTTCTACTTTTGTACCTGACGTTGTTTCCCAAGAAACAGAACCCTTCGAGCAAGACGAAATTGCTACAACGCCTGAGAATCCCAATGCTTTTGTTTTATCGACACCATTACCACGTCATGATTTCAATTCATATGCACCCGATCACCTACTCAACCTTTTTAGCCAAACTTATCCGTATACTTTTCACCCAAGAGAACAAATCCCTGAGGAAGATATACCTACATCCAGCCACCTTCGTATTTCTGATTCTATTCCTCCACTTTCACCATCATTACCCTATCCGCCTGGTTTTACTCCCCCAGTTCATATCAATGAAACTGGTGAGAGTGCTAGGAGGGAAATTCCCTCTACCCTTTCACCTTCTGTAGTAGTGATGCGATTGGAGCATCACGAAGATCAGATAGACTCACTTCTTCAGATGATTGATTATTCATCTTTCGATCATTCAGATACTACCCACAACACCTTACATAACCTTATAGCCGATAGGATAGAGTTGCAGCAGGGGTTAGCTCAGATACATTCGGATATCTCTGAGACACGTTCTTTCGCGATATCGTTGCGAAGAGAGGGACAGAACCGTACTTGGGAAGCCCAGCTTGCACACCGAAGAGCAGATACATTGGAAAACATTGTAGGAGATATGCAGATGCAACATCATACCGAGATGCAAGAGCTCCGAACTCAGATCTTAGAGATGGGAGGACATGTGGACATACCTAATCATTAGAGACAGTTAGTATTTGTACTAGTAATAAGGCATTCAAGCCTGCCGCATGTGGCATTTAATAAGCTTGTATCGTTTTGTTATAACAACTCAACTGATTTAAAGTTATTAATGTTATGCTGTTGGTTTTGATATTACTATATACAAATGTTAACTTATGCTTATGGTTGTTCATGTATATTATAATTGCATCTAACATATCAGAATGATTATGACTGTTGTATCAAAATAAAAACTACATATGATGCCCAATTATTATTAAGACTCATAATTATTTATTTCCCTACTTCACAAGAACCTTTAAAACAAGTGGTTGTTTAAAAATTCTAAATGATATATTTTTGTATTATTAATAGAAAAATGGAGCATGCAAGTAGCGAAAACTCTAACCCGGAAGTGATCATGACCCCTACTGAGGTTCAAAGAATGATTGCTGAGGGAATATCTGCAGCTCGTGAAGCGGATCGTTTGAATAATACCAATGGTGCAAATCATGAAGCTAATACAATTACTCCACGTAATTGTACTTACAAGGATTTCATGACTTGCAAGCCAAAAAACTTCAAAGGAATTGAAGGAGTGACTGAAATGGCACATTGGTTTGAGCATACTGAGACAGTCTTCAAGAGGAGTGGTTGTCCTGAGAATAGCAAAGTTACCTTTGCTACAGGAACTCTTCAAGGAGAAGCACTATCGTGGTGGAACACTACTGCGAATGCTATGGGTCCAGATGAAGCTTTCAGACTTTCGTGGAATGAGTTGAAAAATAAAATGTTGAAGAAGTATTGTCCAAGGACAGAGATTCGAAAACTGGAGGATGAATTTCATCAGCTAGTTGTAAGGTACAATGACTTGAAGACATACGACAGAAAGTTTCTGGAGTTGTCGGTGCTGTGCCCAACTATAGTACCCGATGTTGAACAAGCATTGGAGAAATACGTGGAGGGACTGCCACCATCCATTGAAGGAGATGTTACCTCATCGAATCCAAAGACAGTAGAAGAAGCTATGGAGCTTGCACAGAGATTGTTAACCCGGGTGATCAAAAGAGGTTCCACTTCTGTGATCAATGAGCATAAGAGAAGTGCTGACAACCGTGGGAGTAACAATAGCAACAACCGTAGCTACAACAACAGTTACAGTGGTAACCGGAGATACAACAACAACAACAATCAAAGCAGCAACCGCAACAGAGATCAACAGTAGAATCGTAGTAACCATCATCAGCAACAGAATCGTAGGCAAGAAGCTACCAGAGCTTATGCAGCAGTGCCTGCAGAAAGTAAAGGTTATTCTGGAACTCTACCCCCATGTAACAAGTGCAACATGCATCATACTAGAGCATGTAGGGCTGCTTGTGGAAACTGTAGAAGAATTGGTCATATGACAAGGGACTGTCGAGCGACTGGAGCCAACACACAACCTATAGCAGTAAAGTGCCATGGTTGTGGAGAAGTTGGACATTACAGACCTCAATGTCCGAAATTTACCAATAATGTTGCCAGAGGAAGAGCGTATGTACTTGGTGATGGGAACACAGCGCATAATTCAGATGTTGTTACTGGTACGTTCCTATTAAATCAACAAGATGCTAAGATATTATTTGATTCAGGAGCAGATAAAAGTTTTGTGTCTACTTCGTTTGCCGCAATTCTAAATATTACTCCTGTAGAATTAGATACTATCTATGAAATAGAATTAGCAGATGGAAATATTCTAAATACCAATACCCTAATCGAAAACTGCACCTTAACCCTTCTAAATAAATCTTTCCGTATCAATCTTATGCCCATCCAATTGGGAGGTTTTGATGTTATCATTGGTATGGATTGGTTATCTAAACACTGTGCCAGAATAATTTGTGACGAGAAAATCATCCAAATTCCATTCGACGGTGAAACCTTAATCATCCAAGGTGATAAACCTAAAACTTCTTTCAATATCATTTCGTACGCCAAGACGATGAAATACATAAGCAAAGGATGCCATGTATTTCAAATCCAAGTAACGGGAGGAGAAACAAAAGAAAAGAAGAAACAACTTGATGAAGTGCCAGTTGTAAGAGAATTTTCTGATGTATTTCCCGAAGACTTACCTGGAATCCCACCAACTCGTCAAGTAGAATTCCGAATCGATTTAGTGCCTGGAGCAGCACCCGTTGCAAAAGCACCATATCGATTAGCACCCTCCGAAATGAAAGAATTATCTGAACAGTTAAAGGAACTATCAGATAAAGGTTTCATTCAACCAAGTTCATCCCCTTGGGGAGCACCAATCCTATTTGTCAAAAAGAAAGATGGAACGTTCCGAATGTGTATCGATTACAGAGAGTTGAACAAACTCACGGTGAAGAATCGATATCCATTACCAAGGATCGACGATCTATTTGACCAATTACAAGGATCAAGTGTTTACTCAAAAATCGATCTAAGATCAGGATATCATCAATTAAGAGTTAGGGAAGAGGACATTCCCAAGACAGCTTTTCGAACACGATACAGACATTATGAATTTCAGGTGATGCCATTTGGTCTTACCAATGCACTAGCTGTATTCATGGATTTAATGAATCGAGTATGCAAACCATACTTGGATAAATTCGTTATTGTGTTCATTGATGATATTTTAATCTATTCGCACAACAAAGAAGAGCATGCCGAACACTTAAGGACTATTTTAGAGTTACTTAAGAAAGAAAAGTTGTACGCCAAGTTTTCCAAATGTGAATTTTGGATTTCTACCGTTCAATTTTTAGGCCATATCATCAACAACAAAGGAATCCATGTAGATCCCGCGAAGATAGAAGCAGTTAAAGGTTGGACGTCACCCACCTCCCCAACCAAGATTCGTCAATTCTTAGGTCTCGCTGGTTATTACCAGAGATTTATAGAAGGTTTTTCAAAGATTGCAAAACCATTGACGGAACTAACCCAGAAGAACAAGAAGTATAACTGGGAAGAGAAGCAAGAATCAGCATTTCAACTGCTGAAACAGAAGCTTTGTGAAGCACCAATATTAGCATTACCGGAAGGCAATGAGGACTTTGTAGTGTATTGTGACGCATCTCATCATGGTTTAGGTGCGGTACTAATGCAAAGAGACAAAGTTATAGCCTATGCTTCACGACAGCTGAAGAAGAATGAAGAAAACTACACCACTCATGATCTAGAATTAGGAGCAGTAGTTTTTGCTCTTAAGATATAGAGACATTACCTATATGGTACAAAGTGTACGGTTTTCACCGATCACAAGAGTCTACAGCATATCTTAGATCAGAAAGAGCTGAACATGAGACAAAGAAGATGGTTAGAATTACTCAATGACTACGACTGTGAAATCCGTTACCATCCTGGTAAAGCGAATGTAGTAGCCGATGCATTGAGTAGAAAAGATAGAAATTAACCTCTTAGAGTTCGATCTCTAGGAATGACAATTCATTAGCCACTTCTAGATCAAATCATCAAAGCTCAAGCAGAAGCTCTACAAGAAGAAAACCGAAAATATGAGAAAATTGACAGAAGGTCAAACCTGGAAGATCAGGTTGACAGAATGCCAAATAATGAAAAAGAATTTGTGAGAAGAAATGATGGAATGTTATGTTTTAAGGAAAGATATTGGATTCCTCTCTTTGGAGGTATTCGAGACCTTATCATGCATGAATCTCATAAATCCAAATATTCTATTCATCCCGGTTCCAATAAGATGTACCAAGATATTAAGAAGAATTATTGGTGGCCAAATATGAAAGCTGATATCGCCGAGTACGTTGGTAAATGTTTAACCTGCTCTAGAGTAAAAGCAGAGACTCAGAAACCATCAGGATTACTCGTGCAACCAGAAATTCCGGTCTGGAAATGGGAACGAATCACAATGGATTTTATTACCAAATTACCAAAGACTTCGACCGGATTAGACACAATCTGGGTTATCATCGATCGATTAACCAAGTCTGCACATTTTCTACCAATCAAGGAAACTGACGAGATGGAAACACTCGCTCAGTTGTACTTTAAGGAAATTGTGATTAGACATGGGGTACCAATATCTATTATTTCTGATAGAGATAGCCGATTCACCTCAAGATTTTGGGAATCGCTACAGAAATCTCTTGGTACTAGGTTAGATATGAGCACCGCTTATCATCCGCAAACCGATGGACAAAGTGAGAGAACAATCCAAACCTTGGAAGACATGCTCAGAGCATGTGTTATTGATTTCGGAAAAGGTTGGGATAGACACTTGCCATTAGTTGAATTCTCATACAATAACAGCTACCATGCCAGCATAAAGGCTGCACCTTTTGAGGCACTGTACGGAAGAAAGTGCAGATCACCAATCTGTTGGACAGAAGTTGGTGATATGCAACTCACCGGACCAGAGCTAATACATGATACTACTGAGAAGATATTCCAAATCAAGCAACGCTTGCAAGCTGCTCGTGACAGATAGAAAAGTTATGCTGATGTCAGGAGAAAGCCTATGGAATTTCAAGTAGGAGACAAAGTCATGTTGAAGGTTTCGCCATGGAAAGGAATGATTCGCTTTGGAAAACGTGGAAAGTTAAATCCGAGGTATATTGGACCTTTCAAAATTCTGGAGAGAATTGGTTCAGTTGCTTATAAGTTAGAACTTCCGGATGAACTCAGTAGGGTACACCCTACGTTTCACGTATCCCAACTCAAGAAATGTTTGTCAGACGAAACTCTTGTCATTCCACTAAAAGAGATTAGATTGGACGACAAACTAGTGTTCACAGAAGAGCCTGTGGAAATAATGGATAGAGAGATAAAACAACTCAAACAGAATCGTATCCCCATTGTAAAAGTAAGATGGGACTCTAAGCGAGGACCGACTTATACATGGGAAAGAGAAGATAGATTCCGTGAGAAATATCCGCACTTATTTTCATAGAACACACTTGTTAGATTTCTTAAAATCGAATTTCGGGACGAAATTCAGAATGACAAGTGGGTACTGTAGAACCCTGTAAAAATTTCTTGTAATTAAATTGTTAATAAATAAATAATCCTTCGTTATCATTTCTAATTCCCATTTTCTCGGAAAAATTTGAAATTTTTCTTATTATATTATTTTGGCGATTTTCACAAAATAATATAATTCACGAAATGACGGAATTAATCCTCGACACGTTACACGAAACTTAAACTTTTCATTTAATCCTAAATCTAAATCCTAATACTAATTATATTTAGTAAATATAATTAAAAATCCTTAATTATCCTATTAACCAACCGGACCCTTAATTACCTTCGGCCCACACCACCTTCACTATTCCTAAGCCCACGAAACAAAAGCCCAACTTCCGATTTAATAGTTTTCATCCGATCGACCAAGACCAAACCATCTCCAAAACACATCGTTTATTCCTAAATCTTACACACGACCTATATATTTTATTTTCTCATCTCGTTAACCTACTAGCCAACAATTAGTGTGTCAAGTCTCACGTCCATACATTGAGTTTTGATACGTTTTTAAGAGGCAAAGTATTCGACCCTTGCACACCCAAATCGAGTTACAATATATTCAAAACTTAACCGTTTTGAATCTAGTTTGTTTCTAATCGTTCCTAATATTATTCCTGAGATGATTTTATGCTCAAATGTTAAAGATGATCACGTATATACAAGTGGTAAACGATTTGTGAATCGTATGTACATATATAAGCTTGGTCGACATAGGGTATGATTCATCCCAACATTCTCCCTCTTTTGTGCTCTCACAAGCCATTCTAAACCATTATAATATGTTCATCTATGAGTCTAGTTACTGACATGCAATAGTACGAAGAAGTTACATTGAATTTCTCTACTAAAACGATATATATATTAGTAATATATGTACGTACTTGCATGCATACTACTCTCATTCACTTCTAAACTCTTTAGCTGCAATTATTCGACCTTAAAATCCTTCTCATAATACTTACAAGTCGTAAGGTATAATATTGGAAGCAAGGAAAAGAAATCGGGTTTGAAATATTAGATAAAGTTTGGGTTATATAGCTTAGACGTGATTTCTTGTGTTCCTTTTCTATCTATCTCGACTCTTGATCACCTCTAAGGTGTTTGTAAGTTTCCTACACTCATTTCTAATCCATTTCACACGTTATTATATAGTCATGCACTTTGTGATTATTGTTTCGAACGTATATACTTTGCACGTTTATTTCAAGTATATAATTATTCTTAGTACACGAAACGTGATTAGCCTCTATCTTGGAAGGCCTAGGAATCACGTAGCACACACAAATCACTTTAGTTGTAACGTTACAAGTATTTCACGCATACATTTCAAATAGCATCCGTCGTATGAAATTTGTCAAAAACACTTAGTAAATATTTACAACTTTTCAAAATATAAATCGATCCAACCATGTCACAAAACAAGCGTATAACTTGAAATTTCATTTAACGATAGTACTATATTTTTTCACGACGCCATAGACCACCTAGCAAACTAACATTTTCATGTAAACAACTTGTAAAAATAATCACGTTTTGACATCCTAATCGATCCATTTTGAAATGACATGAACCGGTTTTCAAACCAAAAATTCAAACTAAAAATCTTATTTTGTCGATTGGGCTTAACTAAAGCCCATTAAGAAATTAAAATCCGTAAGCCCATTGGGCCTATAATAAATGTTTTTAGAATCATAAAAATGACCCAAAGTCAAGCCCAAAACTTTTTCTATGCCCTCGCCTCCAAAACTCTTAACGGGCCTTTAATTGAATCGTTAATCGGCCCATAAGCTAAAAATTAAGCTTTTGAATAAATAAGCAGTTAAAATAAGCTTGTTACTTAATAAATAAGCTTCGGAAATTTTTTGGAAAGTTTCATAATCATTTTTGCAAAATTGGACTAAAAATGTAACGCGACGACACCTAGAAGGACTAAATGTGTAAATATTGAAAATAAAGCATTAAACCTGTAAATACAGAAATCTAAGGTTAAAATGTGATAAAAATTAATATTAGAAGGTTAGTATTGATTATTGGACAAAGTAGAGGACTATAGTTGAAAAATATATAAAAAGGACTAACGGTGTAACGCAAGTATCGTTAGTGTAAAAATGGTAAAATTGGAAAAAGAGACAAAGACTAAACATAACTTATTTACCATTCTTACTTATTTTCTATTTTTGTCAATTTATTTCATATCATGTTTAAACTTTATTTTATTTATATATATATTATTTAAAGTAACGTTAATAATATATATATAACGATATTTAAAAAGTTAAGATTTTCTTACGATTAAAAAGGTAAAAACTTCGATGGATAAATTAAAAACCATATTTTGTCATATCATGCATATCACAAGATTTTCACTGCACATCATTTTTCGTCATAACGAATATCTAATATTCGTTATTTTCTTCATAATTACCGAATAGTTTTTGGTCAAGTTCTTAGATAAATTTATTTATCAGGTTGTATTTCGAAGCCGTTTTCATAAATTCGTCCGACTTTATTTTCTTCGTTTTCAGTAATAATCAAGGTGAGTCATAGCCTCACATTTAATTATTTTCAAAACTCCGTGAGGGGGATACATGTTATAAATAGATCGCAAGTATTTTTCTGTATGCTTTCCTGACTGATGTATGCCTAAGTTAGCTATTGCCAAAAGACCCTTATTCATGAGCCATTAATCACTGCGGTGAACGCGAATATAATGAATAGATCTATTTAAGGTTTGACAGCCTGTCCCATTAATACTTGACGGAATGCCATTATGCATGTGGTTAGTCGTATTAGTCGTGATAATTATATTTGAGTAAAAATAAGAACTGGCAAATCACCTATTACACGAGGGCAAATTTATCATTGATTTGATAAACACCCGCCATTTACGGTATTTGTTAACGTTTGCGTGTCATGAGACTTAGTGCAATATATGAACTGCAATATCAATGTTTTCAAACTGATTGTATTTTCAAATACAATCTTACTTGTGTATCAAAATGATTATTAAATTCAAACTCTATGATTTCACTCAATATTTTGTTGACTTTTAAGCATGTATCTCAGGTGTTTAGCAGGGGAAGCAAGCATGGAACGGACGGCAAAAATCTTCAAAATATGTTTTCTTTATTTCAATAATGATGTAAAATAAATGATGTTTGATTTAATTCAAAACATCAAGCTTTTATAATACTCTGATAAGGACCTATTGTATTTCAAATTTTTATAAATGAAATTATGTTTTAAAACGTCTCTTTGACTTCGATCCTCACCGTAACACCCTAATTTCTATTCCGCTACCGCATTTCAAATTAGGGGGTGTTACAGTTACATTCCCGAGTTGAAGAGAAATTTGATATCTTTAGGCACTCTGGAACGAGAGGGCTATGCCGTGAAAATGCAGAATGGAAGAGTAAAGGTGATCAAGGGTTCTTTGATGGTTTTGTCAGGAACTATAAAGGAAAATTGTGTGTACTCCTTGGATGGCTGGGCTGAATCTGGTGAAGCTAGTGTTGGTATACAAGAAAAGGAGAGTCTTGCACAGGTGTGGCATAAACGCCTTGGTCACATTAGTGAAGCAGGCTTACATGAACTGGAAAGAAGAGAGGTGCTGGGAAAGAAAGGTCTAGGTAAGCTCGAATTCTGTGAAAATTGTGTTCTTGGAAAATCGACTAGAGTAAGTTTTAGTCGAGGTCAGCACACAACAGAGGGAGTTATAGACTATGTCCATGCAGATCTCTAGGGTCCTTCTCGGGTGGAATCGATGAGTGGTTGCCGGTATTTCTTATCGATTGTTGATGATTATTCGAGGAGGGTTTGGGTTCATTTTCTTAGACACAAGAATGAGGCGTTCAACAAGTTCAAGGAGTGGAAGCAGTTGGTAGAAAACCAGATAGGTAGAAAACTAAAGAAACTGCGAACGGATAATGGTTTGGAGTTTTGTAATCAGGAATTTAATAACTTGTGCAAGGAGAGCGGGATAGCAAGACATTTGACAGCTGCAGGAACTCCGCAACAGAATGGTTTAGCTGAAAGGTGTTTACTGATTCAGTCTGGTTTGCCAGATTCGTTTTGGACAGAAGCAACGGTGACGGCAACATATCTGATCAATAGGTCTCCATCTACAACATTAGAGAAGAAGACACCTATGGAATTATGGTCAGGACATCCGGAGAATTACGAGATGTTAAGGATATTTGGTTGCGTTGCTTATTCACAGGTGAATCAGGGGAAGCTTAAGCCTAGAGCTATAAAATGCATATTCCTGGGGTATCCTGAGGGTGTGAAGGGATACAGATTATGGAGGTTGGATGATGTTAAACCTAAGATAATCATAAGCAGGGATGTGGTGTTTAATGAGAGCCTTATGTATAAGGATACTCTCAAGGGTGCTGGTGCTGCAGATTCTAGGAAGGAAGTTGAGTTTGAGGTGGAACTTCATGGCAGTAGGGTCGAACCAACTGTGACTCCTCATACTGGGGAAAATCCAGGGTATGAAGATGAGGGACAAGATGAAGATGCATAAGATGCAAGGCCTCAACAACAGAATCTGGACAACTATGTTCTGGTGCATGATAGAGCTAAGAGAACAACTACTATACCTGCAAGGTATAGGGATGAAGGTAATGTATCATTGTTTAGACCATCTGGGTTTAGGGATGAAGATGATATGATGACTTATGCATTTGCCATTGCTGAGTAAGAAGATACATATGAACCTATCACATTCCAGGAGGCGATTAATTCATCTAAAAAGGTTGAGTGGTTTGGTGCTATAAAGGAAGAGATGAGTTCTTTAAAGAAGAATCATACTTGGGAGGTTGTCGATCAACCACCTGGTCAGAAGCTGGTAAGCTGAAAGTGCAGGGCCGGCCCTGGCTATGGGCGGCACGGGCGACAGCCCAGGGCATCATATATATAGGGGGCATCAAAGTTTTGATGATGTGAATTGATTGTATATAAATGAAGCTTGTGTTGTAATGATTAAGATCTTGCCTAGTAAATATAGAAGAAATACACGAAAAAAGAAGCAATGTTTTGGAAGAAAAAAAAGTTCAGCGAAAAAAAATACAGTCACTTGAAAAACAAAAGGGAGAAGAAGAAGGAGAGGAGAGAGAGGGAGACAAAATGTACAAGAAAATAGGGATGAACCATTTTAATTGACTTTTTAGTCTTTTACCAACACTACTCTTTTACCAAACAGTATTTTATTAAATAGTGGAGTAGGAGTACTATTTTACTATTTATCTCAAACCATCAAACATATTTTGTTGTTTTTAAGAAATTTTAATTGATTTTCAGATTTTCATTACTCATTTACTTTCTAGTTTTTAGTTGGCATCAACCTCAAACTTATTAGTTCATAATATGCTATCAAATATCAACAAGTGACGAAATATATATAGTTATATGTAAACATCTATTTAAATTAATATGTACATACACTTCTGTTATTTTTAATGTGATATAGTTAGACGCTTAACTTTTTTTAATCTTAATGATTACTAAAAGTTAAGCTTGTTTTAATGGTTTTGCATGAACATTTTCAAATATTAATATTGGGAGCCGACTAATCTCAGAACGACTATGCTTATAGTTGGCCTGGAGTCGGTGCAGGTGAACCTCTGTCGCCACAAGAGGATTAATTTTTCTCTTCATTAGATTCGAACTATTGACCTCCATTTTGGAAGACTTGTATTCTTATCGCTGAGCCAACCCTTGTTGTTTAAACGAAACATTTTAGCTGTGTATAATAATGTTAAATGATATCTCAAAATCAAATGAAACTTAAGACACCAAATATATTGAATAATCCGAATTGAAAAAAAATAAAACTTCACTTAACTTTAGATAACTTAACCAAGCGTATATTTAAGCTAAGGATAGTTTATAGCATTTTATTGTAACAGTGTATTTATCAAATAACATTTGGCGTGAGGATGATGCGCTAATTTAATTAGGTTCTAAACTAAAGAATACTGTGTTATTTCTTTAAAGGGGCATTTTTTGACCGGTTCGCCCAGGGTAGCAAAAAACTCAGGACCGGCCCTGTGCAAGTGGTTGTATAAGATTAAAGAAGGGATTGAAGGCATTCAAAAACCAAGGTACAAAGCAAGGCTGGTAGCTCGGCGGTTTACACAGCAAGCAGGGATTGACTACAATGATGTATTTTCACCTGTGGTTCGGCATACATCTATTAGGGTGATTCTCTCATTGACTGCTTGTGAAGATTACGAGTTGGAACAACTTGATGTGAAGACAGCGTTTTTGCATGGTAATCTTGAAGAAACCATTTACATGAGGCAGCCACCTGGTTTTGAAGAAGGAACGAGCAACAATGTATGTTTGTTGAAGAAATCTCTTTACGGTCTTAAGCAATCTCCAAGGCAGTGGTACAAAAGGTTTGATGTGTATATGGTCAGCAATGGGTTTAGCCGTAGCAACTATGATAGTTGTGTTTACTTCAAGGAGTTTGCACCAGGTATGTACATATATCTATTGCTGTATGTAGATGATATGTTGATTGCTTGTAAAAGCAAGTCTGAGATCGAATATACCAAGGGACTGCTGCGAAAAGAGTTTGATATGAAGGAACTGGGTCCAGCTAGGAAGATACTTGGTATGGAGATTATCAGGGATAGGGGTAACCGAACCCTCAAGGTGTCTCAGTCGAGATATGTGCAGAAAATTCTGAATAAATACAGAGTGGATAATGGCAAGTCGGTCTCTGTGCCATTGGGAGCACACTTCAAGGTATCTTTGAAGGATTGTCCGTCGAGTGACTGAGATGTGGAAAGAATGAGTAAGGTCCCATATGCGAATGCTGTAGGTAGTTTGATGTACTTGATGGTATGTACTAGACCGGATATTGCGTACGCTGTTAGCATTGTGAGCAGGAATTTGGCGAATCCAGGGAAAAACCACTGGGAGGCAGTGAAGTGAATTTTGAAGTACTTGAAGGGCACTGCTGATGTAGGTCTATTATATGGTAGAGATCAAGGGAAACACGTAGATGTTGAAGGTTTCGTGGAGTATATGGCGGAGTATATGGCGCTTACGGAAACTGTTAAGGAAAGCATTTGGCTTAAAGGTCTACTAATCGAGCTGGGAATAAGTCTAAGGTCAGTGGTTGTGAATTGTGATAATCAAGGGGCAATTCATCTCTCAAGAAATGCAATGTTTCATGAGAAGAAGAAGCATATCAACGTGAGGTATCACTTCATCAGGGAGATCGTGGAATCTAAAGAGATTGAAGTGGCAAAGATTGGCACGGAAGATAATGCTGCTGAAGCGTTCACAAAGGTGGTTTCAGGTCCGAAGTTCAAGTATTGCATGGAGATACTTGGTGTCGGGGCTAACTAGTCTTGCCACTAAGGTGGAAATTGTTAGTGTTAGCGACAAGTCTAGTTAACTTATGTCGATTAGATAAAGTAGATGGTAGCCAAGTGTTATTTTCTTTATGTTTGAATACTTGCCTTGCAAGGCAAGTTACTTGTGTTGAGTCGGTTGTGGTTTGCAGCCCGAGTCTTAGGTCGGTTAGGATTGTCCCTCACCTCTATAAATAGAGGTGGGGGTGAAGAGCTCAACACACGCATTCTTCTATTCTTTCTTGTAACCGATTCGAGGTTTTGTGGTAATACAATATAATCGTTCGGTTAAGCTTTGTAGTATCTTGTTCTTCTTGTCGTTCGTCCACAACAAGTCTTTGTTTGTGGTGTTGCAGTTCGCTCTCGGTGTTCGAACTAGTTTCTGTGTTCGGTTTTCGGGTTTATTGAAGCTTCGATTCAACAAATTGGAGTCTGGTATATAGATTACCTGTAGGAGTGCACAAGGGCCGGTCCTTGGCCGTAAAATAAGGCATGATTGTGCATGATCATCCTAAACGATGGTGTTCTTATAAATTTTTTAACATGATATTATATAAACATGATGCCGAATAAAAAAGACTCTTAAGGAGAATCAAGATTTGGCTTTGGCTTTCGGCCCCTTTTGCTTTTTTTCTTTTTAGCCAACCTTTTAAAATTCTTAAAGTTTGACTTATAATCAATATGATATAATACAATAATACATATTAGTAAATGTAACCTTGGTGATATCATTATTCGCCAAAACACTTCGCAGTCCATTCAAACTTTCAGCGCTTTTTGGTTAATGATAGTGACCCTCAAACAAACTCCTAACGTTGGCCATATCAAACCAAGAATCTAATATAATATCAAACACAAGGCTTTAAAAAGATTGGAAGATAAGATGTGCCTTGCCTATATTAGGTAGCTAATATAAAAAAAGTAGTTTAAGGTAGGTTGCCAATACATAACAAACACCTCCTGAGTTAACTAACCTGCACTAACTTCCTTATATATATATATTGAACCACAACACCTTCATACTCTCAACAAAAACCACATCTTCAAACTCCAATCTTTTCTAAAGCAAAATCCCGGAAATACCCAAATGGCACAACATAAAAAAACCAACACAATCATGATGATTATAGCGATCACAATGGCTGCATTTTATGGAAGTGCAATGGCTCAATCTTCAGGGTGCACAAGTGTGCTAGTTAGCTTGTCACCGTGTCTCAACTATATTACTGGTAACACAACCACGCCATCATCATCATGTTGTTCTCAGCTGTCTAGCGTGGTCACGTCACAGCCACAATGTTTGTGTCAAGTGCTTAATGGTGGTGGCTCGTCTTTGGGTCTTAATATTAACCAAACTCAGGCTCTTGCGTTACCTGCGGCCTGCAATGTCCAAACACCACCAACTAGTCGATGCAATGGTAATGATTTAAATATCATATTTACTACGTAGTATGTTGTCATCATATACAATTTCTGAGTCACGATAAGTCAACTAGCATAATTTATTTCATAGTTCTACATATTGGTTTAATCCTTTTAAAGATTAGTATTTCACTAGATTATTCATTAGTCTAATCAGGAAAAGAGGTGGCATAGGATGAGTTGGATAACGGGTCAAAATGGGTGATTGTATGTACGGGTCTAAACATTCTTTTGCCGAAAACCATAAAAATGGTAAAAATAATTAGTTTATCAACAAAAACTACAAAAAGCTATACATTTTCAATAATAATAATGTGGTTTGTGGGATAGATGATTTAGGTGGTTCTTCGCATTGAAAATGTACTTTTACGACTTTGGACCCGTGTGACACGTTTTCTTTTCATTTAAAGTTAAAGAATCCTGAAAGTTTCCACTTAAGCTACCTTAAGGCTGAAGCAAGGTATATTATAGTAATCATTAAATCTTTAAAGAAGGTCACTGTTCAAGTTTGAAAGTTAAAGTTTAGCTTCACGTACCTATACTTACACAAGACCTAAAATTTTACTGTAAAAATTTTATCTATTTATCTAACTATTTCTACATTATAAAATTGGACAGCTGGTTCTCCAACCAACTCTCCTTCAGATACGACGCCTTCAGGAACAACACCTTTTTCCGGAAGCCCTTCAGGTAAAGGCACCGAAACAAATACAGTGCCATCAACAGATAACGGTTCATCAGATGCAGCTTCAACAAGATTCATAACTATTCCACTTGCTTTTTCGCTACTTGTTGCAGCATATGCCACAGTGTTCTAAGTTATTAAGTAGTATGTGTGGCAACATTAAACTATTGTTTATATTTGCATACTTGTTACTCAGTCGAGGGACACGTACTATGTACGAAATTATTTAATGGCTTGTATTGTTTTGGATGAATATGATATTTTTTTTGTATATTTGCAAGTTCCATGTGAACGTAGGCATGGAAGGATAGTCTTAGGATCAACAATCAATCACAAAATAATATAAAAGCCACAAGAAACAATAAATCAATGGCGCAATATTTATGTTCATTTAGTTTGATCAACAAGATTTCGTGTACACCCAAATACTGCAAAGACCATTCAAACCTTAGAGATTTCCGGCCTATGAAAGTGACGCCGGCTTAGCTTCCAATCTTTTTAAAGCCTTGTGTTTGGCTTTCATAATCTCAGACAAATCAATATCACAGGAAAACACAAATGACACAACATACAAAACTGAACATAATCTTGATGATCCTAGTGATAACAATGGCTACCCTTTATGGAGGTGCAATGGCTCAATCGTCGGTGTGCGCAGCTAAGCTAATCAGCGTGTTAGCATGTCTCGACTATGTAAATGGTAACACGTTGACACCATCAGAAGAATGTTGCAGAGAGCTCGCTATCTTGGTCCCGTCACAGCCACAGTGCATGTGTCAATTCCTTAATGGCGACCGCTCGTTATTTGGTAATGATATTAACCAAACTCGGGCTTTTGAGTTGCCTAGGACCTGCAATGTTGAGATACCACCAACCAGTCAACGCAATAGTAATGATCTTAACATCTACTTGGGAATTTGTCATTAAGATACTTAGATATAAACTAATGTTTAAATGGGACCTAAAAGTGTTGAATTTATCTACTGACAATTGTTCATATTTTCAAATTGGACAGCTGCTTCTCCAACCAATTCCCCTTCAGATACAAACAACGTGCCTTCAAAGATTAACAGTTCATCAGATGCAACTTCGACAGGATTTACACCCATTCTTATGTTATCTTCGCTACTTGTTGCAGCTTATGCTATGATGTTTTTAAGTTTTTAGCTAGTATATGTTGCAACATTATGTTATTAATTCGTTATGATTTTCGCTAATTTTTCTCTGATTTCTACTTGTTTATCACATATTTGTGAGTTTTTCGAGGGACATTCTATGTACAAACAATATAAAACAATAAAACTACAAGAAACAAAAAAAATCAATTTGTACTGTAAAAAGATTATATTGTAACGTTGTCTACATGCAAAAGTTTGCCAAGCAAAGTCATATTACTATGTCGAGTCAAAACCAGACTTCATGCCCAATAAATCAGTTGCGAGTTAAGTTGAAATTTAGTCAACATGAGCCTTTGTATGACAGGGAAACCTCAAAGAAACTGTTACCGTTGCCACTTGACTATTTAAAACCTGGAATCTAATACAATGTCAAACATAAGGCTTCATAGTGATCGGCCTCTAATCTGGCTCTTAAGATATACTTAAGTGGCTAATTGGACTAATTTAATACAGTACGCAACAATCACCCCTGCATTAACTCACCCATACTAAGGTCCCCTATATATTGAGCCACAACACGCCAACACCTTCACACATTTAATCAAACCACAACTTAAAATCCAATCTTAAGAAATTACTAAAATCCTAGAAAAGACCAAAATGGCGCAACAACAAAAAATCAACACCATCGTGATGATCCTAGTGATTGCAATGGCTGCCCATTATGGAGGTGTGATGGCTTAACCTTCGGGGTGCTCAAATGTGCTGAACAGCATACTTACAGCCACAATGCTGGTGCCGAATTCTTAGTGGTAGCGCAACGTTTTTGGGTATTAAGATTAACGAAATCCCAGATTTTGACTTGTCTAGGGCCTGCATGCCACCCACAAGTCAATGGAATGGTAATGATTTTTAGTATTAGAATCCTGTTATTTAAAACACTTATTGCACAAGAATTGCTAAATGTAATAAATAGCTAGTGTATCTATGAAGTGTAAAATTTATCTACTTATTAACATAAACAACACTTTCTTCTGGCACAGGTACTGAAACCAGCACCAATAATCGTCCATCAAATGCAACTTCAGCAAGATTCACAACCATTCCTGTAATATGTTTGTTACTTGTTGCGGCGTATGCTATGGTCTTCTAAGTTTTTTACTAAATATCTCGCAACATTATGTTATTGTTCATTAATTTCATTTCACTTCCCCCCCCCCCCCCCCCCCCCCCCCCCCCCCTTCGGTTTCTACTTGGTTTTTCATGTACTTGTGAGTTTTTTTGAGCGACATGCTATGCATGAAATTCTTTGCTAGCCTGTATGTGTATTGTTTTGGACAAATATGACAATTTTGTTATATTTTACTTTGAGTTCCATACTTCCATGTGAACCTAGGCAAGACTCGATAGTCACTATCGGTTAAAAATTATACTAACCTACAAGAAATAAATAATCAAGTAAACAATATTTTATATTTACATGCTTTGACAAATCTCATACCCAAGCTAGCAGTTATCAATCAATTTGAAATTTAGTTATATCAACCAACAATACACTAACGAAACATGAGCCTTTGTAATCTCTTAATAAAAACTTTGTGATTTTTTTTATTATTTTTATTATTTTTTTATTTTATTTTTTTTATTATTTTTTTTACATGAGAGGTGGCAAATTCGGTTGTTCAAGCGGGCTAGATTACAAATATAAAAATGATTACACTTCTAATACATTCTAACTCATAAAGATTCCTTATCTTCATTTCCTGTAACAGTATCATTTATTGGATGATAATTCATTAATCCATGTTTAGGGGTCGTAGTATAATTAGTTTATGTGTTTAGGGTCCAAATATGTCAAGATTAAAGTTACTAACCGAATAGCGGTTATAGCGGTTATATAGTTAGTTACTGGTGAAAGGTCGCGATGGTTCAATGGAACCTGTAGTATCGTTTCACATAGTATAAATAGAAGTGTCGATGTATTGTAAAAGTAACACAATTCATTATATACAAAAGTGTGAGTTTGTGTGTCGTGTGTTTTGTTCATAGACATGTTTGATTCGATACAAAGATGATCCGGATGGGACCAACAGTGGTATCAGAGCGTCACATGTTTGAATCAAATCTGGTGTTTCAGTGTGTGAAGGCGATCAGGAGTGCAACGATTCAAGAGAAGTACGTTTTGCAGATTGCAAGAAACTAAACAGCAAACACCGATCAGAGAGAAGAACAATTTGGTTCAGGGAATCAAGTTCAATAGCGATTCAGGGAATCGTTTCAAAAAGAGAAAGAAGTGGTTGATAGTACTAATGTAAAAGATCCAAAGAAAGAAGTGGTTGATAGTGCTATTGTAAAAGATCCGGAGAGACCGATTGATTTAGGGAATCAATCAAGAGAAGAAGAGACCGTGGGCATACCGGTTAATCAAAAAGAGAGACAGATTAGACAAAGAGAAGAGAGTGGAAATCGATTAACAAGAAAGAGAAGTAGCATTTGAGAAACAAATGCAGAGGCAGTTAGAAAGTCAGAATTGAAGAACAGAGAAAATGAGAGAAACCTATTCGTTAGGCTGTGGAGTCGCGAACAGGAGAGATGACAAAGAAGAAAAGAAAACTTACCAGTTGTGTTACAACATCAGAGAAGAAAGGAACCCAGGAGCAATCACCAGAGAAAAAGGAACTACCATATGCACTTGCAGCAGAAGAACCACAAGCAGAAACCCATAGTTATTGGGTGGTTGTGAATTAGAGATTAAAAGAGATTGTTGTTGATAAACAAGATGACATATGCTGTTAAGAAAAAAGATGGTATGAAGTCATCAAAGTTTGTATTTGAAGACAAAGACGAGAATGTTGTCCCACTTTTTCTCTAGATCGATATTAATAAGTTGCAAATATGAATAAGTAAAATCTATATGGTCATTAACCTTTAAACGTTACAAATACATATGTAAATATAGAGTATGAATCGGTATGTTGTGAACCGATGCAACCCTTCATGTTTTCTAACCGAATTAACTAACTTTCGGTTGTAATGTTTCTAACTAACAAGTTTGGTCCTCTAACTTTTAACTAATAATAATAACGAGCATAAGATAAAGATTATTCGGGTCACATTCTCCTCCTTAATCTTGATCGTTGCTTCTTGTTAAGTCTTGAACTCCGAGCATTTATCGCATTGTTGTGAACTTTAATCTTGGTAGAGCCTTCGTTAGTATATCTGCTCTTTGTAGTTCTCCGCTGACGTGTTCTACATTGATGTGCCCATTCTCTACGCATTCTCGAATGAAATGATAGCGAATGTCGATATGTTTACTTCTTCCATGAAACACTGGGTTCTTGACTAGTGCTATTGCTGAAACGTTATCTACCTTTAACGTTATCTTCTTTTCTTCATTTCCAGTTAATTCACTAAGTAATCTTTTTAACCATAAGGCTTGACATGCTGCTGCAGTAGCCGCCATGAATTCTTATTCACATGATGATAGTGCCACTGTCGGTTGTTTCTGAGTACACCAAGTAATGGGTGACTCTCCAAAATAAAATACTACGCCAGTAGTTCCTTTTCCTTGATCAGTGTTGATTCCATAACTACTATCACTGTAACCTGTAATCTTGCAGCCGCCTTCTTTCTTGTAGATTATGCCATGCTCCTTTGTTCCTTTAATATATCGGATTACTTGCTTTACCGCCTTCAGGTGATGTTCCTTCGGGTCTTGCATCCATCTGCTGAGTAGTCCGACTGAATAACTAAGATCTGGTCTTGTATGTAGTAAGTACCTGAGACTTCCAATTAAGCTTCTGTAGTAAGTTGCGTCAATTTAGTTACCATCTTCCGCCTTGACCAACTTAGTACCGGGATCCATTGGTATCTTCATATCATTACTATCATTCATATTCATTTCCTTCAAGATCTTGTTAATATAACATGTTTGCTTGATTGTAATCTCTCCTCCTGTCTGTGTAACTTCTATCCCAAGGTAATAAGCTAACAATCCTAAGTCGCTCATTTCAAACTTTTCTTCCATCTGGGATTTGAATAATTCTACTTCCTTCTTTGGAGTGCCCGTGATTATCAAATCATCTACATAAACTCCAACTATAATTGTAGAATTCTTGTTTCTCTTTGTATAAACTGCTTGTTCGAGATTACATTTCTTGAAGTCTAATGACTTTAACGTTTGATCAAGCTTCACATTCCAAGCTCTCGGTGCTTGTCTTAATCCATATAAAGCTTTAATAAGCTTGTACACTTTTCCTGAGTTTCCTGGCTGTACAAATCCTTCAGGTTGTGTAACATAGACTTCTTCCTTCAAATCTCCATGTAAAAATGCTGATTTTACATCCAAGTGATGAACTTGCCAACCATGATATACTGCTAACGCTAATATTAACCGTACTATTTCTATCCTAGCAACTGGGGCAAACACTTCATCGAAGTCTATTCCTTGTTCTTGTACATATCCTTTTGCTACTAAACGTGCCTTGTATCGTATGATCTTTCCTTGTGCATCTCGCTTTGTTTTAAAAACCCACTTGAGTCCAATTGCCTTTTGATTTTCTGGCAATGTAGTAAGAATCCATGTTTTATTCTTATTTATTGAATCTAATTCAATTTCCATGGCCTCAATCCATTTCTTATCTACTGATGCTTCCTTATAGTTACGAGGTTCTTCTTATGTGAAGAATAAACTTGGTGTTTCCACTATACTTGCAGTTTCGTAAATTTCTGCTAAACCTTTCAATCCTCGTACTGGTCTATGATCATATCTTTCGTCTGAGCTTTCTAATGAACTAATAGTAGCTTCTTCTTCCTCTGAGTTAGGGTCATAATTGTATGTCGGTGGTGTAATTGGTGAGTCTGGTTCTGATGTTGGATCTGGTAATGGATCCGGTGTTGGATACATATCGTCATCATTTTCTATGTTGACAGGTATAGGGTTTTCATTGTCAACTTCGTCTACCACAAAACTAGCCCAAAATGTGTCTTGTGTACTTGTATCCTCTCCACTCTTCTCCCAATCCCACGGCTTTGTTTCCATAAACTTTACGTCCCTACTAACATGTTTCTTTTTCCTCATCGGATCGTATAACCTACATGCTTTTGATCCTTCCTCTACTCCTAAGTAGATCATCGGTATGCTTCTATCATCCAGCTTCTTTAAATGAGGTATTGTTATTTTTGCATAAGCTGTGCATCCGAATATCCTTAGGTTCTCTAGATTTAGTTTTCTATTGTAGAGTGCCTCATATGAAGTTTTATCTATCAGGGCTCTTGTAGGTACCCTATTGAGTATGTAAATAGCATGTTTCACTGCTTCCGCCCAAAAAGTTAAGGGTAACTTCATGGCTTTCATCATACTCCTCGTAGTTGATAACACTGTCCTATTCCATCTCTCTACTACTCCATTCTGTTGTGGTGAGTATGGTGCTGTCAACTGTCTTGCTATTCCATTATCTTTACAATATTTGGTGAATTCATTTGATGTAAATTCACCACCTCTATATGTTCTTAGCATCCTTACTTTCAATCTCATTTCCATTTCTATCTTTTGCTTAAATTCCTTGAATGTACTAAATGCTTGGTCTTTCGAAGTCAGAAAGTAAGCCCACATGAAACGTGTACAATCGTCTACTAACAAGAATATGAGTTTCTTGCCTGAGTGTGTTGTTGGACTAATAGGACCACAAAGGTCTCCATATATTAAGTCCAACGGGTTCTTTGATATGAATTTAGCTTGGTTTGGAAATGGTGTTCTACTGTGCTTTCCTAATAAACATGCATCACAAATCTGACCTGGATGATTTATTCTAGGTATTCCATCCACTAGACCTTTTCTAGTCATCTTGTTGATATCGTCAAAGTTTAGATGACCTAATCTAGCATGCCATAACCATGCTTGGTTATCTATATTTGCTAAGAGACATATAGGTGTGTCTATATGTAATCTAACACTGTAAAGTCTGTTCTTGGATCTTTCAACTTTCATCAACAATCTTTTGCTCTTATCATACAAAGTCAGTTTATTTCCATCCATTATAACTTTACAACCTATTTCTGTAAGTTGTCCTAGACTTAGTATGTTGCTCTTAATTTCCGATACTACCTTTTGTTCCTGGTTTCTACAACTTAACAATATAGAGCCTTTTCCCTTTATCTGTACATATGATCCATCTCCAAAATGTACTCGTCCTGTTATGTTTTCATCTATATCCTTAAAATGACTCTTAGTTCCCGTCATATGGTTACTTGCACCATTATCTAAATACCATATGCTTTCGTCCTTTGAAGCATATTTCCCTAGTTGAATTTGGCCTTCATTCAACAACACTTCCTCGTGTTTGGTTTCGTGCATAGTCATTAACAGTGATGGTTCATCATCTTCTAAGATAAGGTTCGATTGTTCCTGAGCTGTTGTTTTTACTCTTCACTTACTCATAAAATGTCCAAGTTTGTTACATTTGAAACATCTTAACGTACTCAAATCCTTTCTATTTGTATTCTTATTAGGGTTTCCTTTATAATTTGAGTTTCCTTCTTGTGAGTTATTTCTGTGTTTGTTGTTTCGCCAGTTTCCTCGTGAATAGTTTGATCTACCTCCGCGCTTATTAAATCTCTTTCCTCTTCCTGAGTGTTCACCATGTGTGAATAGTAAATTCTCCTGGCTTTCAACTTGACCTCTTTTCCAGAGTTTTATCCTTTCCTCAATCGCCTTGAGTTTTCCAGTGATCTCATCTAGGGTAATGTTGTCTAGATCACTAGTTTGTTCTATGGATGCTACTATCTGAATGAATCTATCGGGTGTGGAGTCTAATAGTTTTCTAACTATAAGTGATTCATCTATTGTTTTCCCTAGTTCTTTTGCCTTCGTGACATAGCCGTTTACCTTGTCTGCAAATGCATCCACCGTTTCATCTTCCTTCATCTGAAGGGCATTAAATCCTATCATTAAGGATTGTAATCGTGCTTGTTGCACTTTCTCTTCGCCAACGTGTCTCCTTTTTAACGAATCCCATAATTCCCTTGCCGTTTTACAACTTGCTACTTGTAAAATCACATCCTCGGTCAACGCTTGATATAGAAGGGCAATAGTTGCCTTATCCTTCTTATCATCTAATTGTGTGTTTTCCTTAGGTTCTATTGTCTCCCACAAACCATGTGCTTCTAACATAACCTTTATTTGTATAGCCCATACCGTGTAATTTGTATTTTTCAACTTAGGGCATTGGTATTGTGCAATAGGTGTTAAGGGTTTTAATGTAGTTGATGCGTTTGTATCATCGCCCATCTTAAAAGTATTAATTATCTTCACTTTCTATTATGTATGGGAATTATTTTCTTAGTATGGTATCTCTTCTACTATGGGAATATATTTAGTTTTCGGGAATTCCTAGTAATTACGGGATCAATAATAGTTCTCGGGATTTCCTAATAGTATAAACTAACAAGATCTATACTATTCTAATATGAATTGAAATCCAGAAAATTTAGAAACTTGTGACCTCGTTATTGTATTGAATACGAGATGTATTCCCTTGTCTCGTTAGTAAGATTCCTTCACCAACGTTTGTTATTCCCTTCGCTCTTTTGTTTTTCTCCTGCCTCGTTGTTTTTCCCTTTCCAAATTGACTTCAAATTTCCAAGCAAACTCTCGGATTCTTTTTTTCTTCTGTTTTTGATTCGAACCAGTAACCAAAACACCAAAGTTCCTTTCTTATCTTGTCGAATTGTTGTTGTTGTTTTTTAAAACCAACGAGTCTAAACAAAATTCCAACGCCTCCTAGCCTTGTTCAAAAATCTTTCTTGAGTCAAAACAAGTCTCGGCCTCCTTCTTGTTCTTGTTGTTGTCGAATGTTTTACAGTACTTCGACACAAACAAAACATGTATATACCACACTACACGTTGTTATTTTCCTTCTTGTGTGTTGTCCTTGATCTCGTTTCTTGAGATCTCTAAGTCTCCTACACACGTTCCTTCGTTACCACGCCTTGGTAATCTTTGAATAAAAAACAGTCACTTTGTTTTGATCTTCGTTGCAGCGAAACAAACCAAACCTTTGGTTTTTTTTCTATTTCTTGCGTCTCGTTGTTGTTGTTCTTTGTGTTATAATCGACACAAAACGCCACACGCTCCTTTTCAAGTATTCAAGATACTACGTATACGCTTTTCTACTCAACAACGCCTTGCTTTTTGTTTTTTTTTTCAAACCGGTTCGTTTTTCTTACTACACAAAGTCTCTTCTCTTCCACGACACCAATACGCTTGATGTTATGCGTTTGCAACCCCTACGTAAAACAGATTGTGCACTATCTTTTCTACGCGTTTCCTTATTCAAACTTGTATGTTTCCTTTGGAAGATTAAAGAAAAACAAGTTGTCTCTTTCGCTCAAGAAGGAATAACGATTTGTTCTTCCTCTTTTCCTGCGTCTTATCTTTGGCTTTAGTTCTGAATTTTTGATTTCATTATGCAGAAATCGTTGTGTATTCTCGGTGTATAATCCTTGCTCTTGATGCCAATTGTTGTCCCACTTTCTCTCTAGATCGATATTAATAAGTTGCAAATATGAATAAGTAAAATCTATATGGTCATTAACCTTTAAACGTTACGAATACATATGTATATATAGAGTATGAATCGGTATGTTGTGAACCGATGCAACCCTTCATGTTTTCTAACCGAATTAACTAACTTTCGGTTGTAATGTTTCTAACTAACAAGTTTGGTCCTCTAACTTTTAACTAATAATAATAACGAGCATAAGATAAAGATTATTCGGGTCACAGAGAAGACCTGCTACAACATGTTCAAAGATAGAGATGATCGAGTTAAAGACATGAAGATGTTGAAGACACGGATTAATAAATTAGGGAGGAATATTGGATGATAATTCATTAATCCATGTTTAGGGGTCGTAGTATTTATGTGTTTAGAGTCGAGTTTGTAAAGTGTATAAGTTTAGGGTCCAAATATGTCAAGATTAAAGTTACTAACCGAATAGCGGTTATAGCGGTTATATAGTTAGTTACTGGTGAAAGGTCGCGATGGTTCAATGGAACCTGTAGTATCGTTTCACATAGTATAAATAGAAGTGTCGATGTATTGTAAAAGTAACAGAATTCATTATATACAAAAGTGTGAGTTTGTGTGTCGTGTGTTTTGTTCATAGACATGTTTGATTCGATACAAAGATGATCCGGATGGGACCAACATCATTCACCGAAACACTTCACGGTCCATTTAAACTGTTAAGAGTTTTTCTATGAAAGTGACCCTCGGGGAAGAAACTGATATCGTTGACCATATCAAATTAAAACACGTGACTACACAAAAATTCGACGCTAAGCTAGCCTCGTAGCATATATTTGGTAGCTAAAATCATAAAGTATTTAAAGTAGTTAAAGTAGCTAATATCTAAAGTATTTAAAGTAGTTAAAGTAGTTAAAGTAGCTAAAGTAGCTTACCAATACATAACACCTACTGAAACTCACCCTGTCACCCATACTAACTTCCACTATATATTGAACGAAAACAACCCCATACTCTCAATCAAACACAACATCAACTTTCAATTCTAAAACATAACCAAAATACCAGAAAATTCCCGAATGGCAGAAACTCAAAAAGCCAACACAATCATGATGATCCTAGTGATCACAATGGCTGCACTATATGGCAGCGCAATGGCTCAATCGTCAGGTTGCACAAGTGTGCTAATTAGTTTGTCACCATGTCTCAACTATATTTCTGGTAACACAACCACGCCATCATCATCATGTTGTTCTCAGCTGTCTAGCGTGGTCACATCACAGCCACAATGTTTGTGTCAAGTGCTTAATGGTGGCGGCTCATCTTTGGGTCTTAATATTAACCAAACTCAGGCTCTTGCGTTGCCTGCAGCCTGCAACGTCCAGACACCACCAACCAGTCGATGCAATGGTAATTTCTTTCAAAGTTCTACATATTTATTTATTTAACATTATTTTTATTATTGGTCTAATTAGAATAGAGATGGCAAAATTGTGAAAACATTGCACTGTCCAACTTAAAGGTCAAAATAAGACCTTTTACATGTCAAGTTTACCTACTTATCAATTTTTTATGTTATATAACTGGACAGCTGGTTCTCCAACCAACTCTCCTTCAGATACGACACCTTCAGGAACAACACCTTCTTCAGGAAGTCCTTCGGGTAAAGGCACCGAAACAAACACCGTACCATCAACAGATAACGGTTCATCAGATGCAACTTCAACAAGATTCGCAACAATTCCTCTAGCTTTTTCGTTTCTTATTCCAGCATATGCCATGGTGTTCTAAGTTATGTTAGTTCATCGTCTATCACGTTTATGTCATTGATTACGATTTTCGCTTGTTTTCCTCTGGTTCTTGCTTCTTTGCCGAGGGACATGCTAATGTATGAAATTCTTTAGTGGCTTGTATTTGTATTGTTTCTGATAAATAATACTACTATTTTTTATGTACCTTCGTGTGTTCCATGTGAACATAACATGATAGTCTTTGGATTAGCACCAGTAACAAAAAAAAAAATTAATAATAATAAAAAAAATAAAAATAAATAAATATAAGGTACAAGAATTAAAAAATCAAAGACACGATTTTCACCCCAAAGAAATCTGCTACATTATTTGCTGTAGTTCAACATCGAGTCAAAACAAGTCGTCATACCAAATAATTTAGTTATGAATCAAGTTGAAATCAGGTATGAATCAAGGTACATGAGGCTTTTAAATCTGTTATTGAAACTTTGTGAAAAATAGATTACAAACGTGAAACTAGGTAGCAAAATGAGCCGGTCAAGCAGTTAGATTACGATTTGTCGATTTTAATATGATGTCACTTTTAATACTTTCTGACCTACAAAGATTCCTTATTCTTCATTTGTTTTGTGCTGGTAAATAAGTGCATAAAATATGATTATAAACATTCTTATCTTACAATAATGAATGAATAAATTAATTAGTTTGTATGCATTTACTTTCCACCCATTTGACCCGTTTCCTTTTTAACGGATTACTTTTTTTTACTTGTTATCAATAGATCATAATGCATGTGTACCTTAGAATTTTTTTTTTTCTGTAACCGTGGTGATAGCATCAATCACCTCATGTTTTTAAGAATCATTCGAACATTTACATGTTTTTTTGAGAATGACCCTCAAAGAATCTGAACAGTCGACACTTTACTTTATCAAACCTGATATCAAATAGAATGTCAAACACATGACTTCAGAATGATTAGATGACTCTAAGCTGGCTCTTTGCAATGTTTGGTCGCTAATATTATAAGTAGATTATTAATAAACAACAAACGTCTCCTGAGTTAACTAACCGCTACTAAGTTCCCCTATATATTGATCCACAATACCTTCATACTTTTGTTCAAACCAAAACCAATATCCCATAGAAGACCAAAATGGCGCAACAACAAAAAATCAACACAATCGCCATGGTCCTAGTGATCACAATGGCTACACTTTATGGAGGTGTGATGGCTCAATTTTCGGGGTGCGCAACTGTGGTAACCAGCATGCCATCATGTGCCAGCTTCATTGCTAATCCCACACCGACAGCATCAGTCAGTTGTTGCAATGAATTTAAAAGCGTGGTACAGTCACAACCACAGTGCTTGTGCCAAGTATTTAATGGTACCCGCGTCGAGTATGGGTTTGAGTCAGTTGCCTAAGGTCTGCAATGTCGATACACCAAGTGAATGCAAAGGTAATGAGTTAAAAGCTGTTGTTAGATATAAATATAGAAGTTAATGTTTTAATTTTATCTTATTGCATATCCTGTTGATCGAATTTATGGTGTCAGTTCATCGTTGATTCAGTTTAACGGAAAATGGTCCAAACTTACCCCTGACTCGAGAAAAGTCAACTACTTTGATCTCTTCTAAAAGTTAAGATATTCGTTTGATACTTAAATCAGAATTATTTTATATCGGGTTGTCATTATTCTAATCAAAATAGAAGTCGCATAGGATGAGCTGGATAACGGGTCAAAATGGATTATTTTTGTACGGGTCGGGTTGACCATAACACATCTTTGCGCTAATCATAGTAAATGCTACAAATAATTGTGTATTAGTAGTAGAAACAATAAAAACAAATGAGTAAAATGATTTATGAGATTTTAAGTATTTAAAATAAATTTTGCGCTATTTTCAACCTGTTTAACCGTATCTATTTTCGGAAAAAATTTATAGCCTACCTCTGGCTAGAGATAAATGAGTTAGAAAGGCCACCTCGAACTTAAAAGAATCCAGAAAATTTCCATTTTAAACACCATATGATGGGCAATGCTTAAGTTTAAAGTCAAATGTGACGCATCTGATCTTGAAAATAAAACTCAGCTTTACCTATATTTAAACGAGACCTAATAATGTGAATTTTTTTACTTATCATTAATTGTTATATGTTTTCAAATTGGATTGCAGCTTCGCCAAGCGACTCTCCTCCTTCAGGAATAGCACCATCTCCAAGCGACTCTCCTCCTTCAGGAATAACACCTTCTCCAAGCAACTCTCCTCCAGGAACAACGCCTTCTCCAGGTACAAACACCACCAGCCCACCAGCAGGTAGTCCTCCATCAGATGCAACTTCAACAAGATACACAACCTTTCCGGTATTATGTTTGTTACTTGTTGCAGCGTATGCTATGGTTTTCTAAGTTATTAACTAACATATCTGGCAACGTTATGTCTTTTTTTATGATTTTTACTTATATTCTTGTGATTCTTACTTGGTTTTACACATACTCGTGAGTTTTCCGAGGGACATGCAACGTAATTAATGATGTATGAACATTTTGATGGCCTGAGGCCTTTATTTGTATCGTTTCGAATAAATATGATTTTTTTTGGAATTTCATTGAGATGGCCGGATTGTATGCGCCAAAGTCTTGTAAAACCCCAAATGGTGCAAAATCAAAAAACTAACACACTCATGATGATCCTAGCGGTCACAATGGCTGCCCTTTATAGAGGCGCAATGGCTCAATCATCAGGGTATATATACAAATGTGCTATTATTTTATGCAACTTTGTGTGTTACATGTGAACCTGGGCATGACAGGATAGTCCTAAGATTAACGATCCGTCACACATAATATAAAGGTACGAAAATGAAAAAAATCAACGACAAAATTTTAAGGTAATCAGCAAGGTGAACACGAGCCTTTGTAATCTTTGAAACTTTGTGAAAAGTAGATTTTAAACGTAAAACTAGAGGTAGCAAAATGGGCAGGTCAAGCGGGCTAGATCATGATTTAAATAGGGTTTTGTCCGTACAATAGCTGTATACTTTCCAAAATGTACCGATATGGTACGTGTACTTTTTTTATTGCCAGGATGGTACGTGTACTTTAGGTTTTGTGTTAATAAGGACACTTTTTGACCGGATACCGGGTGCACCGGCTATTTTTTTTCCCATATTCTGACGTGGCTGTTTTTTTTCGTTTTAATTTTTTTCGTTTTAATTTTTTTCTAACGTCTTACATGGAAATACAAATAACATTATATACATTACTAACCCATTCCCCCCCCCCCCCCCCCCCCCCCCAAAAAAAAAAAAAAAAAAAAAAAAAATCATTTCCCCCAAACCGTTTATCCCCAAATCAACATAAACCCTAATTCATGTAAATTCAAAATTAACCCAAATTAACACAATCAATGAAGAAGATATCCATAATTGTTCATCATGAAGGCACATTTATAACCGATCCGTTTGAGTATGTAAATGGATATATCTGTTGACATTGTTGAGGATGCCGATTTGGGTAAGTGCAACCATTCAAGACTAATGCAGATAGTGAAAGATTGTTGTTTGTTTCCTGTTCATGGTATGTATTTATGTGCTCCTAAACAAGATTTGGGTACACATTTGAAACCTTTAAGGAATGATACTGAGTTAGCAAGTTTTGTGAAATTAGCTTTTGACAATGCTTGCAAAGTAGAACTATATGTTGAACATCATGGTTATGATGTTTTAGAGGATGCCCATATAGATGCTAGTGTAGGTGAAGAAGATGATGAATCTGAGTCTGAAATTGAATTAGAAAACATAGAAGAATATGTTGGACCATAACATGTAGGTGAAGAAGATGTGGTGATTGCAAAGACAGAACTTAAGGACCATTTCCTAATCAAGTTAGTTGGTGGTAAGTACATTAGGGATGATGTTGTTAGTAGGCCTGCAAACTTAGGTGAAGGTTCTGCTAGTGATTCTAGGGAAAATGAAGATGAGAAAATAGAAGACAGATTTAAGGTGAAGGAAGGTTACCCATATCCTGTTTTTGATCCTAATGTACCATGGGATGAGATGACCCCATTATTGGGTATGAAATTTGAGCATCCAGACCAGCTTAAAGAATATTTGACTAACTATGGGGTAAAACATGGATATCAGTTATGGTTTAAGAGCAATGATTATAGAAATGTAGCAGTGTTGTGTGGAAGAAATGTGGAAGAAGGTAGGTGTTCTAGACAGAAAAGTTGTAAACAAAAGATTGATGAGGACATAGGTACATCTAAGGGCAAGCAATCCAAGTCACCAGAGTCTAAGTCTAAGACTAAGTCAGCTAAGTCTAATTCTAAGTCACCTAAGTCTAAGTTTAAGTCACCTAAGACAACAAAGAAAGCTGGTTCACCTAAGTCTAAGTCACCAAAGACAGATAAGGGCAAGCAATCCAAGTCACAAGCAGGTTGTTCATTTAGATTATGGGCAGGATGGATGCAAAATGAGTCAACTTTCCAAATTAAAACATTGATCCCTAATCACACATGCTCTAGGAATTATGATCTGGGGTCATTGGTTACTTATAAGTGGCTAGCAAAACAGTTTGCACATGAGGTTGTAAGAAATCCAAAGATAAGTTATAGGCAGATGAAAGCAGATGCTAAAGAGAACTTTAGGATAAATGTAAGTGTTGGAATGTGTAAAAGGGCAAAGCAGAGGGCAGTTTATGATCATGAAGGAGGACTGATGAGGCGAAAAATGATCCGTTTTTAGGGGGTCATTTAAGCCGGAATTCGAATTTATTTGATCAAATCTTGCCCTAAATCGTTCCTTTTGTGATTTTAGGTACTTTGGGAGTGAAATCTGGAAAAGGAAGCAATTCGGACGTTTTTGGAGCATAAAAGTGAAGAAAACGCCAAAGTCTTAATTTTCCATGCTGGGAACAGTAGGTGACGGCGTCAAGAGCAATTCCCTGACGGCGTCAAGAGCAAAATTCCATGACGACCCAGTACAGATTTGACGGCGTCACGAGGGTAGGGCGTCAATAGTAAAAGTCATGACGGCATGGAAATGATTTAGTCTTGACGGCGTTAAATGTAGATCAAGGCAGTCCGAGAAGAGTTTTGGCGGCGAGGTGACGGCGTCACAAGCTTTGTCTTGACGCCGTTAGACCTCTTTTCCTATATATAGTTTTCTAATTTTTCACATAAAAAGAGGGAAGTTTTGGGAGAAACCCTAAGTACGATTTTGGTGTAACTTTACAGGTTTTTCAAGGGTTCCAACCCCTTGATACCTTGCATGTGTAATCAAGATAAGTGTTCTTCTAATTCAATCAATATGTCTATGTGTTGGTTGTCTATATCTTGTTCTTGTCTTAATTCCATCATGCTAGGCTAGATCTATCTTGTGTTTGCTTAGATCTAATGAAACCTAGATGTTAATTATGTGTTGATTACTTGTTTATACTTGTTTTGGATGAATGATTTATATGTTAGGCTTAAGAAAACTGGCAGATCTCCAATTGGTAACATGCTTGAACGTCTTAAGAAACATGAACCGACGCGCACTAGGTCTTTATTGGTTGTATTTAATGCATGAGCCACTGTTTACAATCCCTATAGTTGTGCTGGGCATGGTGTAGGAGGAGATAAGAGCTCATAGAATTGGGGAGTTAAGTGTGCCACCCCATGAATGGTATTAAGGAATACGATCCGTCATCCATGCAATTATAACAAGTAATTAACGTGTAAAAGATGTCTAGGGAGTAGTGAAATCTAAGTAAACACATTTTCTCCAATTACTGCTCACAACTTTAGTATAAATTAGTTTATTTTCATTTTTAGTATTTTATTTTGATTGCATCTTTAGTATTGGGTTAGTTGATTAGCAACTAATTCCGCCCAAATCCTTCAAACCCGAGATTTTTAATTTCTTTCTAAAAAATATAAAAACACAAAAATAATCATCCCTCATCTTTAGAACTAGTATTTAGGCTTTCTAATCCTAGCGACACTATTCCTAAGCTGAACAATCAATCCCCCGGTACTTGTCACTATACTATACTACAACGATCAGGTACACTGCCTGGTGGGGGTTGTAAGCTTCTCGAGATCCCTCGAGAGGTAAAGCCTGTTGCGATTCCCACGCATCAAGTTTTTGGCGCCGCAGCCCGGGGAATAGTTATTGTCTAGGTTAGAATTTCTTTTTATTAGGTCTAATTGCTAGATTCCTTTCTAGTAAAATTTTATTTTTATTTTTAGGTTTTCTTTAGTCTATCTCATTTCTTTGTGTCTTTGTTCGTAACCACCCAACATCATGGACAACGGGAACATCTTTGAACCCGTCATCCCACCACAACAAAACCCACCACTAGAACCCCTTAGGCCCCGAACCTTAGGAGAGTATTCCCGACCTAGCCATCAAGGCTACTGAAACACCATTGAGCTCACTGGAGCCAATGTGACCCCCTTGCGATCCGACACCATCCGGTTGGTGCAAAGCGGATGTGCATTCCATGGACTTCGTTCCGAAGATCCAAACCAACATCTTAAGGACTTTCTCAAAATCGTAGATTCCATAGACCTAGGTGTTGAAACTAGAGAGACTACCCGTTTACGCCTATTCCAATTCTCTCTACGGGATCAAGCTAGTCAATTGCTTGAGCGTTTACCCGCGGGATCCATCACCACATGGGATGATCTCACCACTCGTTTCCTTGCTCAATTTTCCCACCGGGGAGAACTACTAAGCTTAGAAATGACATCTTGATGTTCCAACAACGTCAAAATGAATCTCTTTATGAAGCATGGACTCGTTTCAAGGACTTACTCCAAAAAGTCCCTCATCATGGCATAGATCTTTGGCTCCAAGTCCAAATCTTTTATGACCATATCGACACCTCCACGAGGCGAGCCATTGACCAATCGGCCGGTGGTAAGCTACGTGATCTTAGTGCGGAACAATCATGGGAACTCATAGAAGATCTTGCTCTCTATGACAACGAAAGTTGGAATGATCCCCGTGACTTGAACAAAACGGTCAAGGCAATATCTTTGCCTTCGAACAACTCTAGCACTCCCGACCGTAGGATCATGGAACTTGAGGACCAAGTCAAGTTTCTCATGAAATCTTACGAAGCTCCTAAGCCTTCAAGCCAAGTGAACAAAATCACTTCTTCATGCGAATTATGTAGTGGTCCCCATGACACTCGTGATTGTGTGGAACTCCCCGGAACAGCTTTTGCGGACTACGCATCCACGCGTACCGACGAAGCGGGAGATAAGTGGTACACTTTCAAGCCCGAGCCAAATACTTACGGTGATTCATACAACCCCTCTTAGAAAAATCACCCAAACCTTAGGTGGAAACAAAATCAATCCAATTCTTCCAATCCGCCTAATCGTTACCAACCAAACGGTCCACCATCCAACTGTACTTTCAACAACAATCCTTCTAACAACTATGGTAGTACCAACAATCTTGAAGGATTGATGTCAAAGTTTATGGCATCTCAAGAATCTCGCATAGCTAGGTTCGAAACCGAATTCAACCAACAACAAACGGAGATGACCAACAAGATTGACAACTTGTTGAAAGCCCTCAACAACCAAGCGTTAATCACACCTAGGAAGGACACTAGGGACACAAATAGTGGAAGCCAAATTAAGGACCCCTCATCATCCAAACATGTCCACTTTGTCAATGTTGTCACCATTAAGCCAATAGATAAGGAGATAGAAGAGAGTGACAAGGATGAAGTTAGAGTAGAAGCCGAGACTAAGGATGAGAGTAGGGAAGTTGAGGTAGAGCCTATAGAAGAATACTTTGATAAGTTGCCCACCAAGGAAGAACGGGAATACCATAAGGATTTATTCGATAGTCCCGAGAGACCATATATCCTTGGCACCCCCTTATCAAAATGGGAGACCCTTCTAACATTAACATCCCATGCAATATCGGGCACATGCATATATGGAAAGCTTACATCGACCCTAGATCCCCCGTTAACATCATGACTAGGACTTATTACAATTGGGTGATGAAGAAGCAACTCAAATTTAGGATGATGCCCGATAAGAATCTGCTAAGTAATTTGCAGGAAGGGTGAAGGGACTGCATGTGATTATAGGAAATCTCACCTATGAGATCGATTTTATGATAGTTGAGGACACTCGTCCGGTGATAGATGCTTGCCTAAGCCAAATAATATTTGGATAACCATTTGTTGAAGCCACTAGGATGAGTTATGATCCGACTTTAGGAATAGTTAGATTCAAGGAAGAGAATGATGAGGTTGCCTATCAAATGCCCTACAAAATTGAGCAATACCGCCTTCTCTCTAATTTCGAAAAGGAACACAAGCAAGCGGCTTATTATAGGAATGAGGAGGATAGACGTAGAGGAGTAGAGTATGTACAGAATAGAATGCTTGGTTTCTACAAAGAATGCTTGCAACTAGGTCCGGAATACAAAACTGGTTTAGAAGACGACCTAGAGAGTGGAACCAATGATGAGGTCACGTAGTAACCCATGACCTTGAGTCTAGCTACAAGACTCGTAAATAAAGAAAAGCGCTTCTTGGGAGGCAACCCATGTTTTGTGTGATTTTATTTGTTTGATTGTTATTTGCTTCCGTATGCATGCTTTATTTTTATTGTTGGTAGATCATGTTTCTAAACTAAATAGTGGAAATACTTTACTTTGTTGTTTTTGCCTAGTCTTAACTCCACCTAAAGGTATTTTTGCAAAAGATAAGTGTAAGGGGAAACCCCAAATATGTTTTTAAGAAACAAACCGATCATGATTCTCCACAATATTAAATGAACATGTGTATTAGTACTTGTTAGAGTCAAATGCTTGTATTGAGTCATAATGAAGTTTTGCAGGATTTTCCAGGAAGTATGACCAAGTTTTTCCAAAAATTTTCCGGAAACTTAACATAAGAATTTCTGCAGGTCAATTCTGACGGCGTCAGGAGTTTACTCTTGACGGCGTCAGGTGTAAAAATCTGGAAATTTTACCGGTTTTGTTTTTCTAACGGAGTCTTATGGTTTTTGTGAATTATTAAGTTTTATAATCTCCAGGAGATCTGCAAACTTCATTCCACAAGCATTATATCTTATCTTGTTTTCTAGGATTTAGTAGCTTATATAGGATGCCGCCGATTTTACGTGAGGTTGTCTTGTCTATTTTATCAGGTTTTACAGGTTATGTATGACAAGAAGATGATTTATATTCTGTAAGGGAAGCTTTGATTGTTCATTTTCTTGGAGGAAGATTTAACTTGGCCACCTTATTATCCATACCGAGCGAATCAGGGGAGTATTTGATTTCATTCTTTTTAACTTTTTCACTTTTACATTCTTTACTTGAACATTGGGGACAATGTTCATCTTAAGTGTAAGGGGAGGGTAAAAATATGATACCTTACATATGCACTTTCGCTTGAGTTTGTTTTGTTTGATGGTAGATGTGTAATAAAACTATGAGAAATACTTGTTAGTGCAATTTTAGCGCCAAATTTAAAATTTTTTTACAACATTTAGGAGTGAAACTTTAGCCATAGCAAGCGTCTCATGGATAGGAGATTGTATGACTAGCACATAACCGTATATTCAGAAAAATTTTCCACCCAAATATGTGAGGTTCGCCTTTAGATTTGATAGGAAAAGCATTCATTATTAGTGCTTATGAGTGTACCGGTAGCATTTAGATTCTAGAACTTGCATTAGTGATGCATCCCGAGACCGCTAGTGAGACTACATTCGTGTAGTAGGATTTACTACATGATAAGAGGCATTAGGATCACCCTTGTGTTAAACCCGTATCATAATTACTTGACCATTTAAGTCATATTACTTGGCTAGTTAAGTCAATTAATTTTTCCCACACCCTTAGCGTTGTACTCATTTTTATTACACGAAACCCCTAGTACACCCCTCCGAGCCTATCTTTTCGTTTCTAACTTTAAGCATCTTACTTAAAGGAAGAATTTGTTACACCCCACTTAAATGTACAACCAAATCGCCTTAGCCTTCCGTGTATGCACTTATCTTTAGTGCATTATTGTTACATGTTTAAACCCTTAGTTAATTATCTAATTGATTACATGGTTGCTAAGTCGAGTCATATCCTTGTACATATTGTTTTGGGACGATTGGGACTCATGGGTAAGTACTTATTTTATGAAGTAATGGGGAAAAACATCATTTATTACCCCCATATGTACGTTAATCTTAAAAGTGCTCCAAGTGTTTTGATTCTCTTAATTCGAGTCATTAGATTAGTTTATTGTAAAGTATGTAAAGATTCAAGTGTAAGGGAAATGTCCATTCCCTATGATGTATTATTTTGGATGGTAGGGTAAGAGTGTATGCAAAAAAAAAATAAATAAATAAATAAAAATAAAAAAATCGAAAAACCAAGAAAAAGAAAAGAAAATAAATAGAAAAAGGAAAAAGAGAAAAAAACATACGGACTACCATCCCTTTTCATTCTATGTTCATTTTATGTTTTTGTTATTTTTCATTTATTAGCATAAGTCGAGTCTAGTCTTGGCTTAGCAACGCCACATTGTACATGTAATTAACCAAGAGTGTTAACTCGCCACCAGTAAAACTTCCTTTATCCAACAAAACCGTGTATTTCATATCCCTACACCTAACGTTACAACCCTTTAAAAGACCTCTTTGATAGTTTATCCTAGGTGCTTACGCCATGTGGTGGAGGTTTGATCCTTTCCCAAGCCTATGGTAATCTATTTTGCTATGACAGGTAGTGAGAGATATCTTCTGTTTCCATATTGTAATTTACATTTTATTACACCCGAGAGATGTGAGTATCTAAACACTATTTGTGAGGTGCTAGCGTATGACCTCCGTGCTTGTCTATTGGTCTTTAGTGGAACGATTATTTGTTGTAATTACTTTTATATTAGTGTTAAATGACCCCTAACTTGTATTTTGAGTAGGATAAAAGCGCATTTGCTTGAGGACAAGCAAATCTCAAGTGTAAGGGTATATGATGAGGCGAAAAATGATCCGTTTTTAAGGGGTCATTTAAGCCGGAATTCGAATTTATTTGATCAAATATTGCCCTAAATCGTTCCTTTTGTGATTTTAGGTACTTTGGGAGTGAAATCTGGAAAAGGAAGCAATTCGGACGTTTTTGGAGCATAAAAGTGAAGAAAACGCCAAAGTCTTAATTTTCCATGCTGGGAACAGTAGGTGACGGCGTCAAGAGCAGAATTCCATGACGACCCAGTACAGATTTGACGGCATCACGAGGGTAGGGCGTCAAGAGTAAAAGTCATGACGGCCTGGAAATGATTTAGTCTTGACGGCGTCAAATGTAGATCAAGGCAGTCCGAGAAGAGTTTTGGCGGCGAGGTGACGGCGTCACAAGCTTTGTCTTGACGCCGTCAGACCTCTTTTCCTATATACAGTTTTCTAATTTTTCACATAAAAAGAGGGAAGTTTTGGGAGAAACCCTAAGTACGATTTTGGTGTAACTTTACAGGTTTTTCAAGGGTTCCAACCCCTTGATACCTTGCATGTGTAATCAAGATAAGTGTTCTTCTAATTCAATCAATATGTCTATGTGTTGGTTGTCTATATCTTGTTCTTGTCTTAATTCCATCATGCTAGGCTAGATCTATCTTGTGTTTGCTTAGATCTAATGAAACCTAGATGTTAATTATGTGTTGATTACTTGTTTATACTTGTTTTGGATGAATGATTTATATGTTAGGCTTAAGAAAACTGGCAGATCTCCAATTGGTAACATGCTTGAACGTCTTAAGAAACATGAACCGACGCGCACTAGGTCTTTATTGGTTGTATTTAATGCATGAGCCACTGTTTACAATCCCTATAGTTGTGCTGGGCATGGTGTAGGAGGAGATAAGAGCTCATAGAATTGGGGAGTTAAGTGTGCCACCCCATGAATGGTATTAAGGAATACGATCCGTCATCCATGCAATTATAACAAGTAATTAACGTGTAAAAGATGTCTAGGGAGTAGTGAAATCTAAGTAAACACATTTTCTCCAATTACTGCTCACAACTTTAGTATAAATTAGTTTATTTTCATTTTTAGTATTTTATTTTGATTGCATCTTTAGTATTGGGTTAGTTGATTAGCAACTAATTCCGCCCAAATCCTTCAAACCCGAGATTTTTAATTGCTTTCTTAAAAATATTAAAACACAAAAATAATCATCCCTCATCTTTAGAACTAGTATTTAGGTTTTCTAATCCTAGCGACACTATTCCTAAGCTGAACGATCAATCCCCCGGTACTTGTCACTATACTATACTACAACGATCAGGTACACTGCCTGGTGGGGGTTGTAAGCTTCTCGAGATCCCTCGAGAGGTAAAGCCTGTTGTGATTCCCACGCATCAAGGACTGGTAGATCACTATGCAAAGTTATGGGATTACAGAGAGCAGATCTTGATAACCAATCCTGGTTCTTCTGTTCACTTAGATGTGGACACTAGGGATGATGGTAAAACAGTGTTCAAAAGGATTTATGTGTGCTTCAAAGGTATAATGTTGTACAATTGTATTGGCATATTATCACATTTTTGCATTGTTTGTAGTTTAACTCTTATTTTATTCCATAGCCATGAAAGAAGGATGGGTATCATGCAGAAGAGTCATTGGACTGGATGGTTGTTTTTTGAGATCCACTGTAAGGGGTGAGTTGTTAACAGCCATGGGAAGAGATGCTAACAACCAGATGTTTCCCATGGCTTGGGTAGTGATAAACATTGAAAATGGTGACAATTGGAGCTGGTTTATTCACCACTTATCACAATACTTTAACCTTGCAATTGGAGCATACTTGACAGTCATTTCATATGGGCATAAGGTAATTATTATAACATTTATTAATTATAACATTTTCATTACATACATAGTAATATCCTTTTTACGCAACATGTTATAGGGTCTACTCCAAGCAGTTAGAGAATTGCTCCCACATGCTGAGCATAGACTATGTGCAAGGCACATTTATGCTAACTTCAAAAAGAAATGGAATGGATTGCACTACAAGACACTCTTCTGGGGTGCTGCTTCATCTACATTAGAGGTGCAATTCAAAAAAAATGGAACTTATAAAAAACATTGATGAAGAAGCAGAAAAGTGGTTACTAGATCATGACCCTAAGACTTGGTCTAGAGCATGCTTTCAAATTGATAGGACTTGTGCTACTTTTGAAAATGGTATCTCAGAATCATACCACAATGCCATAGGAGACCTTAGGAGTAAACCTCTGATTACTATGCTAGAAGAAATTAGGGTTTACTTATTGCAAAGAATGTATGCTATGAACCAAAAGGCTAAAAACTTAAATGATATAGTCTGTCCTGCTATAAGAAAGTATTTAGAAAGACTTAGAAATAAGCAAAGGTATTGGGAAGTACTTGTATGTGGATATCAAGTGTTTGAGGTTAGGAAATCAGATGAGGCATTTGGGGTGAATTTGGCTGAAAAGACATGTACTTGTAGGTGGTGGATTTTATCTGGCCTACCTTGTGTTCATGTAGTTGCTGCATTTTGTCATATTAACCTAGATCCTTCTAATGGGGTGAGTAGTTATTATAAAAAGCAGATGTGGATTGATACCTATAGTCATTTCATTAGTACAGTTGGTGGTTCTTCAATGTGGCCAAATACTAGCAAACAACCACCATTACCACCCAAGAAGTGGAGGAAGTTAGGTAAGCCTAGGAATAAAAGAATTAAACATCCAACTGAGACACTCAGTGAAGTTCCTAGGACTGGTAGAAAGATGGCTTGCTCCAATTGTTGGGAGCAAGGATACAACAAGACAAGATGTCATAATTTAACAAGGCCAAAACCACAGACAGAAAAAAGAAAACCTGGTAGGAAACCCAAAAATGCTCCCAATCAGCCCTTTAACCCACCTAAGGATGGATCTGGTCCAAGTGCACATCCAAGTGAGTCAGATCCAGCTCATCCAGCCCAAAATGAAGCAGATCCAGGTCAATCATCTCCAAATCAAGCAAATGAGTATGATGAAATTCCAATTTCAAGTTCATACCCAAGTGCTTCACAACCATCAGCTCAAAGCTTCACTGGATTACTGCAAATTGTTGAACAACAGGTATGATATATTGTTTTTTACACTTGAATGACCCAATTTCTCACAGATCTAACTTGTTTAACCTTCTTGACAGAGAAATGATTCTAAAATTACTGATGCTGAACTCACACAACTTGCTGAGCTTAATGAAGCAGAAGATAAAGCTAGAAGAGCTGCAAACAGGAAGTACAATGAAAGGGTTAAAGCAGGTCTTTTTAGAACTAGAGGAGCTGGTGGATTTAGGGGACCATCTGAGAGGATCAAGAATCAAAGAAGGAAGTTAGACCCAAATGCTCCTGGACACCAACCAGATACAGCACTTGATGTTTTAGAATCAGAGTGAAGAATGGAGAAAGGATAAAGAAGATGCAGACACCAAAAGAGCAATATTTTTTGTTAGACATTATGTAGTGGGTCTGTATTTAAAGAATGTCTTTATGTTTTCAAGTTAGTATGGACCATTAGATGTATGTATCATGTGGATGGTACCACTTTAAACAATATGACAACCATGTGGGTCAGTTTATGTCTGTATTGACTCTATTATTATCTATGTAGTGGGTCACTTTTATGTCTCCAACTTGTTTGAATATGCAGACACATGCATCAACACATAACATAGATATTGTCATTGTCATTGGGTTATAACCCATACATAAACAACTACCAACCTTACCACAAAAGATCTACTGTCATTTTCATAATAACCCATACTTAAACAAGCTAGTGTTTCTTTCCTTTGCCCTTAGTGTCTGCAACTGATCCTGATGGCTTCTTGACACCAAAAGCCTTTTTTTTATTGCTTCCCAAGTTTTTTAATTTGCAAGCCCTACAACTGCAACTGGTCCTGGTGGTTTTTGAATCCTTTTACCTGCACTGGTTTGACTTTCAACAATTTTAGTATGTTTTGACTTTTTTGCTTCAACACTTGTTGTCCCTGGTTTAACTTTTTTTTGAGCTTGAACCTTTGTTTCCCTTAAAAGTGGCATGGTCATCTTCAGAGCTTGAGTGGTAGCTTGAAACATAGCTTGATATGGATGAAGAGTTTGACCTTGAATCAGCATTTGGGTCAACAGCAGGACCATGAGGAAGAGGAGGAAAGTAATCACTCCAACCAAGTGGTTCAATGTATGCAGCACTTGAATCACTTGAAAAAGTTATACCATCTGCAAACATGATCATGAATGGAGCAGGGTAAGAATGTAAGAACCACAAAAAAATAAAAATTTATAACAAACATTCCTAGTTGATTAGCAGAACTCATGTTATGAAATTTGGTGTGCTTGATTGCTTGATTAGGGTTTGACAGGGATAAAATTAGATGTGGATAGATAGGTTATATAAATGTATTAAGGTCCTTCTAGTCAATGCATTAAATAACAGGTAGGTATACTATCATTTAGGTCTAAACCCATTGACTTTTCTTTTTTGACTATCCTGTTTTGACCCATTACACTTAAACCAAACAGCAACAAATATAACAAATTAAAATTGTCATTACATTAAACCATTTGAACATACAACCTAGACCCACATTCCTACACAAACTACACCATTACATAACAATCCTAACCTAGATACTACATAACCTACACCATACCCATAATCCATACCAGCTTAAACTACACAAACCCCACAAAATCCATCCCTAAAACCCTTACCATCATTTGACTAGGAAAGACATCACCAACACAAACACACTAAACACAATGACTGCTTTCTTGTAGCATTCACCAGTGGTTGTTCTCTCATTCAGTTCCAACTCCAAATCACGAATCCTATTCCTGTAGGTGTAGTCTTGAACTTGCATCTCCCTCCTTAGTTGTTGGACTTGAGTGTAAAGGCTATGCATCTCATTTCTGTAGTAGCCATAGCGTAGCTCAGGATCAAGAAAGAAGTAGAACCTGCATTGTTTACCTGAATTGTAAAAGTAACAAAATAAAAACAAAAATTAATTCAAACACAAAAAAAAGCCATTAATATCATTGCTTTTCTTACACTTGGATGAGGACAGAACAAGAAACGTCTAGCTGGGTTTGTAGCAGTGCGTGATGTCCTTTCAACCACAGGTAACTCACAAAAGCAATGGGTGGGTATAGGTCGAAGCCATTTAGACGATGAAGATGAAGAAGACATTATTTTGGTTATGGAGTTGATTAATTGATTTGGGATTTAGGGTTAGTATTTTGGGTAAATACTTAGGGTTAGTTTTTGGAGAAAAGGGGGGTTTTATAAGGTGGGATGAGTGGCAACGGTCACATATGCTGATTGGGCATGCCACGTCAGCAACCAGGTTACTATTAGGTAAAAAACGAAAATGTGGGCTTATTAATACGAAACCTAAAGTACACGTACCATCTAGGCAATAAAAAAAGTACACGTACCATATCGGTATATTTTGGAAAGTATACAGCTATTGTACGGACAAAACGTGATTTAAATATGATTACACTTTTAATACATTCTGATTTACAAAGATTCCTTATTCTTCATTTATTTTGTGCTGATAAATAATATGATTATAAACATTCTTATCTTACAATAATTAAAGAATAAATTAATTAGTTTGTATGCATTTACTTTCCACCCATTTGACCCGTTTCCATATAGCGGATTACTTTTTTTTTTATCCATGTTACTTGTTATCAATAGATTATAATGCGCAGCTTTTTTTTTTTTTTTTTTTTTTTTATTTATTTATTTATTTATTATTATTATTATTATTATTATTATTATTATTTTTTGTTCTCCTGTAACCTTGGTGATAGCATCAATCACACCCCATGTTTTTTAGAACCATTTGAACTATAGAATGTTTTCTTTGAAAATGACCCTCAAAGAATCTAAACAGTCGACACTTGACTTTATCAAACCTGAAATCAAATAGAATGTCAAACATAAGACTTCAGAATGATTAGATGACTCTAAGCTGGCTCTTCGCAATGTTTGGTCGCTAATATTATAAGTAGATTATTAATAAACAACAAACGTCTCCTGAGTTAACTAACCGATACTAAGTTCCCCTATATATTGATCCACAATACCTTCATACTTTTGTTCAAACCAAAACCAATATCCCATAGAAGACCAAAATGGCGCAACAACAAAAAATCAACACAATCGCAATGGTCCTAGTGATCACAATGGCTACACATTATGGAGGTGTGATGGCTCAATTTTCGGGGTGCGCAACTGTGATAACTAGCGTGCCATCATGTGCAAGCTTCATTGCTAATCCCACACCGACAGCATCAGCCAGTTGTTGCAACGAATTTTCAAGCGTGATACAGTCACAACCACAGTGCTTGTGCCAAGTTTTTAACAGCACCGCGTCGTTTATGGGTTTGAGTCAGTTGCCTAAGGCCTGCAATGTCGACAGACCAAGTGAATGCAATGGTAATAATTTAACAGCTATTGTTAGATATAAATATAGAAGTTAATGTCTTATTATAGAATGATTGCTTTTCCTGTAGACTGAATTTATGGTATCAGTTCATCGTTGATTCAGTTTAACGGAAAATGTTCCAAACTTGCCCCTGACTCGAAAAAAGTCAACTACTTTGATCTCTTCGAAAAGTCAAGATATTGGTTTAATACTTAAATCTTAATTATTTTGATAGAATTGGCATTATTCTAATCAAAATAGAGGTGGCATAGGATGAGTTGGATAACGGGTCAAAATGGGTGGTTTTTGTACGGGTCGGGTTGACCAGAGCACATCTTTGCCCATATTAAAGTAACTGATATAAATAGTTAGTTTATTAGTAATTAAAAACACAAAAATTATATAATTTCAATGGTAATTTTGTTATTAGAATAAGATGATTATGAGATTTTAAGTATCTAAAATATATTTTGCGGTATTTTTAACCTATTTAACTGTATCTATATTCAACAAAAATATATCGCTTACCACCTGCTAGAGATAAATGACGCATCTGATCTTGAAAATGAAACTTAGCTTTACCTATATTTAAACGAGACCTAAGAATGTGAAATTTTTTACTTACCATTGTTGTATGTTTTCAAATTGGATTGCAGCTTCACCAAGCGACTCTCCTCCTTCAGGAACAACACCTCCTCCAGGAATATCGCCTTCTCCAGGTACAAACGCCACCAGCCCACCAGCAGGTAGTCCTCCATCAGATGCAACTTCAACAAGATACACAACCTTTCCTGTACTATGTTTGTTACTTGTTGCAGCGTATGCTATGGTTTTCTAAGTTATTAACTTCATATCTGGCAACGTTATGTTATTGTTTATGATTTTTACTCATTTTCATGTGATTCTTACTTGGTTTTACCCATACTCGTGAGTTTTCCTAGGGACATGCAGTGTATTGATGTATGAACATTTTGATGGCCTCAGGCCTTTATTTGCATCGTTTCTAATAAATATGATATTTATTTTTTTGGAATTTCGTTGAGGGTGACTAAATTGTATGCATAATCAAATCATTGTTTGACACAAGTTTATACTTTTTTCTCACCAACCCCTTGTTAGGCATAAAAAGGCTTATCATTTAGTCATGCCAATGACTGCTCTTTTTTTATATTATATAATCTTTTGAGTTCCATGTGAACCTAGACAAGACTCGATAGTTACTGTTAGTCGCAAATATTACTAAACTACAAAAACACATATCATTCGCTCAAGTACTTTAGAGCCCATTCAAATTTAGAGACTATTCCTATGAAAATGACCCTCAAAGAAACTTATACAGATGAAATCCTAATAAAATGTCAAACACAAGGCTTCAAAAAGATTGGAAGCTAAGCCGGCATTTTTCATATATTTGGTTGCCAATATCATTAACTTATCAAGTAGTTAAAGTAAGTTAGCGATACGAGACTTTTTCTCTCAAGAGTCAATGGAGAGAGAATCAAAGGATGACAATGGTTGGACATGGGTCATCTTAAAACATAACAGACACCTTAGGAGCAACCACAGTGGACAGAAAGGGCATGAGCACCCACCACCTCAATCACTTAATGCATCACCTGCTCCAATTATCACTTTCTACTTCACCAATTTCCCCTCAAATTGGGACAGCCTGACCATGCTCGAAGACTTCAAGAGATACGGACAAGCACTTAGCGTGTACATTCCTGGGAAAAAGAATAGACAAGGCAAGATATTTGGTTTTTGCAGATTCAGTGGGGTGGGCATGGAACCCAAAAGCTCAAATGTAATGTTGCCCACCACCAACGAAAACTTGATAAATCCCAACCAAGGCTTCGTCAAAGGATGGCCGATCAGCCACAGTTCGTTACCGATCCAAATCACAAACCCCTTGGCAAAACACCCTACGCCAATGCTCTGAATAAAGGAAAGACAACACTAACTTCTCCCTTGACTACACTCACTACCAAAATCACTGCTACTAAAAACTCAAATCACATAACCTCCACAAACATCCAACTAAAACTCCCACCAAAACCTAATTACCTCTCCACCTTCTCTTTTTTCACAGAGCTCAAATCCATCAATGATGCCTCTGGTACCCACAACCTTCTTCTTGATAAAGGATTTGAAGACTTTTTCATCAAATATGTTGGTGGCCCGTTCATTCTTATAAAGCTAGCTTGGGGATTCAATGGCCCTGGAAAATGCACTTGTTGACAATCCATGAGAGGTATTTGTATTATTGGTATGTACGCTGCGTTCCCGAGTTTTATTTTTGAAAGAAGAGAAAAGAAGTGGGAAGAAAACAAAATAAATTCGTGTTCCTTGAGTTTTTTTAGGAGAGAAGAGAATAGAATAGGAGAGTAATTTTGGCTAAACTTCTCTCAAAAACTTTGTTCCCAAAAGTAGGATGATTTGGAGAGAAGTTATATTAAGAAGTTTTATATAAATAAAATTACTTAAATGACCTAATATAAAACATAACTTTTATATATAACGAAGGGCATAATTGTAAAATCATGTGATATCTCTTTTTTTCTCTTCTAACTCGGGAACATAATATAAAAATTTTAATTTCATTCATCTCCTCTTCTTTTCTGCCAATTTTCAACTCTTCTCTTTTTTTCTTTCATTTCAAAAACTTGGGAACAGAGTGTTAGAGTATTAGAAACCCTAATGGACCCGACTCACATTCGGGCTTGGGCCATTATATCCTCTAATACTCCCCCGAGGGGGAAATTAGAAAACTAAATAAACATTAAAGCAATAACAGTTTTGTTGATAAGAGGTTTGACAGCAAGCGGAGACAAATCTTCATCTGCAGTAGCAAAGCAAAATTAAGCTATAGCAAAAGAAAAGAAGTATAACAAATAATTATTTTGATAACAACATCTGACAGAAAATAAATTGTAGACACCAAATAAATTTCAAACTGATACCCTCGATATCAATATCGATTCAAGGTATATAAATCAAAGCCCACAAATTCAAATGTTTGATCAATTTAAAAACAAACCCAAAATCCATCAGTAGATGCCCAATCATAAGACAAACAATAGATGAAGAACCGAAAGATACAACCTAATCATTAATCAAAAAATTTCAAACGATCCCGAATCCAAACGTATGCGTAAGCCAACCACTTTTGATGGATCTAAACACCTTGAACTTGTGTTAGATTGATACTTTGAATTATATCACTAAGTATGCGGAATCTACTTAGTAACACTTAGAAGTTTGATTGTGAGTAAGACAGTTGTAAATAAACAATGTATGTAAACAAACTTTTAGCTCCAATATTATTAATGATAATAATACGAGTGATCTTGATATCACTAGGGTTACACCTTGAAGCTCTAAGAAAAACGTATATAAACTTATAACCTAGGATCTCCTTTTATAGCACAAGGAGTCCTCTTCTACAAGATAAGTATAAAGCTAATAGAATAAGATATACACAAAATCTATTCTATATTTATCTAGATGCGTTTCCTAACAGTTATCTAATAAGCAGTGATAATATATTGTTCTTGCAGTGGTAATGAGTTTCCACTGCAAGTACAATCTTCTGCAGTTGTAACTTCTTCTTTAGCCGTGGTAACTGTTAGTATAATTCCCAACAATCCTCCCCTAACTTATGATTAATACATAAATCAATAAGTTTCTTCAAGTAATCAATAAACATGAGGATATGGGAATTCTTCCAAACACTTATCTTCTTCTTCTTAACTCTCTATCAGCTCTCACACTTTGATCATAAATTCTTTGCAGCAGATCATCTATGACTTCAGTTCTTTCCCAACACCTAAGCTTCTCTGACAACATCACTGTTAATACTCCAGCTCTTAATGGATATTCTTTCTCAGCCAGCATAAAAACATCAACTCCATCTTGAGTAGAAACATGATGCACATAACTTAAATCATAGAATTTCCACAAAGTTCTTGTACCATGAGCTTCAAATCTCCAGTATCTATCACTTGGATCAGGTTCATATAATCTTCTGAAGTGAACCCATAATTCCTTAGCTTTGACATCAACAAGTTCATCCTTTTGAAACTGATCTTGAACAATTTTCCACAAGGTATCCAAATCTTCTCTATCACAGCATCTAACAATGTCTTCAAAGTCTCTACAGATATTTGTGACATTTCCATTTCTGATGATCTTCCAAGAAGCACCAAAATTATCAGAAAAGATTTCCCAACCAACTACTGAATATTTTGCTTGTAGAGGTTCAATGTTTATCACATCAGTTTCTATGACCAACATGTTTGTAACTTGCTCTTCAGTCAACTTGCTAGGACCTTCTTCTTCTTGAGATGATTTCTGAGTCTTCAACTTCTTTGCTTCTTTAGATTCAAGACTCACTCCAGTCCTTTTTGTCTTCATAGATAATGGTTCTTGATCCATTGGAATGAATTTACTATCTTGTCTTTTGATTCTGTAGTAAATACCTTCAATCTGATCATGTGACATTCCTTTGAATTGACCCATCTTCATATTACCAACATGACAACAAAAAGTCTTCATCTCATAAATAATTTGTGCCTTTGTAAGTTTCCTTGGCTTCTTTTAACTTTTTCTAACATCTCCAATGATTTGGTCAAGAGCCTGCTGATTTTTCATTAGAATGAAATCTTTAAGTTGAGCAGACCTTTGTTCTTCATCCAAGGTTATATTTGCAATCAATTCAATAGCCTTCTTCCTAATTATTTGATCATTGTTAATCAAATAGTCAATCTCTTCTTCTGTAGGTACATAGGTAAACTCTGGAGGTTTCTCATACATTACAGTTGGTGAGACACTTGAAATAGGTTCTGCCATAACAGCTTCAAGTTTATCCAACCTAGTTGCTTCCATGAAACTAGCAACTTCATCTTCTTTAATCTTTTTCTTTCTTTCATACTCTTCAGCTTGTTGTTGCTCTGCTAACCTATGATCAAAATCAATCTGAGCTTGTTCAAACTTAGAAATCTTTCTTGTCACTTGATCTGAAGCAATAGCCTTTCCTTTAACTGATCTTCTTCTGGCAGCTTCTTCCTCTGCAGTGGTAATTTCTTGACTAGCAGTGGGAACATTTTCACTTGCAGTGGTAAGTTGTTGATCAGTGGGAACTTGTTCTGCTTCAGTGGAAATTGGTTGAGCAGTTCCAACTAAATCATCAAAGTTAAAACCTGCATCAGCATCCATATCTTCAAAATCCAATTTCCTCCCCTCAGTCTCAGCAACATCATCTTTTGCTTGAGCATTATCAGAATCATTGAGCTCAGCAAATGCTTTTTCAAAATTTGTTCTCCTCCCCTTAAACTCTGCATCAGTTTTCCTCCCCTGTTTGGAAGAATCTCCCAAAACTTTAGTAGAACTTGCAGAAAACTCATCTAAAGGTGAAGATGATGATGATACAACCTGAGATCTTTTCTTCTTGAGATTCTCAACTTCATTCTGCAATATGTGAATCTCATCCTTCAATGTCTTCAGCTCTGTGGCATGTTGTTCTTTGGTCTGTGCCAGATCTTTCTCCAGAGCTTGAACCTGCTTGACTAACTTGGTACAAATGTCCATCAATTCAGTTTGTTGCACACTGCCTTCATCACTTCCAGCTGTGTAACCTGCTGGGAGAGGTGAATCATGAGGCATTAATTCAGGCTCTTCCCTAGTTGGACTAGGAGGAAGCCTTGAACCACCACTGCTTGCTCCTAAACCAAATGGCTCAGCAACATGCAATGTTGAGATGAGAGAAGTTGTCTGTTTAGACCTTCTCTCATAAGTGTGAGTGACTGCAGGGGTATGTTGAATTTGTGGAACAACAATATTGGGTGTGTTTTGAGATGCAACTGGGATTGATGCATCCTCACCCTGTACTTGAGAAATTTTAGCAAGCATTTGAGGTAAAAGTGGATGAACCTGCCCATTCCAAAGTTCTGAAGCCTTAGCCATATTTTGAAAAACTTTTGGCTTAAGAATAGAAGGTTCATAAATTCTGTTGTGAGGTCGCAGTTGAAACTCATTTAACACTGCTTGCACAAACCTTGGATACATCAAAAATTTATATGTACTCTTTACATTGCCTTTCATATTATTAAAAATAAACTTTGACCAATTGAAAGTCCTATCTGTTGCCAAACAAACCAAAGGATAAGCCATGGTTGATGCAAATTGTTCATAAGATGTTTTCTTAGGACTTAGGCAATGTAGAAGAGTATGTATCAAAAATCTCCAATGGGGACAAAAACATCCTTTTCTAAAAGTAACTTTTTGATCTGATGTATCATACCCCATTAAAGCAATATTTGTAAAAATTTATGAATTAGGTAATGTGATGATACCATTGAGATCATCCAATTGGAGAATTCTCCTCAAGGATGACTCAGTAACATCAATAGTTACCCCATCAACTGTGGCTCTTAGAGCATCCACAGATTCTTGTGTATCTCCCTGTTCAAGAGTTATGGACTCCACAGTGTTCCAAAACTGTTTGATATGAGAGACATAGATTGTGGGATTAATAATTAAGGCATACCTTATGTGAGTTGTGTTTAGAAAATCCACAATCTGATGAAAAACAGGGCCACTCTTATCATTCGACTTTTGTAAGTAGGCCACTTGGTTGTGCTCCTCGACAAATTTTAGAATCGCCATGATATTTGTGAAAAATAGAATGAAAGTGTTAGTAATCAAGATAAAAATCAAGCCGTATGATAATGAATTTATACTAATAGGGTTTGAGGAGGTTGCGCAATGTGAATTATCTTTGGAAATAATTATCTTTGGAAAAAGAATAATTTATAATAATTAAGAAGATAATTCACAAAAGATTTTACCCTATTAATAAGGAAAGACGGTTATTTTTACAACGGCTAGTAAAAAATAGATTACTGACACAACAGTTGTAACGGCTAGTCATCAGTGGAAAAAAATACACTTGCAGTGGTAACTGATGAACTAGCAGTGATAAAATTTTCACAAAAATATCAAAGAGCAGTGGTTAATAAAACATGTACATTTGCTGCTCTTATCATAGTTTTTAGCAAACTACCAGCTATCAACGGATTTGATATGTCTTTACCATTAGCCATTTGCTATGGACTAGCCAACTCTTGATCACATGGATGTATGGTGAGTTGATAACCTAGTTTTTGGTAAACTATCAACCATAAACGGATTTGATAAGTCTTTACCAGTAGCCGTTTGCTCTGGACTAGTTGATTCTTATGTTGATTAGACATGGTGAACCAATAACCATTTGTTGTGTGTCTATAATACACACCTTATTACTCCAATGACTCCAATAATATGGGTTGTTTGCATCAACTCAACTTAACCCATAAAACTTAACACAAAGTAACTTTTTAACCAAGTTACTATTCACAAAAATATCTTCCAAAAGTCAACCCGATAATAACCAAATTTACTCCTCCAACCTACCAAAACAAGTAGAAGTAAATATCCTTCATTAAATAGAATTCGACCTTGACTTTGCATATAAAAAGGGTCTCAAAACTTTTATCTCTCATCAACAAATAACTTCAACAACACAAACCCTTAATCATCACAATGAGCTGGTTCCCAATAGTCTACATATCTTCTGATGATTCATCGGATGAGGAAATCAGCTATTGTTCAAACTCAGAGGATCTCTCAACAGGATGGAGTGATTACTTCCCACCAAGTGCAACCACTTCCATAGCATCCAACAAGCCATCCAAAAAGACTGAAGCTTCTCCTGCTCCATCTTTGGAGTTCTATTCTAGTGCTTCCTCTGATGATGATAATGATCCAACCTTTGATCTTTCCAAAGAGCTTCCAAAGGCCCTCACCACAGCATTGAAGACTGCCATAAGCAACATGAAGTGGCCTGCTGTTGAGAAGCCTACCCAAGCACCAAGGCCTCCCAAGCAAGTTCTGGGACTTGCTTGTCCAAGGAAACAACTCTCTTTTGATGACAAGAGAAATAAAGCTTCCAAAGGCAAGCATGACTATGAAGGAAAAGGAAAGAAACCCATGGTGTAGGTGTTAGGTTGTAGGTTTATGTCTTTTGTAATGGTTTTCTGTGATGGTGACAATGTTATCTGAATGGTTGTGATGTACTCTCCTTTTAGTCAATAAAAGTACTCTTTGTTCTTGCTATTATCACCAAACCTTTCCACTGTTGTATATTAATTACCACTGAGCATTTGATAATTCTGCATACAAGTTAGTAGAAAACCATACATACAATACAAACAATATTAGTACCTAAAAAGAGTATCCTGCAACACTGAAAAATATTTAGACATCAAAAGTTTATGGATTGAGCATCCCAATACCTGTTACCAAGTATTGAAACCTACCCACATCAAGCCCTTTTGTTAATAAATCAGCATAATTGTGATCAGTATGAATCTTGACAACATTAATAAGCTTTTTCTCAAAACAATCTCTAATAAAGTGATGTCTAATTTCAATATGTTTAGTTTTTGTGTGTTGCACAGGATTTTTAATAATGCAAATGGTACTACTATTGTCTATATAGATAATGGTGTTCATGAAATTGTACCCATAGTCCAATAATTGATTCTGAAGCCAAAGGATCTGAGCACAACAACTAGCAGCTGCAACATATTCTGCTTCAGTGGTTGAAGTAGCCACCATAGTTTGCTTCTTGCACTGCCATGACACCAATCTACATCCAAGAAATTGACATCCTCCAGTAGTTGATCTTCTATCCAAACTTGCACCAGCATAGTCACTATCTGAGTATGTGATCAATTCCATTGGAGAATCTCTTGGATACCATAATCCTAGATTAGGATAAGTCTTCAAGTACCTAAAAATCTTTTCCACTGCTGTCAAATGTGATGTCTTTGGAGTCACTTGAAATCTTGCACAAGCACAAATAGCAAACATGATGTCAGGCCTTGATGAAGTAAGATACATCAAGGAACCAATCATAGATCTGTAAGTGTGAACATCAACATTAGCCCCACTTGCATTCTTCAACAATAAGTGAGTGGTCTTGTCAGCAGGGGTATTGGAAGATTTTGCATCAGTGAACTTGAACTTCTTGATAATCTCAGCCACATACTTGTCTTGGCTGATAAATATACCTTCCTTACTCTGTTGTACTTGTAGCCCCAAAAAGAATGTAAGTTCTCCCATAGAACTCATTTGAAATTCATCTTTCATTAGCTTCTCAAACTGTTTGCACATCTCTTGTTTTGTAGATCCAAAGATAATATCATCAACATATACTTGCACAAGTAGAATATCACCTTTGTCTTTCTTGATGAACAAAGTTTGATCAATTTTACCTCTATGAAACCCATTATTCAATAAATAATTAGCTAAGGTTTCATACCACTTCCTTGGAGCCTGATGTAAGCCATAAAGAGCCTTAACCACTTTGTAAACTTTATTTGGGTGTTGAGGATCTTCAAAGCCTGGAGGTTGAGAGACATATACCTCCTCATCAATAGTTCCATACAGAAAGGCACTCTTAACATCCATTTGATAGACTGTAAAGCCCATAAATGATGCATAGGCTAAGAATAATCTAATAGCCTCAAGTCTTGCAACAGGAGCAAACACTTCTTCATAATCAATACCCTCTTCTTGAGTGTATCCTTGAGCAACCAATCTAGCTTTGTTCCTGATTACAATTCCTCTTTCATCTTTCTTATTTCTGAAAACCCATTTAGTACCAATGACCTTCATACCATCAGACAAGTCACAAAGAACCCAAACCTTTTGAAGTTTAAACTGCAACAACTCTTCTTGCATAGCTTCAACCCAGCTAGATTCTCTTAGAGCCATATATACATTCTTAGGCTCCATTTGTGAGAGAAAACAGAAAAACAAACACTCATTCTTCTGGCTATGTTTCTTGGACTCATACACTTCACTTATGAACCCATGAATGTCAGCTTTCTTTGTCTGTCTTCTAGTCTTCACACCTGATTGAAGTCACCAATAACATTATCAAGTGGATGCACTTTGTGAATGGTAGACTGTGATGTGCTAGGAATATCATATGTTGTAGGCATGTTTGAGATCTCTACATCATCACTTGGTGATTCCTGAGAAGTATTTTCCACATTAGGACTTACAGTGGAAACTTCTGGTGTAGCAGTGAGAATTGAGTTACCACTGCTAGTAGGAATATGTTTATTCACAGAATCTGCATCACTTGGTTTTTCAGAATTATCACCAAAGTCCCAAAGTGGCATAACAATTTGATCTTCATCATCTTTGCAAGCTTCATCTTCATCAATGAATTCTTCTGAATCTTCAAGATCTTTGTCACCAGTACTTGAAGTGAGAGGAACATAATTCATTGTATTTGATAATGTTTCAAGATCAAATAGCCAATCTGGACCTGAACCTGCCATGTTTGCTTTATTCTCAAGAAACTAAACATGCAAGTTCTCTTCAATCTTCTTTGTTCTTAAATTATAGACTCTAAAAGCCTTGCTAACCATAGAGTATCCAACAAAGAAGCCTTCATCTGAATTTTCTTCAAATTTACTCAGATGATCAATGGTATTGAGAATAGTAACATGACACCCAAATGGCCTCATAAACTCCAAAGTAGGAGGTCTTCCTCTGAATAACTCATAAGGTGTCTTGTTCTTTGTTTTGACCACTAAAACTCTATTTTGAATGTAACAAGCAGTGTTAACTGCTTCAGCCCAAAAAGTCACTGGAAGCTTGGAATCAGCTAACATGGTTCTAGCAGCCTCAATTAGTGTTCTATTTCTTCTTTCAGCAACTCCATTTTGTTGAGGAGTTCTTGCAACACTAAATTCTCTTTTAATACCTTTATCTCTGCAGAAATCATCCATAACTTTATTCTTGAACTCTGTCCCATTGTCACACCTGATGATCTTGGTTTTCTTTTCAAATTGATTTTCAACTTGAGTGATGAAAATCTTAAGGATGCCTGTGGTTTCATCTTTGGTACTTAAAAAGAAAACCCATGTGAATCTACTGAAGTCATCAGTTACAACAAGACAATATTTCTTTAAATTGATGCTGCTTACAGAGGTAGGACCAAACAAGTCCATATGCAGCATAAAGAGTGGATGATTGATTGAATTGAATGCCTTGGTTTTGCATGAAGCTCTGTGTTGCTTTCCTTTGAGACAGGCAACACAAGTTTGGTCATTTTCAAATCTTTTCTCTGGTAGTCCTCTGACAAGGCCATCTTTCACAATCTTGTTGATGGTCTTAAAGTTCACATGACCAAGTCTTCTATGCCAAAGCATTGATTCATCCAAAGTGGCTTTAGCAAGCAAGCAAGTAACATCATTATTAGCCACTATGTTCTGCATATCAATGCTATACAAATTTCCTTTTCTAGGGATTTTAAGCAAAATGTCACATTCTTCTGGAAGCTTATAATCCTTAGATAGGATATAGCATTCATCTTCTGTGAATAGAACTCTATGCTTTTTATCACACATCTGTGACACACTAAAGAGATTGTATTTGAGTTCTTTCACATACTGCACATCTTCAAAGTCAATGTTTCCAGCCTTGATTGTTCCTTTGCCAGAAACTTTGCCACCAATTCCTCCTCCAAAACTGACAAATTGTCCATCATAAGGTTGAAAGTCTGAAAGATAAGACTTATTGCCAGTCATGTGCCTGGAACATCCACTGTCTTAGTATCCTTGATCATTAGAAGTCTTTGAATGTCCCTGCACATAAAATAAAGGAATTAGTTCCTTTTGGGGACCCAAGCCACAAATGACTTGGATCTGCCTCGTGTATCAATATAATTATATCTATCAAAGGTCATTGATACACCATTAGGATTGTTTTAGGTGATAGTTCCTTTTGGTTTCCATTCCCAACGAGCTGAGGCCTTAACAGCATTTCCCATATTTACCCTTTTCATGTTAACAGACCTACCAGTGGTAACCTTTGGCCTTGCAGTGGTAACTGCTGCCTTAGCAGTGGAAACTGCTGATTTAGAAATTTTAGGAACCCACTTCTGATTATGGTTAACATTCTTTTCAAAATAGGTCTTTTTCCCTGTTTGAGTAGATTTAACAAAAGTAGTAACAGGGGGCTTAGGGTAAACTCTGTTATTATTTCTGGCAGTGGCAACTGCTGGTCTAGCAGTGGAAATAGGTTTGATGCCAGAATGAAGCAAAACAGACCTGGGAATCATCTTGCTAAGTGGATTTGGGTGAGTTAAGTTATTAACATTGTGTTTATTCACCCAAGTATTCCCAAATACTTCCCTTCTTCCCAAGTGGTAGGTACAGCCTTTAGCTAAATGGTCAAAGCTACCACATATATGACAGGGTTTGTTATTGAACACAAAGTCACTACCAAATTGCCTAGATTTTACATGATTCCAACTTCTCATATTACCTCTAGGAGTTGGTGACCTACTTCTGTACATCTCTGCATATCTAGTAGTGGGCATAGTGAAATTAGGTTGTGACCTAGGCTTCTCTTTGACTACATCAGGAATACTTCTTTTAAACTCCACTTTAACATTTTCAGGAGTACTAGGTTTAGACTCAACATTCAAATTATCATCTTTAAGAGATGAGTCACTAGCACTATCAAATACATCAACCTCAACCTGAACCTTTTCAATTTCAACTGGTTTAACAAACTTTGGTCCATAGGTCATAGGTAGATCCTGAAATTCTTCTAAACCTGTGTGAGCTAAGTCAATGCCAGGAGGTGATGGAACACCTCTTAGAGGTGCTGGAACAGTTTTGTATCCAAGACCTGATTTAGCTTTGCTCACAATTTGGGCTTCCCAAATTTTATCAATACACTTAGATTGATGATCCAGTGTTTGCTTAGTTATCATTATATTCTCACTAGCCACTTTAACCTTTTCTAGTTCTTCTCTAAGGACCTTATTAACAGCAACTTGATAATCTAAGTCTCTTCTTAATACTGCAATATCATCATTGAACTTAGATTCATTTGCCCTATAATGCTCTAATTGTGTTTCTAAAACACTTAGGCCTCTTTTATGATTTGATAAGTTATAATTAGTATGAGTTAACTCTATGTGTTGCTCATTAAATTGTGCTTTAAGCTTCTCATACTCTTTTAAGGCCATACAAGATTTAGAACAAGCATTATCAATTTGTACCTCAGAGTCAGAAAAAGCCATTAGTGCCACCATTGCAGACTCTGAATCATCTTCCTCTTCCTTAGTCATAAAGCTCCAATCAAAGCTCACTCCATCAATGGCCAATAGCCCCTTTGGCTCATCAGTAGTAGATTCTTTCTTCTTGTCCTGCTTGTACCAGGTTGACCTGCTGTCAGACTTCCTTGGCTTCCTACATTCTCTTGCAAAGTGCCCCTTCTTATGACAATTGTAGCACTCCACCTTCTTCTTGTCAAAACCTAATGTTTCATTGCCACTGATGTTGATCTTTCTTCCAGTTTTCTTCCAAAACTTCTTTGTCCTCAAGCTTAGTAATGCTACTTGCCATTTGATGTCCATCTCCTCCATATCATCTTCATCAATTTGATCCAGATCCTCATGATTGAGAATTGAACCACCCACTTGACTTGATATAAAATCATAAAAGGTAGTATCACTAAGCCCTGCAATCTGTTTCTTTGAGCTAACAGTGGAAACACTTCCACTACCAGTGGAAACAACAATGTTAGCACAGTCATCATCACTATCACTTTCTTCATCTGAACTAACATCAAGAGATGATGATATGAGTGCTACACTTCCTGAACTTGAACTTATCTTGCCAGCTTTCTTCAATCTTTGTTCAATAACCTTGAAGTTATTGTACAAGTCATTAAGTTTCATGGTCTCCAACTCTGGCTTATCTTCCCATACAGCAACATTGGTTCCAAACTCAGAGGGTAAGCTTCTTAAGAACTTTAGATTGAGATCTTCTCTTTCCACCTCAATTCCAAAAACAATGAGTTGTGAAACAATCTTTTGTAGCCTGGTGAAAATGCTATCAAGAGATTCATTACTTGATGAACCAAAGTTTTCATAAGTTTGCTTCAGCAAAGTCTTTTGAGTCTTCTTGGTGGAATCATTACCACCAAAAACTTCACAGATTTCATCAAAGAGAGTCTTTGCAGTCTTGAACTTGCTGAATGCTACAACTTGGTCTCTGGGAAGTGTCATCAGCAACAGACCTCTGGCTTTTTAATCATTCTTCAGTTGAAGTCTTTCATCATTACTAACAGGTCCAGTGTTGACCTTAATTACTTCCTTGCCATTAACCATCTCTGAAGTAGAACTTGGTTTGAAAGAATTTCCAACCATAATGATCTCCCAAAGTGTGTAATCTTGAACCATAAAGAATTGTTCTATCATAAGCCTCCACATCTCAAAGTCATTCAACTTAAGCTTTGGATGCTTAGCAGCAATGTTTGAGTTACTGGTTTCTGTCTCCATTGAATCTTCTGAGTGAACTTGAGTCTTCTAAATCAAAGTATCAAAGCCTGTCTCTGATACCACTTGATGGATCTAAACACCTTGAACTTGTGTTAGATTGATACTTTGAATTATATCACTAAGTATGCGGAATCTACTTAGTAACACTTAGAAGTTTGATTGTGAGTAAGACAGTTGTAAATAAACAATGTATGTAAACAAACTTTTAGCTCCAATATTATTAATGATAATAATACGAGTGATCTTGATATCACTAGGGTTACACCTTGAAGCTCTAAGAAAAACGTATATAAACTTATAACCTAGGATCTCCTTTTATAGCACAAGGAGTCCTCTTCTACAAGATAAGTATAAAGCTAATAGAATAAGATATACACAAAATCTATTCTATATTTATCTAGATGCGTTTCCTAACAGTTATCTAATAAGCAGTGGTAATATATTGTTCTTGCAGTGGTAATGAGTTTCCACTGCAAGTACAATCTTCTGCAGTTGTAACTTCTTCTTTAGCCGTGGTAACTGTTAGTATAATTCCCAACAACTTTTTTTCTTCTTCTTTTTTTCATTGCTATACAAACCTAGCTTGACTGTCCTAGAGTCGCTAAAGAGAGAATGGAAAAAATAAACAAATTTAGGTTTTAGATCTTAGACTCGATACCATGTTAGAAAATGAAAACCCCGTGAGAGGTATTGCATTATTGGTATGTATTTATAGTGCATAGAAGATATTAGAAACTATAATGGACCCAACCCACATTCGGGCTTAGGCCATTATATATGTCTTGTTGGAACCCATAACTAGACCTTCGAATCGGCTAGTTTGGCTAAGAATATATGGGCCATCATCTCAACTAAGGTGGGAAGACTCCTTCTCATCGATTGCAAAGCATTATGGCGACGTCCTTATTCCAGGGGAGTGTTGCACAAGACAATTCAACCTAACATACGACAAGGTGTGTGTCCTCTCAGATAGGGATGAAGCTTATTAATGATACCCTGCACATTCCTTTCAACAAGGAATTGATATGGGAACGGGTCTCAGAATTTGAAGGGGACACTGATAACATCTTTAATGGCTATGTTTTAGCCTCGTCATCGGATGAAGAAGACACTGATTCTGAGTCATTGGAGGATTCTTTGGCCAATGAATTCGATGATAGTGACATTAGAGATGGATATTCCTAGAAGTTTATTGGGGTTGATGAAGATAATGACCATCATGAAGGATTTTCAAAAAATTTCCTTATGGGTGATAATTTTGGGCATGCAAACACACATGCTCATGCATACGTACAATTCCCTTTGTGGAGATGGGTCATCTACCAATGTCATAAAACCACAAAAGTCCCCTAATTCCTTCACGCTCTGATTTTTCTCTTACACTCCTATGATACAAACACTATATCCCACCAACCCCGGGACCAAGACTCATAAGAACATAAGTAAACCCTAAAGCTCTTCATCTCATACCGGGCCTGGACCCATTAACCCTCCTCCTATCAAACCAAATGATAAAACTGACATACATAAGCCCAATTCTATGAGAAAAAGAGGTTTGCTTCACTCAAAGTCATTGGCTCCATGAATGGAATTAACACCCAGAATCTTGGTCGAAAATGCAGTAAGAACTTGTCAAACCTGCCACTTACCCTTTTCATTCTAATTCTCACAGCAACAATACCTCAAACTTCGAAACCTTGGTTTTGGACTCACTATCGAAGATTCAAATATGTAACATCTGCATCCTCTCAAGACCATCATTATCAACGACCAATTCAAAAGACATCAATGACCTCATTCACATTGGAAATGAGCTGGGTTTCGACCTTCAAGATAAAGAAACAGAGAACAACTCCATTATTAACGGTGTTACAGCACGTGTACCATGATTGTTCCCTCTTTAAATGGCAGAGGGTTAGGAGAGGACTATAAAAGGAAATGGGTCAGAAGGTTATGTTATAACCATAAAGTCGAGTTTCTGGGGCTTCAAGAAACACTCACCCAAACAAATGATAAAATGGCTTATAAATAGCATTTGGAAAATTCTCCTGTTGACTTTTTCTCGAAAAAGGCACAAGGTAAATCAGGGGGCATAATGGCTGTCTGGGATGCTTCTCGCTTCTCCAAAATATCTTGGACCGAAGGAGAGGGGTTTATCGCTGTTGAAGGTACTTGGCTCCCTCTAAATTGCTTGTGCCTTTTCATTCTACGTATGCTCCTCAATGTAATCATAAGAAGCAAAATCTTTGGAACAAGCTCAGAAGCATAATCTTGTCATGTGATTGCCTTACAGTCATGTTAGGGGATTTCAATGAAGTGCGTGACATCTCAGAAAGGGCAGGAACAATCTTTTAACACTTTTTTCTTACAATAATTAATGAATAAATTAATTTGTTTGTATGCATTTACTTTCCACCAATTTGACCCGTTTTCTCTTTAGCGGATTACTTTTTTTTCTTAATCCATGTTACTTGTTATCAATATATTATAATGCGCAGCTTAGAGTTTTTTTATGTAACCGTGGTGATAGCATCAATCACCCCATGAACTTCATAACCATTCGAACATTTAATTGTTTTCTTTGAAAGTGATCCTCAAAGAATCTGAACAGTCGACACTTGACTTAATCAAATCTGAAATCAAATAGAATGTCAAACATAAGACTTCAAAATGATTAGACTCTAAGCTGGACTTTTGCAATGTTTGTGGGCTAATATCATAAGTAGATTAATTATAAACAACAAACGTGTCCTGAGTAAACTAACCTATACTAACTTCCCCTATATATTGAGCCACATCACCTTTACATGTTTGTTCAAACCAAACCTTAAACTCCAATACCAAAATCCCGCAGAACACCGAAATGGCGCAACAACAAAAAATCAACACAATCGTGATGGTCCTAGTGATCACAATGGCTACGCATTATGGAAGTGTGATGGCTCAATTTTCGGGGTGTGCAACCGAAATAGCTAGCATGACAGCATGTGCCAAATTCATTGCGAATCCCACATCGACAGCATCATCAGCTTGTTGCAGCGAATTTTCAAGCTTGATACAGTCACAACCACAGTGCTTGTGCCAAGTTTTTAACAGTACCACATCGTTTATGGGTTTGAATGAGTTGCCTAAGATCTGCAATGTCGTCACACCAAGGGAATGCTATGGTAATGATTTAACAAGTTAATGTTAGATACAAACAGATAGTATTTAAGGTTTTAATTTTAATTTATTCTGGAACGACTGCTTTTCCCATTGACAAAGTTTTCAGTATCAGTTTATTGTGAATACAGTTTAATGGAAAATGGCCCAAACATACTCGTGACTCGAGAAATGTCAACTACTTTGATCTTTTCTAAAAGTCAAGATACTGGTGTAACACCCCCAAAATTTGATACAGCGGAAGACTCAACAAGCTTTCGGGGTGCTACGGGGATTGGTATCCATTCAAAGTCATAAAAGAACGAGATAAAGTAAACATAAGAAAAACACAACCAAAACGGGTTTTAAAGTTTACATTTATCCCAAGAATTATCCAAAGTAAGGCCCAAAAAAATAAATATAGGTCCACAATAGCTTATCAGAGTTTTAGAAAAATAGATCCATAACCGGTGCCATTGCCAAGCCTCCAATCCCAAGCATCCATAGAGCATCACTTAATTACCTGAGAAAACGTGCTAAAAGTCAGCTTTCGCTGGTGAGATCATAGGTTTAAATTCATAATTCAATATAGTGGACTTATACGCAAAACGCTTGCTAGCTAGACTAGGCCTCAATCATCCAACCAAAACAATCCAACCAAAATAATCCAACTAACTCGAATCAACCCTATAGGTGCACGCTATAGCTCAAATCAATCCAATCAATAGCTTACCTAGCTCAAGTCTAGGCCTCGCTCTATAATCAATCCAATAGCTTACCTAGTTCGGGACTAGGCCTCGCTCAACAACTAAATCAATAGCTTACCTAGTTCGGGACTAGGCCTCGCTTAATCCTACCTAGTTCTATAAGCATAGCAAGTTTTGAAATAAATGAATAAAGCGATAATAGTCCACATAAAACAATTGCACGTTTCTCACCCCAAGTATTGAAAACATAGTTCAAGAGTAAAAAGTGGGGCTATGACTCACCTCAAGTCCAGAAAATCCTCAAAAGAAATCGATAGAAGAAAGACGTAAGCAACTCAAGCAACTTACGTAACGGCAACTATAGACTCGGCACTTCCTAACAATATCAAACTCGTTCAGAAACCATTTCATCAAAAATCAAATATTCCCATTCCCGAACGTATTCCATTTTACTTTCCAAAAATATCCATTTCTCGAATTAACTTCATATTAATTTGAAATTCGACGTTTGGTATCCATATGGGTGAAGGGTCGACACAACTCAAAGCAAAAAGCCACAACAAACGAAATAATAAACCATCTATAGGTCTAATATTAGCCCAACATATTATTTAAATAAATCATCGAAGCTTATCAAATCCGTCGATTTGGTAATCTCCCATATTTATTTACGTAATATATCGTTCCAAAATTATACCTAACCTAAAGCACATAGCACAAAGAATTCTATTTGGTATAGATCGTAGTCCAATAAATTCCCTATATATATCGTCGAATCGGCCAAATTCCACAAGATACATAGTAATTTATTACCCTAAAACATATACCACAACCTATGGGCGTCGTGGAATACGATGCCCATTAATATACTCATTTTATATAGCCAAATAACTCGATCTAATCCGTCGATTAAATAAGTCACTTGTTATAGAAAATATTTATATTAATCGTCATATATCTGTGACAACACAAAAGTCACAATATAAAGCCCACTTGGACTTTAAATAACCACAACTCGTATAGCTCGATAAGTTTCTAAATTTATAAAAATCATTATGTTTTTATTTATTACTCACCCGACTTATTAGTTTTTGCCGTTATTTATAGTTATTATTTATAATAATACGTCGACATTTATTGTACTATTTGCATAGTATAATAACTATCGTTATATTATTATAACGTTTACTCGTGATCGTTTTATTACTAATATACGCATTTATATATATATATGTGTACGTTTATCACGTCTATATACGTATATAAACGATTATATTATCAATCATATTTATCGAGTCATAGAATTTGGTGTAGCTCAAGCCAACTCGACCCAAACAGCCCCCTTGGGGTGTCGGCCGAAAATCCAAACGACCACAAGGGTCAACCAACATCACAAACGAGCACCAAGAATCCAATAATCATCAAATGGTCAAAATAACACAACCAAAAACCCAAGCCGAGAGCCATAGCTCTCGGTTAAGCCTCGACCCATCGAGAATATCATGAACCCGGATACCAAACACTTTTCTTAACCCATTTCATCAAAAACCCATTTAAATCTTGCGTCAATAACCAAGAAAACCCGAAAAGAAAACAAATTCGTGACCCTAGGTCACGACTTTAACCAAAATACGAGCCAAAGCTCATCCTACCTTCGATTCCCAAGACCAAATCGAAAGGATCTTCAAAACCAAGACAAATAATGACGGATTTGTGGTGAAATCGAGATGAAAAAGTGAGATTTAAGGCACGTGTTTATATAGATCGGGTAGAGAATGATGTGGGGAGTCGATTGGTGGTGTCGGTGTATATACACGGGCCAAACCCGAAACCTTAAATAACCAAACAACTTTCTCAAACCGAACTCATTCCAAAAATAATCAAAACCTCGCGATACGTTCCAAAATAATAATATCCAAACCAATATTAAAATAATTAAAATTGTTAGGTTAACCTAGAGCCGGAGTCAAAGTAGTGCCAAAATAACGATCTCAAAATAAATTATCACGAACGAACCAAACCAAACCATAAATAAATAATCAAATTCTCATAATTAACGTATGATCAAATTCACATTCCAACGTTCATAAAACATCTCGTTTCAATAAACTTTTCAAAAATTCCAAAATTATAATTTTTAATGTAATGCGGGTTTCAAAAACGGCTCCTTATTTTGCCAGTTGTCACATCCTTCCAGCCTCAGAAGGAACCCGTCCCGGGTTTCTCTCGGAACAGCCCATCTACGAAGTAAAAAGCTTCGGATATCTCTTACGAAACTCATCCTCACGTTCCCACGTGAATTCCGGTCCATGCCGCGAATTCCAACAAACTTTGATGAGCGGAATGCGACTTCTCTTAAGTCGTTTAATCTCTCTATCCAATATCTCAATCGGCTCTTCCACAAAATTTAAACTCTCATCCACACGAATATCCTTAATTGGTATAATCGGCGTTTCCTACGAAAGACACTTCTTCAAATTGCTAATATGAAACACATCATGAACTTTATTCAATTCTGGTGGTAATTCCAATCGATAAGCTACGGGCCCAATTCTTTCCAAAATAAGAAATGGTCCAATGTAGCGGGGATTTAGTTTCCCACGTTTCCCAAAACGTATCACACCCTTCCAAGGCGAGACTTTCAGCATCACTTTGTCTCCAACCTGGAATTCTAGGGGTTTACGCCTCTGATCGGCGTAACTTTTCTACCTATCTCTAGCTGCTTGCAGTCGATCTCGAATTTGCGTTACTTTCTCAGTAGTTTCCAAAATAAGCTCAGGGCCTGTGAAACGGCTATCTCCAAATTCTGCCCAACCAATAGGTGAACGACATTTTCGACCATACAAAGCTTCAAACGGTGCAGCTTTAAGACTTGTGTGGTAGCTATTGTTGTAGGAGAACTCCGCAAGGGGTAGATATTTCTCCCAACCTTTACCAAAGTCTATTATGCATGCACGAAGCATATCCTCCAAAGTCTGAATAGTTCTCTCACTTTGACCATCGGTTTGGGGGTGGTATGCAGTACTCATATCAAGTCTCGTCCCCAAAGCGGTTTGAAGTGATCGCCACAATGCTGACGTGAAGCGGCTGTCGTGATCAGAAATAATCGATATCGGAACTCCATGACGAGAAACAATCTCCTTCACATACAACCTCGCAAGTTTGTCAACACTATCATCTTCACTAATCGCCAGGAATTGAGCAGACTTAGTCAAACGATCCACAATTACCCATATAGCGTCGCAACCGCTAGCTGTCTTTGGTAATTTGGTAATAAGGTCCATTACGCTCCCACTTCCAAACTGGGAGTTCTGGCTGCGTCAATAATCCTGACGGTCTTTGATGTTCGGCTTTAACCTTAGAGCAAGTCAAACACTTACTAACATACAACGCTATATCTGCCTTCATATTTGGCCACCAATATAACTTTTTTAAATCCTGGTACATCTTGTCAGACCCAGGATGAATAGAGTATCTTGACTTATGCGACTCATGCATAATCAACTCTCGAATTCCTCCATACAATGGTACCCAACTTCGCTCTCCAAAACATAATACTCCATCAGAACGCTTAACAAATCCCTTCTCATTTTCTACCATCCCAAATATGTTCTCAGCAGGTCGATTCTCTGCTTTCAACGCTTCCGTTTGAGCTTCCAATATTTGAGACGGTAATGGCGATACGATAGTCATTCCTAATGATCTAACTCGTAACGGTGGAATTCTCTCCTTTCGACTAAGAGCATCAGCAACAACGTTTGCTTTACCAGGCTGGTAGCGAATTTCACAATCATAATCGCTTAGCAACTCAATCCAACGTCGCTGTCTCATGTTAAGCACTTTTTGGTTCAAAATGTGTTGCAGACTTTTGTGGTCAGTAAACACTACACACTTGGTTCCATACAAGTAATGTCTCCATATCCTCAAGGCAAAAACCACAGCACCTAACTCCAAATCATGGGTGGTGTAGTTCTTCTCGTGCTTCTTGAGCTGTCGGGAAGCATAAGCTATCACTTTCTCCTGTTGCATTAACACAGCTCCCAAACCTTTATGAGAAGCGTCACAATAGACGACGAAGTCCTCGTTACCTTCAGGTAACGCTAAGATAGGAGCACTACACAACATTTCCTTAAGTAACTGAAATGCTTCCTCTTCCTTATCTCCCCATTCATACTTAACACTCTTTTGAGTCAATTTGGTCAACGGTTTTGCTATCTTCGAAAATCCCTCAATGAATCTTCGGTAATAACCGGCTAAACCAAAAAATTGACGAACTTCTGTTGGGGTCGTAGGTGCAGCCCAATCTTTAATTGCTTCAATCTTAGCAGGATCTACATGAACTCCTTGTCTATCAATCACATGACCCAGAAATTGTACCGTCGGAATCCAAATTTCACATTTAGAAAACTTGGCATACAGTTTCTCCTTCCTGAGAAATTCTAAGATAAGTCTTAGGTGCTCCTCATGCTCTTTCTCATTCTTCGAATAAATTAGAATGTCATCGATGAACACAATCACAAACTTATCTAAGTAAGGCTTACACACCCGATTCATGAGATCCATGAATACCGCCGGTGCATTGGTCAACCCAAACGGCATCACCTGAAACTCGTAATGCCCGTAACGGGTTCTGAAAGCCGTTTTCGGAATATCTTCCTCGCGAACTCGAAGCTAATGATATCCCGATCTCAAATCGATCTTCGAATACACACTCGATCCTTGAAGCTGATCGAACAAATCGTCGATCCTCGGTAACGGATATCTATTCTTCACCGTTAACTTGTTCAACTCTCGATAATCAATACACATGCGAAACGATCCATCCTTCTTCTTCACAAATAAGACCGGGGCTCCCCAAGGCGAAGAACTTGGTCTTATGAATCCCTTTTTGGCTAACTCCGCTAATTGTTTCGACAACTCTTCCAATTCAGTAGGTGCAAGACGATAAGGCGCTCGTGCACAGGTGCAGCACCAGGTATCAACTCAATCTGAAACTCCACTTGTCTAGTAGGCGAGATTCCCGGCAAATCATCGGGAAACACATTCGAAAAATTACGAACTATAGTTACATCTCCAATGCACCTTTCCTTCTTCTCCTTCTCTCCTTCCTCAGAAATTTGAGCTAAGAAAAGGTAACATCCTTTTTCCATTAGCTTCGGCAATTTAGTGCAAGATATGACCGCTAATCTAGATGGGCCTCTCAAATCCTTTCTATCTCCTGGTATGTTCAGAATCTCCTTGCCGTAATGCACACGCACGGTCTTCTCATCGCAAAGTATATGAGCACGATACTTCGACAACAAATCCATACCAATAATAACATCAAAACTTCCTAACGTGACGGGTAGAAGATCTATGTTGAAAGGACGATTCAGAGAGTTTAACGTGCAACCGCGTATGATAGTCCTAATCCTCTCTATGTTCCCATTAGCTAACTCTACATCATAACCAATTCCTAAGGCCATCGGGGGTTTCTCTAGTAAGGGTGCAAACTTAGTGGACACAAAACTCTTATCGGCACCAGTATCAAATAGTATGGAAGCATAACGATTATTGAGAAGGAACGTACCAGTAACGACGTTCGGATCTTCTCCTCTCTCGTTCCCAAGTGCATACACTCTTCGATGAGCAGCTCCAGCTTCCACACGTTGGTCCCCATTATCTTGTCATCCACGGTTTCCTCCACGGTTTCCATTATTGTACCCATTACCACCCGATCCTTGATTCCCTCGGTTCCACGATTCCCTACACTCATTCTTATAATGTCCCTTCTTTCCACATCCATAGCAAGTAACATTTGCCTTGATCATAGTTTTAGGAGTAGCTTGAACCATAGCAAGTGGTCGAGCTCTACAATCCTTAGCTATGTGTCCCATCTTAGAGCAATTCTTGCACATCACAGTACATCGACCAGAATGATTCTTATAACATCGGTTACACTTGGGTGCATCTCCATTGTAGTTCTTCTTGTCTCCATCTCCCATAGCATAAGCTCTAGTAGTTGTTTGTCGCTTGTTTCGACGATCATTACCCTTAGAGTGATCATCCCTCTTCCTCTTTCCATTCTTGTCTTTCTCAGCTTCTTCCAATGCCAACGAGTCCATCAATTGTTGAGCAATAGTGATAGCCTCATGAATGTTTGTAGGCTTAGTAGAAATCACATCATTCCTTGTAGCTACCGGCAACCCATCGGTATACCTCTCAATCCTTTGAGTCTCAGTCCTAACCATATCGGGACAGAGTAAGGCTAACTCTCGATAACGGCGATTGTAAGTTGCCATATCGGTACCTTTCACCTTATGGTTCCAGAACTCAATCTCCAGCTTCTTAATCTCATTCCTTGGGCAGTAAGTCTGAATCAGCAAAGACTTAAATTGCTCCCAAGTCATAGCATAAGCTACATCACTCCCAACTGAGTTACGGTAATTGTTCCACCAAGTTAAAGCTTCATCCTTGACGGTAAAAGAAGCAAACTTTACCTTCGTATTCTCCGCACAACCACTGACATTAAACACTGACTCAGTCTTTTCTATCCACCTGACCAAGTAGACCACTCCTTCAGTTCCACTGATGAGGCGAAAAATGATCCATTTTTAGGGGGTCATTTAAGCCCGAATCCGAATTTATTTGATCAAATATTGCCCTAAATCGTTCCTTTTGTGATTTTAGGTACTTGGAGAGTGAATTACGGAAAAGAAGCCATTTTGGACGTTTTTGGAGCATAAAAGTGAAGAAAATGGCAAAGTCTCAATTTTCCATGCTGGGAACAGTAGGTGACGGCGTCAAGAGTAATTTCCTGACGGCGTCAAACCTCAATAATAAAATCCGAGAGTTCATGAAGGCGTCAAGAGTTTTCCTGACGGCGTCAAAACCCCAAGAATTAAAATCCGTAGTTGATGACGGCGTCACACACAGGGCGTCAAGAGTAATTTGTGTGACGGCCTAGGCCTTGACGGCGTCAGAAGTAGATCAAGGCCGTCTGAGGAAGTATTTGGCGGCGAGATGACGGCGTCACACCTTTGTTCTTGACGCCGTCATCCCTATTTTCCTATATATAGTTTTCTAGTTTTTCACATTTAAAGAGAGAAGTTTTGGGAGAAACCCTAAAGATGATTTTGGTGTAACTTTACAGGTTTTTCAAGGGTTCCAACCCCTTGATACCTTGCATGATTAATTAAGATAAGTGTTCTTCTAATTCAATCAATATGTCTATGTGTTGGTTGTCTATATCTTGTTCTTGTCTTAATTCTATCATGCTAGGCTAGATCTCTTTTGTGTTTGCTTAGATCTAATGAAACCTAGATATTGATTATGTGTTGATTACTTGTTTATTCTTGTCTTGGATGAATGATTTATATGTTAGGCTTAAGAAAACTGGCAGATCTCTAAATGGTAACATGCTTGAACGTCTTAAGAAACATGAACCGAGGCGTACTAGGTCTTTATTGGTTGTATTTAATGCATGAGCCACTGTTTACAATCCCTATAGTTGTGCTGGGCATGGTATAGGAGGAGATAAGAGCTCATAAAATTGGGGAGTTATGTATGCCACCCCATGAATGGTATTAAGGAATACGATCCGTCATCCATGCAATTATAACAAGTAATTAACGTGTAAAAGATATCTAGGGAGTAGTGAAATCTAAGTTAACACATTTTCTCCAAATACTGCTCACAACCTTAGTATAAATTAGTTTAATTTCATTTTTAGTATTTTATTTTGATTGCATCTTAGTATTGGGTTAGTTGAATAGCAACTAATTCCGCCCAAATCCTTCAAATCCCGAGATTTTAATTGCTTTCAAAAAAATATAAAAATACAAAATAATCATCCCTCACCTTTAGAACTAGTATTTAGGCTTTCTAATCCTAGCGACACTATTCCTAAGCTGAACGATCAATCCCCCGGTACTTGTCACTATACTATACTACAACGATCAGGTACACTGCCTGGTGGGGGTTGTAAGCTTCTCGAGATCCCTCGAGAGGTAAAGCCTGTTGCGATTCCCACGCATCAAGTTTTTGGCGCCGCAGCCCGAGGAATAGTTATTGTCTAGGTTAGGATTTCTTTTTATTAGGTCTACTTGTTGGATTCCTTTCTAGTAAGATTTTATTTTTATTTCTAGGTTTTCTTTAGTCTATCTTATTTCTTCGTGCTTTTGTTCCTAACTCTTTACCATCCGACATCATGGAAGGTGGTAACATCTTGGAACCCGTCATCCCACCACAACAAAACCCACCATTAGAACCCCTTAGGCCCCGAACCTTAGGAGAGTACTCCCGACCTAGCCACCAAGGCTACCAAAACACCATTGAGCTCACCGGAGCCAATGTGACCCCCTTGCGATCCGACACCATCCGGTTGGTGCAAAGCGGATGTGCATTCCATGGACTTCGTTCCGAAGATCCAAACCAACATCTTAAGGACTTTCTCAAAATCGTAGATTCCATAGACCTAGGTGTTGAAACTAGAGAGACTACCCGTTTACGCCTATTCCAATTCTCTCTACGGGATCAAGCTAGTCAATGGCTTGAGCGTTTACCCGCGGGATCCATCACCACATGGGATGATCTCACCACTCGTTTCCTTGTTCAATTTTTCCCACCGGGGAGAACTACTAAGCTTAGAAATGACATCTTGATGTTCCAACAACGTCAAAATGAATCTCTTTATGAAGCATGGACTCGTTTCAAGGACTTACTCCAAAAAGTCCCTCATCATGGCATAGATCTTTGGCTCCAAGTCCAAATTTTTTATGACCATATCGATATCTCCACGAGGCGAGCCATTGACCAATCGGCCGGTGGTAAGCTACGTGATCTTAGTGCAGAACAATCATGGGAACTCATAGAAGATCTTGCTCTCTATGACAACGAAAGTTGGAATGATCCCCGTGACTTGAACAAAACGGTCAAGGCAATATCTTTGCCTTCGAACAATTCTAGCACTCCCGACCGTAGGATCATGGAACTTGAGGACCAAGTCAAGTTTCTCATGAAATCTTACGATGCTCCTAAGCCTTCAAGCCAAGTGAACAAAATCACTTCTTCATGCGAATTATGTAGTGGTCCCCATGACACTCGTGATTGTGTGGAACTCCCCGGAACAGCTTTTGCGAACTACGCATCCACGCGTACCGATGAAGCGGGAGATAAGTGGTACACTTTCAAGCCCGAGCCAAACACTTATGGTGATTCATACAAACCCTCATTGAAAAATCACCCAAACCTTAGGTGGAAACAAAATCAAACCAATTCTTCCAATCCGCCTAATCGTTACCAACCAAACGGTCCACCATCCAACCGTACTTTCAACAACAATCCTTCTAACAACTATGGTAGTACCAACAATCTTGAAGGATTGATGTATAAGTTCATGGCATCTCAAAAAGCTCGCATATCTAAGTTTGAAGCCGATTTCAAACAAAAGCAAAGCGAGATGACCACTAGAATTGATGCATTGTTGAAAGTTCTCAATGACCGAGAAATGGGAGCACTCCCAAGCGACACAGTCAAGAATCCGAAACTAACTGTTAATTCCATATCCTCAGTTTCGTCACCCACTTCGTGTCCACAATACTACTCGGTTAAATCAACGAGCACGTGTTTCAAACAAAACCAAGTTCCCCAAAAGGACCAATCAAATAAAACACCCACTATAGAGCCGGTCAAAAGCATTGTTGAAACACCTCTTACGCAAGACCTTGACGATGAATTCAAAGAACTTCACCTTGAACGCCCCGTCATTGATGTCTTAGCGCGTGCTCCTTACTATAATGCCCTCCTAGAAAAATATGAGAAGTGTAAGCTAGGTAAAAATGGGACCGCCTTCGTTCAAAACAAGTTGCCTAAAAAGCTTGATGATCCGGGTATATTTGTTTCGCCTTGTAAGATAGGAAGATCCAAAGCTTTCGACACACTAGCCGATTTAGGTTCAAGCCTAAACTTGATTCCCTTATCCTTATTCACCACTCTTAAGCTAGGAAAGTTAGAGGAAACGGAGGTATTGATAGGGTTAGCGGATGGGAGTATTGCCCACCCGGTTGGAATGATTAAGGATGTAGTTGTTCACGTAGGAAAGTTAACTATATTAGCGGATTTTCACGTCCTAGACATGGTTAGTGACACTACATGCCCATTATTGGTAGGAAGAGGATTTTTAGCAACCGCTAGTGCCATGATAGATTGCAAGGAATCCAAGATAGCGGTAGGTGAAGGCGATACTTGGTCGGTTTACGATGTAAAGAAACATAGTTATGATTGTGATGATGAACCGACACCGCATTGGGTAGAGATGAATAGGAGACCATCTAGATATGGACCTTGGATAGAAAGGAACTTTATAGGACCTCAATGCCCATTCTATCTAGAAAAAGAATTTGTTGAAAAGACACATTCGGTAGAACAACTCATAGCTAGAGATGAAGAGCTAGACCCCTTTGAGGACCCCTTAGTCTTTAGGAAGATGATTGAGTTATTAAGCGTAATGCCCATTAACATAGAAAGGAATAAATGGAAAAGAGAGGGAGATAAGTGTAAATGGAGGTGGGACAAGCCACCTAAAGAAGGTGACGGGTCATGGCATATTAGAATGACCTTGTATGATCCGGATGGAGAAAAGTTTGAAAGGTCATACCATACTAAGGAAACCGATAGAAAGTTGAAACCTAAGTTTGATCCCAAAGATGTCCTCAACGAGGAACTCACCCGAATCACGTAGTAACCCATGACCTTGAGTCTAGCTACAAGACTCGTAAATAAAGAAAAGCGCTTCTTGGGAGGCAACCCATGTTTTGTGTGATTTTATTTGTTTGATTGTTATTTGCTTCCGTATGCATGCTTTATTTTTATTGTTGGTTGATCATGTTTCTCAATTAAAGAGTGGAAATACTTTACTTTGTTGTTTGGCCTAGTCTTAACTCCACCTAAAAGTATTTTTGCAAAAGATAAGTGTAAGGGAAAACCCCAAATATGTTTTTAAGAAACAAACCGATCATGATTCTCCACAATATTAAATGAACATGTATGTTCGTATTTGTTAGAGTCAAATGCTTGTATTGAGTCATAATGAAGTTTTGCAGGATTTTCCAGGAAGTAGGACCAAGTTTTTCCAGAAATTTTCCGGAAACTTAACATAAGAATTTCTGCAGGTCCATTCTGACGGCGTCAGGGTTTTACTCTTGACGGCGTCAGGAGTTAAAATCTGGAAATTTTACCGGTTTTGTTTTTCTAACGGAGTCTTATGGTTTTTTGCGAATTATTAAGTTTTATAATCTCCAGGAAATCTGCAAACTTCATTCCACAAGCATTATATCTTACTTTGTTTTCTAGGATTTAGTAACTTATATAGGATGCCGCCGATTTTACGCGAGGTTGTCTTGTCTATTTTGTCAGGTTTTACAGGTTATGTATGACAAGGAGATGATTTATATTCTGGAAGGGAAGCTTTGATTGTTCATTTTCTTGGAGGAAGATTTAACCTGGCCATCCTATTATCCATACCGAGCGAATCAGGGGAGTATTTGATTTCATTCTATTTACTTTTTCACTTTTACATTCTTTACTTGAACATTGGGGACAATGTTCATCTTAAGTGTAAGGGGAGGGTAAAAAGATGATACCTTACATATGCACTTTCGCTTGAGTTTGTTTTCTTGATAGTAGATGTGTAATAAAACTATGAGAAATACTTGTTAGTGCAATTTTAGCGCCAAATTTAAAATTTTTTACAACATTTAGGAGTGAAACTTTAGCCATAGCAAGCGTCTCATGGATAGGAGATTGTATGACTAGCACATAACCGTATATTCAGAAAAATTTTCCACCCAAATATGTGAGGTTCGCCTTTAGATTTGATCGGAAAAGCATTCACTATTAGTGCTTATGAGTGTACCGGTAGCATTTAGATTCTAGAACTTGCGTTAGTGATGCATCCCGAGACCGCTAGTGAGACTACATTCGTGTAGTAGGATTTACTACATGATAAGAGGCATTAGGATTACCCTTGTGTTAAACCCGTATCATAATTACTTGACCATTTAAGTCATATTACTTGGCTAGTTAAGTCAACTAATTTTTCCCACACCCTTAGCGTTGTACTCATTTTTAGTACACGAAACCCCTAGTACACCCCTCCGAGCCTATCTTTTCGTTTCTAACTTTAAGTATCTTACTTAAAGGAAGAATTTGTTACACCCCACTTAAATGTACAACCAAATCGCCTTAGCCTTCCGTGTATGCGCTCATCTTTAGTGCATTATTGTTATTTGTTAAACCCTAAGTTAACTTTCTAATTGATTACATGGTTGCTAAGTCGAGTCATATCCTTGTACATATTGTTTTGGGACGATTGGGACTCATGGGTAAGTACTTATTTTATGGAGTAATGGGGAAGAACATCATTTATTACCCCCATATGTACGTTAATCTTAAAAGTGCTCCAAGTGTTTTGATTTTCTTAATTCGAGTCATTAGATTAGTTAAATGTAAAGTATGTAAAGATTCAAGTGTAAGGGGAATTCTCATCCCCTATGATGTATTATTTTGGATGGTAGGGTAAGAGTGTATGCAAAAAAAAAAAAAAAAAAAAAAAAAAAAAAAAAAAAAAAAAAAATCGAAAAAATCAAGAAAAAGAAAAAATAAATATATATATATATATATATATATATAGAAAAAGGAAAAAGAGAAAAAACATACGGACTACCATCCCTTTTTATTCTATGATCATTTTATGTTTTTGTTATTTTTCATTTATTAGCTTAAGTCGAGTCTAGTCTTGGCTTAGCAACTCCATATTGTACATGTAATTAACTAAGATTGTTAACTCGCCACCAGTAATAACTTCCTTTATCCAACAAAACCGTGTAATTCATATCCCTATACCTAACGTTACAACCCTTTAAAAGACCTCTTTGATAGTTTATCCTAGGTGCTTACGCCATGTGGTGGAGGTTTGATCCTTTCCCAAGCCTATGGTAATCTATTTTGCTATGACAGGTAGTGAGAGATATCTTCCGTTTCCATATTGTAATTTACACTTTATTACACCCGAGAGATGTGAGTATCTAAACACTATTTGTGAGGTGCTTGTATATGACCTCCGTGCTTGTCTTTGGTCTTTAGTGGAACGATTATTTGTTGTAATTACTTTTATATTAGTGTTAAATGACCCCTAACTTGTATTTTGACTAGAATAAAAGCGCATTTGCTTGAGGACAAGCAAATCTCAAGTGTAAGGGTATATGATGAGGCGAAAAATGATCCGTTTTTAGGGGGTCATTTAAGCCCGAATCCGAATTTATTTGATCAAATATTGTCCTAAATCGTTCCTTTAGTGATTTTAGGTACTTGGAGAGTGAATTCCGGAAAAGAAGCCATTTTGGACGTTTTTGGAGCATAAAAGTGAAGAAAACGGCAAAGTCTCAATTTTCCATGCTGGGAACAGTAGGTGACGGCGTCAAGAGTAATTTCCTGACGGCGTCAAACCTCAATAATAAAATCCGAGAGTTCATGAAGGCGTCAAGATTTTTCCTGACGGCGTCAAAACCCCAAGAATTAAAATCCGTAGTTGATGACGGCGTCACACACAGGGCGTCAAGAATAATTTGTGTGACGGCGTCAGAAGTAGATCAAGGCCGTCCGAGGAAGTATTTGGCGGCGAGATGACGGCGTCACACCTTTGTTCTTGACGCCGTCATCCCTATTTTCCTATATATAGTTTTCTAGTTTTTCACATTTAAAGAGAGAAGTTTTGGGAGAAACCCTAAAGACGATTTTGGTGTAACTTTACAGGTTTTTCAAGGGTTCCAACCCCTTGATACCTTGCATTATTAATTAAGATAAGTGTTCTTCTAATTCAATCAATATGTCTATGTGTTGGTTGTCTATATCTTGTTCTTGTCTTAATTCTATCATGCTAGGCTAGATCTCTTTTGTGTTTGCTTAGATCTAATGAAACCTAGATATTGATTATGTGTTGATTACTTGTTTATTCTTGTCTTGGATGAATGATTTATATGTTAGGCTTAAGAAAACTGGCAGATCTCCAAATGGTAACATGCTTGAACGTCTTAAGAAACATGAACCGAGGCGTACTAGGTCTTTATTGGTTGTATTTAATGCATGAGCCACTGTTTACAATCCCTATAGTTGTGTTGGGCATGGTGTAGGAGGAGATAAGAGCTCATAGAATTGGGGAGTTATGTATGCCACCCCATGAATGGTATTAAGGAATACGATCCGTCATCCATGCAATTATAACAAGTAATTAACGTGTAAAAGATATCTAGGGAGTAGTGAAATCTAAGTAAACACATTTTCTCCAAATACTGCTCACAACCTTAGTATAAATTAGTTTAATTTCATTTCTAGTATTTTATTTTGATTGCATCTTAGTATTGGGTTAGTTGAATAGCAACTAATTCCACCCAAATCCTTCAAATCCCGAGATTTTAATTGCTTTCAAAAAAATATAAAAATACAAAAATAATCATCCCTCACCTTTAGAACTAGTATTTAGGCTTTCTAATCCTAGTGACACTATTCCTAAGCTGAACGATCAATCCCCCGGTACTTGTCACTATACTATACTACAACGATCAGGTACACTGCCTGGTGGGGGTTGTAAGCTTCTCGAGATCCCTCGAGACGTAAAGCCTGTTGCGATTCCCACGCATCATCCACCAAACTCAACGGGTCCACAGATCTTAAACTCCTTGTAGTTACATCCATTAGCACGAACAGGTGGAAATGTTCCAGCAGAATTGTTGGAATGATTTGACTCAGCTAGTAGCTCAGCAACTCGTTGCTCCACAAGTTGATTGATCATTGCTTGATCCACAGTAGGTGCATTAAGTGGAACATGATCATTGTCTCCCTGAACATCAACATTTTGATTCCTGTTGTTGCGGTTAGTAGTGTCCAGGTTATTAGGAGTAGGGGTCTCAACATTTCGAGTAGGGCGGCGTCCTCGACGACCAGGGGTAGTCGTTGCAGGACCAGTTCTGGTAGCTCTAACAGGGTTTCGTCGTGGGGCCATTGATCTGAAACATCATACAAGTTCGTGAGTCTCCGATAGAACTTATCATATGCTCAACAAGAATTAAATCAACGAAGCCAAGTCATGGAAAGAATATCAATAGTACACCACAAGACATCAATAAGGCGAATAGGAACTCAATTTCCATAATATCCAAAACCACATAATACCATATAATAATAACCTTCAACCATACAATAAAGATCCAACATCGTTCCAACTACCGAAAACACAAAAGATAATAATCGTTCCAACGAGACGAATAATCAACAAAAATACACCAAAATAGGGTAACTAGCTTTTCCAACCAAACACTCCTCGGTTAAGAAAGCAACAAGATAACATAGCTCAAACATCTAGCCACGCTGCTGGCGGAGGCTCCTCAACTCCTGCCTCAAGCCATCAAGATCTCTCCATAATGATCCTAACTCCACACTATGGGTGTCGCTGTCTCTCTTGAGGTCAGCCACCTCCTTATCCAGCTCGGCATTCCTTTGCCATAACTTGCGGTCGGCCTCTCGAGCTGTAATAAAACCTCGCTGTAAACTCTCAATCTGCTCGTGAACCTCCATCAAAACTCTCCTCATCTCAGTCGTCCTGCCCACAACCACAGTCATATCAACTCTCAAATCCGCTATAAACTCTCCAATAATTCTCTCAAGTCGATCAGATAATCACGAGATCCTCTCGCCCTGTGCAGTAATCTGAGCCCACATCCTACCAGTCTCACCTAACTCTGCATGCTCAGCAGAAACCTCAGAAGGTGCATCCGACTCAACGGGACTACCAGGTGGCAACTCAAACAAAAATGGATGATAAGGTGAAACAGGCTCAATCGGATGTATAGGTGAATCAGGCTCCTCAGCCTGAGTTGGCGGCACTAACAACTCATCATCATCAGGCATCTCCTCCTCCTGAGGGTCATCCTCCTCCTCAGGGTCATCATCATCACCCTGCTCAGCCTCCTGAGGGTCATCAGCCTCATCCTCACCCTCGTACTCCTCCTCCTCCTCATCAGAAGAGTACATCACCAATCGTCATCTCCTAGCAGGTGTACCATGTGGTGAAGGGGTAAGTGATCTAGGACGACGACGCAATGATGCAGGTGGCGCCTCTGACAGAAGAGAGTGAGCATCTATCTGTAAAGGTGGTGAAGTAGGGCGTACCGACATACGTGCCGTAGCTCGGTGGGCAAAACGTGGAGCCACACGAGCCAAAGCCTGATGAAGAGTAAGCTGCCTCGATGTACCAGGGAGCCCTAGAGAAGATGAGGGTTCCTGCGTAGATGCAGCAGGTGGTGCTGAAGTAGAAGCTATCGGTGACACAGTAGCTGAATGCATGGCAACCTGGTAAGGGTCATCAGGAGCCATGGTGAACCGTGCTGGAAATACCGGTGCAGTAAGAATATCCTCAACAACATCGGGCGTACGGGAGGCCATAGTCTGTGACAACGGCGTAGGGTAGGTGTAAGTGTTTCAAAACAACTAAACCGCGAACTCAAAATACCATTTCAAAATCGCCATATAATTCCAAATCATATATAACCAAGAAAGATTTAAAATACCGCATTACTAAAACCAACATCACAAATGAGCACCAAGAATCCAATAATCATCAAATGGTCAAAATAACACAACCAAAAACCCAAGCCGAGAGCCATAGCTCTCGGTTAAGCCTCGACCCATCGAGAATATCATGAACCCGGAAACCAAACACTTTTCTTAACCCATTTTATCAAAAACCCATTTAAATCTTGCGTCAATAACCAAGAAAACCCGAAAAGAAAACAAATTCGTGACCCTAGGTCACGACTTTAACCAAAATACGAGCCAAAGCTCATCCTACCTTCGATTCCCAAGACCAAATCGAAAGGATCTTCAAAACCAAGACAAATAATGACGGATTTGTGGTGAAATCGAGATGAAAAAGTGAGATTTAAGGCGTGTGTTTATATAGATCGGGTAGAGAATGATGTGGGGAGTCGATTGGTGGTGTCGGTTTTGATGGGGGAGCGGCGGTGACGGCGGTGGTGGCCGGAAAATGGGACGGCTAGGGTTTGGGGGGGGGATGAGGGTGAAGTGTAGAGAGAGAGTGTGTGAAAATGGTGAGGGTGAAGTTGGTGTGTTGCTATGACCGGCTCCACAAGGACGATTTCATGTAATATACTCAAAAAAAAAAAAAAAAAAAAAAAAAAAAAAAAAAAAAAATCTTTTTATTAATAATGATAATAATAGTGAGGGTGTAGTGGGTTAAGTAGCCCGGTGTATATACACGGGCCAAGCCCGAAACCTTAAATAACCAAACAACTTTCTCAAACTGAACTCCTTCAAAAAATAATCAAAATCTCGCGATACGTTCCAAAATAATAATATCCAAACCAATATTAAAATAATTAAAATTGTTAGGTTAACCTAGTGCCGGAGTCAAAGTAGTGCCAAAATAACGATCTCAAAATAAATCATCACGAACGAACCAAACCAAACCATAAATAAATAATCAAATTCTCATAATTAACGTATGATCAAATTCACATTCCAACGTTCATAAAACATCTCGTCACAATAAACTTTTCAAAAATTCCAAAATTATAATTTTTAATGTAATGCGGGTTTCAAAAACGGCTCCCTATTTTGCCAGTTGTCACAACTGGTTTAATACTTAAATCATAATTATTTTGATAGAATTATCATTATTCTAATCAAAATAGAGGTGGAATAGGATGAGTTGGAAAATGGGTCAAAATGGATGGTTTTTGTACGGGACGGTTTGATCAGAACACATCTTTGCCCAAATTATAGTAAATGCTATAAATTATTACTGTATTAGTAAAAACAACAAAAAATATATCAAACAATATATTCTGCATGATTTTCCACAAGTTTAACCGTATCTATTTTCAGAAAGATCTATAGCTTACCTACAGCTACAGATAAATGAGTTAGAAAGGCTACCTCGAACTTGAATGAATCCAGAAAAGTTCCATTTTAAGCACCAAATGATGGGTAATGTTAAACTTTAAAGTCAAATGTGACCATCTGATCTTGAAAATGAAACTTAGCTTTACCTATATTTAAACGAGACGTAAGAATGTGAAATTTTTTACTTATCATTGTTGTATGTTTTCAAATTGGATTGCAGCTTCTCCAAGCGACTCTCCTCCTTCAGGAACAACACCTCCTCCTCCAGGAACGATGCCTTCTCCAGGTACAAACGCCACCAGCCCACCAGCAGATGGTCCTCCATCAGATGCAACTTCAACAAGATACACAACCTTTCCTGTATTATGTTTGTTACCTGTTGCAGTGTATGCTACGGTGTTCTAAGTTATTAACAACACATCCGGCAACATTATATCAGTGTTTATGATTTTTACTTATTTTCTTGTGATTCTTACTTGGTTTTACTCATACTCGTGAGTTTTCCGAGGGACATGCAATGTAATTAATGATGTATCATGTATGAACATTTAATTAATGATGTATCATGTAATTAAATATGGTTTTTTTTTTGGAATTTCATTGAGATGACCGATTGTATGCATAATGAAATCATTGTTTGACCCATTTTTTTGGGTAAAGGGTTAATACCCGGTGACCATTGTTTGACACATGTTTATACTAAACTACACAAACACATATCATTTGCCCAAGTACTTTAGAGCCCATTCAAATTTAGGGACTATTCCTATAAAAGCAACCCTCAAAGAAACTGATATCAATGACCGTACCAGATATGAAATCCTAACAAAATGTCAAACACAACGCTTCAAAAAGATTGGAAGCCAAACCCGCACTTTGCATATATTTGGTTGCCAGTATCACTAACTTATTAAGTAGTTAAAGTAGATTATCAATACACAACAAACACCATCCAATCTGAATACCTATAAATTGAGCCACAACACCATCTTCTCTCAACTAATTCCACAACTTCTCCAATATTATTATTAAATAAATTAAAAAAAAAAAAAAAAAAAAAAAAAAAAAAAAAAGAAAGAAAAAAAAACCCCAAAGTCTCGTAAAAGCCCAAATGGCGCAAAATCAAAAAACCAACCCACTCATGATGATCCTAGTGGTCACAATGGCACCCTTTATGGAGGCGCAATGGCTCAATCGTCAGGGTGCACAAATGTGCTAATTAGCTTGTCACCATGTCTTCACTACAATGCTGGTAACACAACCACGTACACCATCATCATGTTGTTCCCATCTGTCTAGTGTTGCCACAGCCACAATGTTTGTGTCAAGTGCTTCATGGTGGTGGCTCGTCTTTGGGTCTTAATATTAACCACACTCAGACTTTTGCTTTGCCTGCAGCCTGCAATGTCCAAACACCACCAAATAGTCAATGCAATGGTAATAATTTACATATTTTTTAGTAGCTCGTCAATCAAATTATTTTGGATTATATAAACAATTTAATTTATCTAACTATTTATATTCTGAAAAACTGGACAGCTGCTTCTCCAACCAACTCTCCTGCAGATGATACGACACCTTCAGGAACAACACCTTCATGTAAAGGCAGTGAAACAAACATCGTCCCATCAACAGATAATAGTTCATCCAATTAATGCTGCTTCAACAAGAAGCACAACAATTCTTCTAGCTTTTTCATTACTTGTTGCAGCATATGCCACGGTGTTCTAAGTTAGAGTATAAATTAGTATATCTGGCAACATAATGTATTGATTATACTTTCCTTGATATTCTTACTCTTTTTTTTTTTTTTTTTTTTTTTTTTTTTTTTTTTTTTATTATTATTATTATTATTTTTTTTTTCATTTACTTGTGAGTTATTGAGGGACATGCTATGTACGAAATTCTTTTCTGGCCTGTATTTGTATGTTTCTAATAAATATGACATCTTCTTTATATATTCTTGTGAGTTCACAGTGTAATGGTAGGCATGACAGGAGTGTCATTATCAGTCAGACACAATATTAAACCACACGTAACACAATAATTTAATTAGTTTGTATGCATTTACATTCGACCAACTTAAACGGTTTTCTTTTTTACCGACTAACTATTTTTCTTTAATTTAATTCTTGTTACTTGTTATCATACGTATGGCAGTGTTTGGTCCTGTAACCTCGGTGCTAGCATCATTCGCTCAAATTTATTAGAAAAATTCCGACTTTGGAATTTATTATGGTGAAAGTGACACTCAAAAAATCTCATACCGTTGACACTTGACTATATCAAACCTGAAATCAAATAAAATGTCAAACACAAGGCTTCATAATGGTTAGACTCTAATCTGGCTCTTTGTATGGTGGCTAATATTATAAGTAGTTAGATACGATTATTAATAAACACTAAACGTCTCCTGAGTTAACTCAAATATACTAAGTTCCCCTATATATTGAACCATAGCACCTTTATACGTTTGTTCAAACTCCTATCTTAAACACATAACCAAAATCCCAGAAGAGACCAAAATGGCGCAACAACAAAAAATCAACACAGTCGTGATGATCCTAATGATCACATTGGCTACGCATTATGGAGGTGTGATGGCTCAATTTTTGGGGTGCGCAAGTCTGATAACTAGCATGCCAGAATGTTCCAGCTTCATTGCTAATCCCACACCGATAGCATCATTCAGTTGTTGCACCGAATATAAAAGCGTGATGCAGTCACAAGCACAGTGCTTGTGCCAAGTTTTTAACGATTTCGCGTCGTTTCCGGGTTTGACTGAGTTGGCTAAGGTCTGCAATGTCGACAAACCAAGTGAATGCAATAATGGTAATGATTTAAAAAGCTATTGTTAGATATAAACAGATAGAAGTTAAGGTTTTTAAATTTATTTTATTTTAGAACAATTGCTTTTCCTATTGATCAAAGTTTTAGTATCAGTTAGTCGTTGATTCGGTTTAATGGAAAATGGTCCAAACTTGCCACAGACTCGAGAAAAGTCAGCTACTTTGAACTTTTCTAAAATTCGACATATTGATTTAATACTTAAATCAGAATTATTTTGATAGAGTTGTCATTATTCTATTCAAAATAGAGGTGGCATAGGATGAGTTGGATAACGGGTTAAAATGGATGGTTTTGTACGGGTCGGGTTGACCATAACACATCTTTACCCAAAGTATAGTAAATGCCACAAGTAATTAGCGTATTAGTAAAAACAACAAAAAACTATATGATTACAATATGAGAATTATGAGATTTTGAACCTGTTTGAACGTATCTATTTTCAGAAACATTATACAGCTTACCACTCGCTAGAGATAATTGAGTTACAAATGCCTCCTCGAAATTATAAGAATCCAGAAAATTTCCACTTTAAACAACAAATGATGGGCAATGCTCAAATTAAAGGTCAATTAGACATATCTGATCTTGAAAATTGAACTTAGCTTTATCTATAGTACTTAAATGAGACCTAAGAATGTGAAATTTTTACTTATCATTGTTGTATGTTTTAAAATTGTATTACAGCTTCTCCAGGTACGAATAAAACCAAATTTATCAAGAAGATAACCAACATTTTTTACAGGGGGTCACTGACGAAGTGTTTAACATGCACACTGAGCAAGCAGTCCATTACCACCTACTCAAGGATGCTGTTGAAGATTTTAATGATGATGTCAGGGAACAGAATTCCACAGTCACCTACTCCCTCACACAAATGGTCTCTCAACTCAACCAGTTTTTGGAATCCCTCAATAAGCTGAATACAGGGGTTCAGTCTCTTCAAAAATCAATCAAAAATGATCCTGAGCTAACCAGGAAGCTTCTTCAGGCATCTGAGACGTATCAGGTAAACTCAGTGACCCTCACTGAGTTACTTGGCTTGCTAAAGGGATCTAATGTTCAGGGTCTCAGCTCAATCATGGAGTCTCTCAAATCTTCCTTTACATCATTGGAAGAATCAGTGGCAGCTCAATCCCAAAAGTCCACTTCTCTGGCATGGACAATGGGATCCAGGATGACAGCCCTTGAAAACTCTCAAGCTGCACTTGACTCCAAAGTATCTATCATTCAACAGGATACTGCAGAAATCAAGTCTATGATGACGGAAATTTTTCAAGCCTTCAAGGGTACATCTACTTTTTCTTCAGTACCTCCAACACTTGCCATCGCTAACGCTCAGGCAAATGTTGAGTGGGAGAATGTTACTGAAGCCCCTGATACTGAAGAACAAGAAGCTGGACAGCCCTCTCACTCTGAGGGGGAGCATGTCACTGAAGCCACTCCAATCACTGAAGTTCCACCACAAGAGGAACCAGTCTCCTCCACTCTCAGGCAGGACAGAGGAAAAAGTATTGCTACCACCTCTGAACCCGAAATTGTGCTCAAGCCTGCCTCAACCATAGTCAGATATGACCCTGATGAACCTATCAGAGTCCCGTTTGAAATCAATGGAGTAGTACATCATCTCACCAATGCCAAAATTCAAGCTCACATGGAAAGGATTGAGATACTACAAAAGGTGGCTGAAGAAGAGAGGATGAGCAAGCCTGCTCTTATACAGGTTATTCATGAGGAAGCTGAAAAGATTGGTTTGGATACTGAGGCTCTTGCCACTGAGCAAGCCGGTGTAGCCTTTAAAAAGGCTCAGGGGGAAGAATTAAGTGCTCTAAAAATGGAAAGGGAAGAAAAGCTCAGGAGGGATGCTCATATAAGAAAGACCAGGATTGAAAGGTACACCTGGGTGATGAAAGAAAGGCTGAAACCTGAAACCATCAGTGACATTCAAATCCATCGCAACACCAATCCTGCAATAATCACTGTCTTCAGGGGACAAGATAAAAGAGTGATGGACGTTCACAAACTATTCAGGTTTGCTGACTTTGGCATCACTGAACTTGATGAGCTCCGTCCCATCATTGCCAAGAAGAACAATGTTGTGGTACCCAACCTTCTCAAGTCACTGAAGGAAAGGTATGACAGGCTAAAAGCAATGCCTGAAGCTCTAAACATTCCCTCCCTTCTTCCTGCTTCAACAACAGAGACTGCTCCAACAAAGGTCTCCAAAAGAAAAAGGAAGCAAGTTGAACTAGAGCCTGAAATCAAGGTCCCAGGATTGGATTGTGACAGGTCCCTTCCTGAAGGTATCGTCTTCATGAACAATGTGGTGTTCGAATTCCCTGAAAGAGGTCTATGCTTTACTGATGAGTATGGAAACCCTGCATTCTAAAGATGGTCTGACATGGACAGGGCAGGCATTAAGGCGATGCTGATGTACCTAATGTTGGCCTCTCCTGTTAGGTGTGCTGAAAATGTAAGGTTCTGTCAGGACCTTAAAACTATGATTGAGGAGCACCCTGAGAGACACCTCCTGAGATCAAAGAAGGCTAAACTTGATACACTTGGCTATCAACTGAACATCTAATCTGCAACAACAACTATCTTTTAATTTTTGTAATTTGTAGGACCTGTAATAACTATTAATAAACTTTGATGTTTTGTTTAAATTATGTGTCATACTTAAAATTACATCAACATTCAGTAAGAGATGAAGACCCCTGCAAACTCACACTGAATCAAGAAACACTTAGGCTATTTGTATGTTCAAATAAGGGGAGATTGTTGGGTCACTTAACAAGGATTTGAACGTAAAATCACCTAAGTGTAAACAAGTCACAGAGTGAACAGTAACTCAGTGAGTCATCTTCAGGATCCTTAGACCGAGCCTATGAAGAAAGGTTCTCCATTCAGTGAGGCGGAACTCAGTGAGTGAGATCTAAGCCAAGAAGAAGGTGATGGGTTCAGTGAGGATGACAATAACTCACTGAACCCCAAGACTCCTCAACAACTATCATGGTACTGAAGATTGATGACTTGAAGACTGAAGATTTGGCGGGATTGGGCGGGAAAGTTTGAACTGTTTCACTAAAGTGCTTTATCACTTTAAGGTCAAACTTTCCCCAAATGGTTAAATCCAGTCTGTTATCAGAAAGCGCCTTTTAGACTTAACCCAAAGAAGTTTCTCTTGCCAGAGAATAAAATCTATCAAGATTTTATTAAGGAACGCTTAGGTCCATTGTATATTAGAGTTATTCATATTTGTGTATAAATAGGGAACATAAGTGAGGAGTAAAAGTTGACAAGTTTGTGCAATTAATGCAAATCATTCACAAACCACTTTTACTCATCCAAAGAACAACATAGCCCCTGAGATAGCTCAGTGGGTCCTTAGTTGTCACTGAAACATTGTTTTGAGTTTAGAGAGGAGTCAATACCACACTTGTCATTTTAAATCCCAAGTGTTATTCCGCAAACACTTGGGTACGATTCTTTTTTATTAACTTCTAATAAAGAATTAAACGTTGAAAAATATTGTCTCTTATCTTTACGTTGCTTCATTGTTAATCATATATACATCTTAGTTAAAAGTCATATATCTTGGTTACATTAACTATTTAGTTATTGATAACCAAGTAAAAGGGACCAACACCAAGTCATCCACAAAAATATCTATGTATCATGTGTATCAGTGTATGTATGCAAATCAAATAAGGAAGAAACTAAAGAATCAAACTTAATAAAACGCAATAGAAATATGGTTGGAACTGTTGGTAAAATAATAAAACAATGTCAGATACTTTATCATGTGTAGGTTAAGATTACACCTAAAATTGCTTAGTAGGTTTAAGAAATAAAAAATCTTAAAGCGTACACTTAAATTGCTGTAATACATTATGATGAAAAAAACCAACTTGCGCCTACATTATACATTAATAATCATTATTCACCAAGTCATTTAATAATAAAAACACCATAATATGATGATTCTTAACCGATCGTGATCAAACCCCATATTTCAAAGTCAATTTATTTTTTGCAATCGTGAGTACTGTCACATAGGTTTGTTAATATTATGAAACACAACAACAATTCAATTTTATAAAGGTTACCTGTGATCATAAAATCAAGCGACAAAAGTAGTATATATTGGCATTGAAGAAAATGGTGGGTGGTGAATTAACTATGTAGACGGCTGAAACATGAATACTAGGGTAAACTAATAGAAATCAATTGTAAGGGTATATTTGTAAACTCACACTCAATTGCCTTGAAATTATAAAATGTGCCATGAGAATATCAACACCCATTATAAAATACTAAAAAATTATATGTTTCCTCTATATATGGATCCAGAATACCTTTATACGTTTATTCAAACCGTCCACAACCTTAAACTCCAAAACCAAAATGGCGCAACAGATCAACACAATCGTGATGATCCTAATGATCATAATGGCTACGCATTATGGAGGTGTGATGGCTCAATTGGCAACATATAATTGTTTAAATTGGACAACGGAAGCTTCGGATGCAGCAGTTTTACAGTTCTATACATCCGGCGACCTAGGCGACCTAGATATTGTTGAACAAGCGAACCAAGATCGTCAAAATTGCATTGGTAAGGATTTAACAAGCTATTGTTAGATATAAACAGATAGGAGTTAAGGTTTTAATTTTATTTTATATTAAAACGATTGCATTTCCTGTTGACCAAAGTTTTTGTATCAGTTAATCTTCGATTCAGTTTAACGTAAAAAAATGTAAAATGGTCCAAACTTACCCCTGAATCGAGAAAAGTCAACTACTTTGATCTTTTCTAAAAGTCAACATATTGGTTTAATACTTAAATCAAAATTATCTTGATAGAGTTCTCATTATTCTTCTAATGGATGGTCCAAATTATTTGTGTATTAGTGGTAGAAACAACAAATACTATAGAGTAAAATGTTTTATGAGATTTTAAGTATTTAAAATAAATTTTGCGCCATTTTCAACCTGTTTAAATGTATCTGTTTCCGGAAAAAATTTATAGCCTACCACCCGCTAGAGATAAATGAGTTAGAAAGGCCACCTCAAACTTGAAAGAATCCAGAAAATTTCCATTTTAAACACCAAATGACGGGCAATGTGCAACATTGAAGTCAAATGTGACGCATCTGATCTTGAAAATGAAACTTAGGTTTACCTATATTTAAACGAGACCTAAGAATGTGAATTTTTGTACTTATCATTCTTATATGTTTTCAATATGGATTGCAGATAATCTTCCAGACAGCCCTCCTCCTCCAGGTACAAATTAAACTCCACCAGCAAGTAGTCCTCCATCAGATGCAACTTCAACAAGATACACAACCCTTCCTGCATTATGTTTGTTACTTTATGGTTTTCTAAGTTATTAACTACATATCTGGCAACGTTATGTCATTGTTTAGGATTTTTACTTGTATTCTTCTGATTCTTACTTGGTTTTACCCATACTCGTGAGTTTTCCGAGGGACATGCAATGTAATGATGTATGAACATTTTAATTGCATGAGGCCTTTATTTGTATCATTTCGAATAAACATGTTTTTTTTTTTTTTTTTTTTTTTTTTTTTTTTTTTTTTTTTTTTTATGTTTTTAGTTTCATTGAAAAGAGATTGTATGCATAATCAAATCATTGATTTTGTTTTGTGTCACCAACCCCTTGTTAGGCATAAAAAGGCTTATCATTTAGTTATGCCAATGAGTGCTCTTTTTATATATACATATTCTTTTGAGTTCCATGTGAACCAAGGCATGACTCATAGTTACAGTTAGCCGCAAATAATACTAAACTACAAAAACACATATCATTCGCCCAAGTAGTTTAGCCCATTCAAATTTAGGGACTACTCCTATAAAAGCGACCCTCAAAGAAACTGATACCCATAACCGTACCAAATCCGAAATCCTAATAAAATGTCAAACACAAGGCTTCAAAAAGATTGGAAGCTAAACCCGCACTTTGCATATATTTGGTTGCCAGTATCATTAACTTAATTATTAAATAGTTGAATTAGATTACCAATACACAACAAACACCCTCCAATCTGAATATCTATAAATTGAGCCACAACACCATATTCTCTTAACTGAAAAGACAACTTCTTCAATCGTTTATAAAAAAATAACCAAAGTCTCATAAAAGCTCAAATGGCACAAAATCAAAAGACCAACACACTCATGATGATCCTAGTGCTCACAATGGCTACCCTTTATGGAGGCGCAATGACTCAATCGTCAGGGTGCACAAATGTGCTAATTAGCTTGTCACCATGTCTTAACTACATTAATGGTAACACAACCACACCATCATCATCATGTTGCTCCCAACTGTCTAGCGTGGTCAATTCACAGCCACAATGTTTGTGTCAAGTACTTAATGGTGGTGGCTCGTCTTTGGGTATTAATATTAACCAAACTCAGGCTCTTGCGTTGCCTACGGCCTGCAATGTCCAGACACAACCAACTAGTCAATGCAATGGTAATAATTTACATATTTATTTAGTAGCTCGTTATTCGTAATATTTTTGGATTATTTAAACAATATTTAAATTTTATCTAACTATTTATATTCTCTAAAACTGGACAGCTGGTTCTCCAACCAACTCCCCTTCAGATACGACACCTTCAGGAACAACACCTTCTTCAGGAAGCCCTTCAGGTAAAGGCACCGAAACAAACAACGTCCCATCAACAGATAGTGGCTCATCAGATGCAGCTTCCACAAGATACGCAACAATTCCTCTGGCTTTTTCGTTGCCTAAATTAGTATTAGGCAACATTATGTTACTGATTATAATTTCCTTGATATTGTTGTTGTTGTTGTTGTTTTTTTTTTTTTTTTTTTTTTTTTTTTTTTTCACTTGCTTGTGAGTTTTCGAGGGACATGCTATGTAAGAAATTCTTCTATGGCCTGTATTTGTATGTTTCTAAATTCTAATATATATGACATCTTCTTTATATATTCTTGTGAGTTCACAGTGTAACATTAGGCGTGACAGGATTGTCATTTTCAGTCACACACAATATTAAATCACACGTAACACAATAATTTAATTAGTTTGTAAACATTTACATTCGACCCACTTAACCGGTTTTCTTTTTCACCGACTAACCTTTTTTCTATAATTTAATTCTGCTGATTTTTATCATATGTATGGTGGTGTTTGGTCCTGTAACCTCGGTGCTAGCATCATTCGCCCATATGCCTTAGAAAAACTCGAGATTTAGAATTTATTTCTGTGAAAGTGACATTCAAAGAATCTGATACAGTTGACACTTGACTATATCAAACCTGAAATCAGATAAAATGTCAAACACAAGGCTTCAAAATGGTTAGACTCTAATCTGGCTCTTTGTATGGTGGCTAATATTATAAATAGTTAGATAAGATTATTAATAAACACCAAACGTCTCCTGAGGTAACTCAAATATACTAAGTTCCACTATATATTGAACCATAGCACCTTTATACGTTTGTTCAAACTCCTATCTTAAACACATAACCAAAATCCCAGAAGAGACCAAAATGGCGCAACAACAAAAAATCAACACAGTCGTGATGATCCTAATGATCACAATGGCTACGCATTATGGAGGTGTGATGGCTCAATTTTTGGGGTGCGCAAGCCTGATAACTAGCATGCCAGAATGTTCCAGCTTCATTGCTAATCCCACACCGATAGCATCATTCAGTTGTTGCACCGAATATAAAAGCGTGATGCAGTCACAAGCACAGTGCTTGTGCCAAGCTTTTAACGATTCCGCGTCGTTTCCGGGTTTGACTGAGTTGGCTAAGGTCTGCAATGTCGACAAACCAAGTGAATGCAATAATGGTAATGATTTAAAAAGCTATTGTTAGATATAAACAGATAGAAGTTAAGGTTTTTAAATTTATTTTATTTTAGAACAATTGCTTTTTCTATTGATCGAAGTTTTAGTATCAGTTAGTCGTTGATTCGGTTTAATGGAAAATGGTCCAAACTTGCCACTGACTCGAGAAAAGTCAGCTACTTTGATCTTTTCTAAAATTTGACATATTGGTTTAATACTTAAATCAGAATTATTTTGATAGAGTTGTCATTATTCTATTCAAAATAGAGGTGGCATAGGATGAGTTGGATAACGGGTTAAAATGGATGGTTTTGTACGGGTCGGGTTGACCATAACACATTTTTACCCAAAGTATAGTAAATGCCACAAGTAATTAGCGTATTCGTAAAAACAACAAAAAACGGAGTATATAATTACAATATGAGATTTATGAGATTTTAAACCTGTTTGAACGTATCTATTTTCAGAAACATTATACAGCTTACCACTCGCTAGAGATAATTGAGTTACAAATGCCACCTTGAAATTATAAGAATCCAGAAAATTTCCACTTTAAACAACAAATGATGGGCAATGCTCAAATTAAAGGTCAATTAGACATATCTGATCTTGAAAATTTAACTTAGCTTTATCTATAGTACTTAAAATGAGACCTAAGAATGTGAAATTTTTACTTATCATTGTTGTATGTTTTCAAATTGTATTACAGCTTCTCCAGGTACGAATAAAACCAGCCCATCAGCAGGTAGTCCTCCTCCGTCAGATGCAACTTCAACAAGATACACAACCTTTCCTATATTATGTTTGTTACTCGCTGCAGTGTACGCTATAGTATTCTAATTTATTAACTACATATCTGGCAACGTTATGTTATTGTTTATGATTTTTACTTATTTTCATGTGATTCTTACTTCTTTTTACTTTTTGATGTAATGATGTATATGATGTATGATCATTTTGATGGCCTCAGGCCTTTATTTGTATCGTTTCGAATGAATATGATTTTTTATTATTTTTGGAAATTTATTGAGATGACCAAACTGTATGCATAATCAAATCGTTGTTTGACAAATGCGTTATACTTTTCTCTCATCATCTTTACCAATGATTTTGTTATGTGTCACCAACCCTTTCTTAGGCATAAAAATAAGACATAGCAAGTAGTCATGCCAATTAGTGCTCTTTATTTATATATATTCTTTTAAGTTCTATGTGAACCTAGGCAAGAGTCAACGGTTACAATTGGTCACAAATAATACTAAACTACCATAAGCATAAAAACCATATCTTATTAGAGTTTTTCCTCCATAAAGGGTAGCCATTATGATCACTAGTACTAGGATCATCACGAGTGTGTTGGTTTTTTGATTATGCGCCTTTTGAGCTTTTACGAGACTTTGATTATTTTGTTTATATTGGAGAAGTTGTGGTTTTGGTTGAGAGAATGAGGTGTTGTGGCTCAATTTATAGGTATTCAGATTGGATGTGTATTGGTAACCTAATTTAACTACTTAATAAGTCTAACAAGACATGTGTCAAACAATGGTTTGATTATGCATACAATTTAGTCATTTTACAAAATAGTTATCATATTTACTCGAAACAATACAAATAAAGTCCTCGGGCCGCTAAAAAAATTTAAAATCGAACATCCCACGGAAAACTCACAAGTACATGAAAAACAAAGTAGGAATCAAAGGAAAATAAGTGAAAATCATAAATAATACTAACATAATGTTGCTAGATATGTAGTAACTGACTTAGAACACCATAGCATACACTACAACATGTAACAATAATAATACAGGAATGGTCACGAATCTTGTTGAAGTTGCATCTGATGGAGGATTATTTGTTTGTGGGCCGGTGGTGTTCGTACCAGTTGAAGGCGGTGTTCCTGAAGGAGAGTTGCTTGGAGGAGAAGCTGTCGAATTGAAAACATAAAACAACGCTAAGTAAATACTTTTACAGTTTTAGATATCATTTCATTATAGGTAAAGCTAACTTAATTTTCGAGTTCAAATGTTTCACATTTTACCAATAAGTTGACCATTGGCCGTCATTTAGATTTTTTAGACTTTCATGCTTAAAGCCTAAAATTCATTGCCCATTATTTCGAGTTCAAATGCATAACGCCTCAAAAATCATTTCATTCCAAAACCATATTACTATTAAACTGTATAGTTTTTTGCAGTATTAATAGAAATACTAGTTAGATATAATTTACAAAAATTTGGGCAAAAAGTGTTTAGGTCGACCGACCCATACAAAAAGCACCCATTTGACCTGTTCTCCAGCTCAACCTATGCAACCACTATTTTGAGTTAACTAATGAATGGTCTATCAAAATCATTTTTATTAAAGTATTACATCCATATATTGTCTTTTGGAAGAAATCTCACTAGTTGACTTTCCTCGAGTTAGAGGTAAGATTGGACCATTTTAAACTAGGTCAATAGGAAATGCAATTGTACACGAATAAATAAAAATAAAAACTAAAACTCCATCTGTTTAAACCTAAAAATAGCTTAAATAACATGGTTTAAATTAATAATTAAATCATTACCATTGCATTCACTTGGTGTCTGAACATTGCAGACCTTAGGCAGCTCAGAAGCCTGAATTTGGTTAAGATTAATACCCATAAACGATCCGGTACCATTAAAAACTTGGCACAAGCACTGTGGCTGTAACTGGATCACAATGGCTAGTTGGGTGCAACATCCTGATGACGCTGTTGATGCGTTACCAGCAATGTAGCTGAGACATGGTGACATGATAACTAGCACATTTGTGCAATCTGACGATTGAGCTGTCACACCTCCATAACGGGTAGCAATTGTGATCACTAGTATCATCACGATTGTGTTGATTTTTTGTTGTTGCCCCATCAGGTGTTCTATGGGATTTCGTTGTGGTTTGAACAAATGTGTGAAGGTGTTGCGGTTCAATATATAGAATAACTTAGTACAGGTGAGTCAACTCATGAGATGCTTGCTGTGTATTAATAATCTTATTCAACATTCTATTTGATTTCAGGTTTGATACAGTCAAGTGTCAACTGTGTCAGATTCTTTGGGTCACTTTCATAGAATAAAATTCGAAAGTTCAATTTTCTCTAAAAAAAATTGGGCGAATGATGCTATCACCACGGCTACAGGATAAAAATCGACCATAGGTATTAAAGTCTATTTATAACAAGTAACGCGGATAAAATTCACGAAAAATAGGTAATTGGCTAAAAGTAAACGGGTTGAATGGGTCGAATGTAAGTGCATACAAACTAATTAAACTGTTATTTTATGTGTGGTTTAATATTATGTGTGACTGATAGTGACAATCCTGTTATGCGTAGGTTCACAAGAGACTCACAGGAATATATAAAATTATTAGTACCATTGCATTTAGTAGTTGGCGATGTTCGCAAGTCCCAGGGGAGTCGTTTCTGTGGCTTAGTGTCGCAAAAAACATCTTATAGACGTCGCAAATTTAGTCGTAGGTTGTTGCAATTATATTTATCTATTGAGCTCATGACGGGTTCTATAATGTTTGTGTCAAGTTCTTAATGGTGGTGGCTCGTTTTTGGGTATTATTAACCAAACTGAGGTTCTTGTTTTGCCTGCGGCCTGCAATGTCCAGACACCGCCAACTAGTCAATGCAATGGTAATGATTTAGACAATTATCTAGTAGCTTTACATTCAGATTATATTTAGCTTATCAGAACAAATGAAAGTTAAGGTTACGATAATAAATTATTGTGGTACAGTATTTTCGTATTGACTGAATTTTTGTATTGATAAAGTTTGAATGGAAATAGTCCAAAAAGAAAAGTTGAATACTGAACTTTTTCCGAAACTACACATATTAATTAGTTTGTTCAAAATTTTTTCATTAGATTAGCCTATATAGAACAAAGGTGGCAAAGAACAACTTGGATAACGGGTCAAAATGGGTAAGTTTTGTTATGAGTTGTGTTGACCCAAAACATTTTGCTGTCCAATGTTCAATTTAATTCTATAAATGGTTTAGTAGGTTTAATGCTTTAAAAATACACGTTCAACGACTTTAATCCATTTGACTGGTAGTCTTGTACAGATACAGGTCTATTCATATTTACCCGTTTAACCAATATTATCACATTTATAACTAAGGGAGTCGAAAATCACACCTTTTATTTAGAATATACCATAACATTCAAGGTCAATGTGTCACTGTGACACATTTGATCTTGAAAGTTAAAGTTTATGTTTACCATTAAATAAATGGAACCAAAAATATGTGAAATGTGACTACTTAATGTTGTTCTATGTTTTCACACTGAACTGCTGGTTCTCCAACCAACTCTCCTTCAGATACAACACCTTCTTCTGGATTCAGGTAAAGGCAGCAAAACAAACACCGTCCTATCAACAGACAATGGTTCATCATATGCAACTTCAACAAAATTTACAGCCATTCCTTTAGCATTATCATTACTTGTCGCAGCGTATTTGATGGTGTTCTAAGTTATTAACTAGTATTTCTAGCATCATTATGTTATTGTTTATGATTTTTGATAATTTGCCTTTGATTCTTATCTAGTCTATTTATATACTTGTGAATTTATTGAGGGACATGCTATGTACAAAAGTACAAAATTCTTTGTTGTTCAGTGTATGTTTCGGATGATTATGATATCTTTTATATGTATTATTGTGTCTTAGACATGAACATAAAATGTCTTTATTGTTATTTATCAAAGCAGCACCCAATGCTTTAGAACATGGTAAAGTCATGAAAAAAATTCATACACTAAGCTTGAGCTTTTTTATTTTGTTTAAGCTTGTTTATATATTGTACATAGTAAATTATACAATTAGACGTATACCAAGTATATCACTACAAGAAAAAGCATCTTTAGTGACGAAATACTAGTGACGAACTTTATTTTGGTCACTAAAATACCATATTGTAACGATTAGTGACGACCTGAATTTTCGTCACTAAACAGCTTCAGTGACGACTTTATGCTATATTAGTGACGAGATATGAGTTGTAACTAAGGCAGTTTTTCTTGTACATGCATGTATAAAAACATATATTTCTTGGGCTCGTTTAGATTCGCGGGCCTAATCAAGCTTTAGATATAAAGCTCGGTCTTGAAATCATTTATTATATGAGCTCTAGAAAAGGCTTGATGCTTGTGCTCGAACTCCTTTAAGCTCGTCTTTCAAGCTTTTACCAAGTCAATCCTTGACATTTAATGAGCGGCATGACTTGTTTCCAGCCATGACGCTAACACATAATGTTTATCTGAATGCCTTTTAGGGCCCTCTGTAGAAATACTTGATGCGAGTTTTTAAGCCATTGAACTCTCCATGCGTATTCCATGCTTCATCATAACCTTGGCCTCTTACCTGTTTTTAGTTACTACGTATAATGTAAGAGATATAGTAGATAAGCAATATAATTTCGAGCTACAACTAACTTAAACTCGAATACTCACTTGTTTCAAACTCAAATTATTTTTAGCAAATAAAACTGTAGTTCCCTATATTAGAATTGGTAAACCTCATGCTCAATTATTATTAATGATCAAATATAAATACATAACAAGTCTTGCACAATAAGATAACTAATATTGGCTAAGCCCGATAGTAAATAATAAACTGCATGGACTAATAATCATTCGGCTAATACCCTATTCCATGACTTTGTTTAAGAAACAAAGGGTAAAAAGATTTAAATGCAATACACAAAGATAAAACTTTCCAATCGTATGATTCTTATTAGAATGAATCAAAGAATTACAAAGTGTAATCAGATAAATATTTAATTGAACTATAATAGGTTTTGCTCTCTGATCAAGCAAACTAAAACAAAAGTCAGAGTTTGCAAGTGAACTCAGAGGTCGTTGATTAGATCACTAGGATCAACTAAAATAAGTAAAATACATCATCTATTTTTTGAGAAATGAAATTACGTTCTTCTTATCCAAAACATTCACATATTTGTTTTCTGAATGCCTTGAATACCTGGAGATTTTAATTGACAATTCAAAGGAACACCTGCTACAACCTTACGACTTTTCTCATTTTGATTTGCAAGTAAATCATCCAATTCCAAGAAAAGTCCTATAAAAGAAGAATCTTCCTTCTCATTATGACCACATAACATTAATGAACCTTTTAACAAGAATCTACAAGTTTCAACTGAGAGATTTAATCGAATTCTATAGTCTTTCTTCTTAGTTTCAGTTTGCTTATCAATAGCAACGACAATAGATTGGTTTTGTTTCAACAGATTTTCACATTTTAGGAGTGCTTTATTGTGATAACTATTCACTTCACCCACATGCGTGTTCAAACTATGCTTTTTACTCCAACTACCAAGTCCATTTATCGTAAAAGCATCACCCGCACCATAAACTCTAAAAAAAATAACAACATAAAGAATATCCTTTGTCTTTTTTACACTATATTCTAACGAGTGAAATTCATTAACCATTTGACTGCAAAACATTTATTATTATTATTATTATTATTATTATTATTATTATTATTATTATTATTATTATTATTATTATTATTATTATTTTATTATAATTTTTTTTAATAAAAATTATTTCATAGATACATAATAAGCTTACACAAAGTTAGATGGGAACTCATCTCTTTATTATTATTATTATTATTATTATTATTATTATTATTATTATTATTTTGTTTTTTTATTATTATTATTTTTTTATTATAATCATCACTTTATTATTATTATTATTATTATTATTATTAAAACCCATCTCTTCATTAGAACAATGAAAATTTACATAAGTTTGATAGAGTCTAGACACAAGCTGTGCTCCCACCCCTTTCGGAATACAAAAGCTTACTCAACATTGTTATTATTATTATTATTATTATTATTATTATTATTATTATTATTATTATATGGGTTTCCAACTCGACATTGCAAGCCGATTAATCCCAGGGCGACAACTTTTTAGATAGCTCAAAGTCATCGCAGATGAACATCCATGGCGACAAGGGTCCTTTATTCCAATACAGTCGCCTTATTTCCTCTATTATTAGAGGTGGCCATCCAAACCGGTTCCAGAACCGAAACCGAAAAAAAACCGAAACCGGAACCGGTCAACCCATTTCTTCCAAGAACCGTTCCGGTTCTTACAAAATCCGGTTGTTCCTACCCTGTTCTTCATTTTTACCTTTGGAACCGGTTCCAACGTCTATATGCACATTATGTCACAGTAGCAGATTTTGAAACGTTGGGTCTGGTTTTTGGCCGTTTACAAACGATCACGAGCTCAAAAACCAACCATTTTGACCTCTTAAACATTCCTATATGAAGAAATGGAGGATTGTGGTTGTATAACTCCTAAGAGCTTGAAGAGAATGCTTAGCAAATTAGGAGAGTCGAGAACCGTTGACGAGTGTGAGTTGATGATCAAGAAGTTCGACCTTGATAGCAATGGTGTACTTGATTTTCAGGAGTTTCAAGACATGATGTCGTGATCTTGAGCTGCAAATGAGTTTGCAAAAATATATTGGTAGGTTGGGTGGTAGAGTTAACTCCATATATAGATATATTCGTCTATTCATAATCTTTCAATCTTTCGTAGCCTGTTATTTTATTTTCTTCAGATCTTTTATTTGGTGGTGCATTGTCCAGATTTTGTGTATGTGATGGTTCAATGTGCATCTAGTTGTATATATACATTTCTGCAATTTATTTTGAATCTCAGTTGTGATGGTTCAATGTGTATCTAGTTGTATATATAACAACCCCACTGTTAAGGAATTGCCAACCGGTTCTTAGGAACCGGTTATGGAACCAAACCGGAACCGGTCATACCGGTCCCGGTTTTTTGGACTCCGGATCCGAAAATAACCGAACCAGTTTGGAACCGGAACCGGTTCGTTGACTTTGACCATGAACCGGATCCGAAAATAACCGAACCGGTTTGGAACCGAAACTGGCTTTTGGCCACCTCTATCTATTATGTTAGGTTCATAACTATAAATGCTTGGCCTGTGGAGTAGGTTGTGGTTATGGAATAGATTGACTAGGTTGTCCAACACCACTACCACTAGCGTTTTTAAATTGTTTCAACATCTTTCCATAGTAGCCTATCGTAAAAATTAAACACGAATAAACAAATAAACATTCAAGCCCTAAAATTGAAAAAGATAAAAAGCTATGGAACTTAGACTAATAAAAACATAATATACAGTTTAGAATCTAACCTTTATATCAAAACAATGAATTGTTGGCTTTTATTTTAATCAATTGAGAATTCATTTTAAAGAGAAAATTATTAAATTTGATTATTAAGTTTAATGTACTTTCATATTAACTTTTATTGGGCTATAAGTATATGAAAAAGAGCCCAAGTATCACACAATACAAATGGGTGCAAAATTTCAAAATTTTTTACTGCATGGACTAAAAATGGGTGTACTCCGTGCTACGCCCGCCACTACACTATGTCTGCCCTTGAATATGATTCTTATCAATGATCAAATCATGATTCTTATCAATGCTAAGCTTAAAATAGAGTTAGAACATGTCAATATAGTTGACCATATATATGATATCATGTCCATAAAATGTTTATAACTCGTGTACACCACAAATTATATAAACTTGGAATAGATTACATAATAAAGTTAAATTATATTCCATTAAATTTAGTGTTTGAATATATAGACCAACTAATGATAAATTATTATGGAGATCCACACAATATTTATTAGTGTTGAATCTTTGACGGATTAACCTTATTTTTGCATTAGATGTTGATCCTTTAATAGCGGTTAGAAATAACAAATATATCACTCATAAAAGGACAACTTTAACCTTTTTAGCAACATTTGTAGTATTATAAAGTATAAACTTAGGTAGTTACCAAGGACTAAATAGTAAATTTTCAACCACATCAATCTTATCAAGAAAGTTAAAAAGTAAAATATATAAATGCATCAAACCGTTTTATTTCATAAGCTTTCTTTCTGATCATATATTCATTGGTGTAGACTACTACTCGTATTTAATTTGCTGCAAATTCTGCCTTGTCACTGGTTTAAGTAAGTTTAAACCGTTTATTTTTTTATTTACTCATGCTATTTCAATTTTATATGTTTACTTTTTGCATTCATTTACCAAGAAAAGACAAAAGTTCAATCCAAGTATCACCTACAATACTAAAAGGCATGAGTTAACCACACCCTCCCATAGGGAGGGTTTGCAAATGATTGGATGCATCTTCCGGTTGTACAGTATGCATCACAAGTTGCATGATTTGACTAAAAATCTATGATGTGACACCATAGAGAGGGTTGGGATAACACAACCCTACTAAAATGAAACCTCATTATATTATTCCCGTTCTTTGGGAAATGTGTCACTTTTAATATGCTTTACACAAAAATACATTTAGGTTTCACTTTTTTTTTTTTTTTTTTTTTTTTTTTAAGATAACGGGTACTTTTGGTTTAGCCTCATAGAAAAAACATACTGGCTAATTTAAGTTTTGAGCCAGTATGTTAGATGATTGTGTCTTATAGATTTTGTTAGATGATTTTAGATGAAGATAATACTATTAGCATATTACGGAGTATATTATTAGCCATTTTAGTGTGTTTATTATTGATATGGGTTTAGTCCACTTAGTTATCTTATTATCTGAGCTATGTAAAATGTATATTATGACTTAATGATAATAAATGAATCTTGAGGTGTTCAACTATATAAAACCGAACCGGGTCATTCGAGAATCAAATTATATGGTTACCAGTTTAGTACCATTGGCATTGACACTTTGTTGTTCAGATATTTTTAGTACAAATATGTTGACGCATAAGGTTAAGAAAATAATATAAGTTATAAACGTACTTGCAAAATTATTGGCAGTGTGCAAATCACTTTCATTTCTTTCGTTTACAAACTATTCAACTCACAATTCTTACTTCAAAACATACATGTATGCAAAGTTGCAAACACCCTCTTACAGAAATAACTATATGTCTAATGTGACAGAACTCCTATATTTGTCTTATTCATTAATACTGTTTATTAAATGTAAATCTTTAGAATGTCAGAAGAAGATTTTGTAAGCTATCTCAAACCTGCAAAGCCTTTTCACTACAGATAAAGGGGAGTTTTAAACATTAAAAGCTAAAAAAGTCTCAGTATTAATGTACTAATTCTGTTATATTCTTGATATCCACAATTTATGGCTATGATACCTATAATATTGTTGTACTTATGTTACATCAGACCTAATTTACCCTATGGATACTTCCCTTTGATGATAGACACAGAACTAGAGCTAGATTGTTGTTCTTTCCAACATCATTTATGGTGATTGACACTTTTAGTTATATGTAATAATGTCATAGTTCTTGGTTTTTAAAATTATGAAATTTCTGTTACAAGAATAAAAATCCCATTTAGCATAATGTATTTGGTCCAAAAAGAAGGTGAGTATTGTTTTTAGTTCTTGGTCTGATTTCCCATGTTATGAACTTTTTTAAGTCATATGTTACAAGGTATAGATGGCGGATATAGGGTTTTTTCCGGGAGAGGCGGTGAATTTTTACATGGATTTATTTTGCGTAGTGTAAAATAATGTCAAATATACAGATTTTTGTTCAGAAAAGGCACATGGTCCAAGTTTTTGTGTTACGAGTCTACAATAGTTTTAATAAAATGCGCCACATGACTTTTAGTCCCGGCTCCGCCATAGATCCCATTTTGCATTAAGTTTTAGTCCTTTAATTTTTGCAGTTAGTTTCATACTTTCATATGTAAATGCTTTTGTTTGATTATTGAACTAATGTTGTTAATGTGTGTATTTAGTCACAAAATAGAAGACTGAAGAAGGTGTCATGGCTGCATGTTCATCTACAGAAAACAAAAGCACAATGCAGTATTATCCATATCCGCCACCAATCGCTAGGTTCGAAGATGTTATAGCTAATCCTAAGCTATTCATGGATACTCTTGGAAATTTTCATGCTGCCATGGGGACCAGATTTATGTAAGGTTTTCAAAGCCTAATACTCCAAAATTAATGCTAAAAAAAAGTTTGGGTCATATTTGACATTTTCTGTCAATAACATATCCTATTTCACTATGGCCTTTTTTTATTGATGATATGATTTAAAAGGTTCTATGCATTGAAAGTTCTTGGAAGACTATCTACCGTTACCTAAGTTACAAATGAAAATTTTCGTTACATATTCAAATATGCTAACCATTAAATTCTGTCAAACATCATAAGAATCCTTCAAATTTCGCAGCTCCTACATTTGTATTTGATGATTTGGTGCGGTTAATCCTTTAAAAGTGCACGGTGTACATTAACTGAGCACATAGATTCTAACTTTAAATACCGGTTTAAAGTCTTGTATGTGTTTCCCGTTGTAGGATTCCTATTGTTGGGGGTAGGGACCTAGACTTGCATCGCTTGTTCGTGGAAGTCACTTCCCGTGGTGGCATCAAGAAGGTATTTTCAATCTTTCTTGGATCTATCTAATTAAGCAAGCTAGTATCACTGATTGTGTCTACTATTTGAGAGTTTGTTCCTTAAAGTAGAATGTGATAGACACTTATGTCCATTGAGTATCGTGTATGGAACATCCATAGTTGCACACCATGTGACTTGCCTTTTTGTACATTATGCCAAAATAATCATGCAGGTTCTTGAAGAGAAGAAATGGAAGGAAGTGACTAACTGTTTTAGTTTTCCACCTTCGGCTACAAATGCTTCTTTTATCCTAAGAAAATATTATATGTCACTTATTCAGCATTTTGAACAAGTGTACTATTTCAAAGCGAAAGCATGGACTCCTGTTTCTGCCGGTATGTGAAGATTTCTTATTAGTCAATAATATATTGGGCTGGACGTTCCTTTTGAAATTATTTTTATTTAGATACTTGGCAGAATACAAAATATACGTTAACTTCCACTTCAACTTCTGGAATGGACAAACCACGGCTGCCGTTACCTGAGTTCCAAATGGATTCAACTCAAGTTATACCGGTGAACAGACAAAGGGCTATTATAGAGGACTCATTGCCTAAAGGTCGATTCTGTCTTTTACCCCTTCACATATTAAATACTTTAATTGTAAAGTCACACGAGTCCAAATTGAAGTGCTTTTGTTTTGTTCCAAGTCCTGTTAGAAATATCCTAGTCAGAATATACTTCGTTCACAAGGCTATAAGGGTGAAATAGTCAATTTTCAAAAGATTAATAATCGTTACTTGGAGTCTCTTTTTGTGACTAGGTTTTCTAATGGAATTATCATCCTCAGCTAAGTACACTTGTATTATTCATTCGTGTAGGGGTAAAATAGTCATTTTGCAGGAGATCTGTTACTTGCTGACTTGCTATGTTATACCTTCAGATTTTTAAGCGGAAAACTGATCAATGTAGGTGAAAATAGTCATTCTGCAGCAATATGCTGCCTAAAGTGTCTGTTTCGCTTTTTATGCAGAGGTTCTTGATATATAAGATGGCTAGTCACATAGTTCGTTATATTACTGTTCTAACCTTAAAACCAACAAACTTCTAAATTGCAATGTTGGACACTATGGTCCATGTAAAAAAAGGTCATTTGCTAAACTAGTTACAGCTGTCATTCTAGCAAAAAGTGATGCTTTATAACATGTTGTTACTAGCATAACTTTAAGAAACTTTGTTTACTTCTCGTCTTAACATCATCTTTGCATTTGCAGCTTCACAAGAACCAATAGGCTTCCCAGTAACAGGCATAATAGATGGAAAATTTGAGAGCGGGTATCTTTGTACTGTTTCTATAGGCAGAGAGCGACTACGAGGCGTGCTTTATGAACCCATGCAGCACCCCTCTTATCAAACACCATACCATCATGGTGTAGTAACTCAATGTGAAACCACAAGTACAAATGTAACTTGTCCATTTACTATGGTTAGGCGTAGGCGTAGAAAGAAATGTGAGATCAAGAAAAGGGACCCTGCACACCCGAAGCCAAACAGAAGTGGCTATAACTTCTTTTTTTCTGAGCAGCATGCTAGGCTCAAACCGCTTCACCCTGGAAAAGATAGAGATATTAGTAGGATGATTGGTGAGCTTTGGAATACTATCACGGATTCTGAAAGAGCGGTAAGTGCAAAGTTACTAGTTTTAAAGGGCGTCATTTGTTTTGGTCATTGTTCTTGATTTCGTATAAATAATCAATATAGTTGAATAAACATGCTTAAACTACTTTTAATAATGATATATAGTAATCTATATGAATTAATCTACTAAAGAGGTTTTAAATTCTTTTCGTTTAATTTAGACAACTTTTAAATCGTTTTTTTTATCATCTTTTAAATCGTTGTTATGCATTCTTTTGCTTTATTTTGGCTCAGGTATACCAAGAGAAAGCCTTGAAAGACAAAGAACGATACAGAACCGAAAAGGAGCATTACATGGATAGTTTAAGAACAGGACAACTCATAAGCAATGCAGTGCCATTGCTGCAACAAATGCACAACAAGACCCCCCGTGCAACAGATGGTGGAAGTTCTTCTCAAACTGTCCAAAACGAGCTCAATCCCACTTGTAGCGGCAAAAGCAGCTTTGGAAATGTAGCAAAAACCTCACAAAAAGAATGCCTGAGGGATGTTGAAATGGACCCCAAAAAAGAACTGTTACTTGTCAAAGAATTACAAAGCAATGAGTCAACAATGCTGTATACTGATCATGAAAACGAGACAAAATACGAGTTTGTAGTTGAGTTTGATGGAACAGTTGAAAATAGGACTAGTAACGAGCCTGAAGCGTTGAAAGTATCAGTAGACATAAATGAGAATCTTGATCAAGAACTCGACGATTTCCAAAGATGTGTTTCAAAGGGGGCGTATGATAGAACTCAAAACCATACGATACCTAGTAACGAGCCAGAATCATTTCCTAATTTAGAAGGTAACTCATCCTTAGCATATCCTTAGCCTAGTTATGTTGGTTATGAAGTGTTGTTTTCCCGAAAATAGTTGAAGTATATTAGATTTCTCATCGATGTTTTAATTTTCTAGTACTTGTAGTAACCGATTGAAGATCATATATTAGCATATCCTTAGCCTAGTTATGTTGGTTACGAAATGTTGTTTTCCCGAAAATAGTTGAAGTATATTAGATTCTCATCGATGTTTTTCTAGCACTTGTAGTAACCGGTTGAAGATCGTATAAAAGTAGAAACATTATAACATAACTTCTTTTGAATAATTTTGTGTTAGTGTTATGTGTTCAGATATACTAAACCAAAAGCAGAATTTGTCTATTCAAACAATAAAACTTGATATGAGATAAGCTGTTTCAATATGTAGGTGTTACCCCAATGAATAAAATCTTGAAGAATAAACCGATACAAGAAACGCGAATTAATCAATGTGTCATCCGACTTCTAACATAAGCTCAGGATCATAGTGATCCGGCTACATTCATTGTATTTCACATTAACAAAGCATAATTATCGATCTGAAACAAGTAAAGAATCCCAAATCATCTCCATATCTAAAGACGGCATCTTACTAAGCTGAACCTCTTCAACAACAACATCATCCGATAACATCACAGGCCGACTTTCAAAAGTCACATCTTTTTCAGGTAAACTCACCTCAGGCTCCAGTGGTGCTAGATCATTACCCTTCTTCGACATCCCTTGCAACTTTGCTTGAAGCAGTGCAGCAGTGTTACCATTTATAGCACTCGCCTTTAGTTGGTTCTTCAAATTTGGAAAATTTAACTGAGCCATATCACCTCGTAACATATATGCAGCCGTGTCATACGCAAAAGCTGCTTCTTCGCCTGTTTTAAACGTCCCAAGCCAAACCCTCATCCGGTTTCTTGGCAAACGGATTTCTGCTACCCATTTTCCCCAATGCCTTTGCCTTACCCCTCTAAACTGCTTCTTTGCTACACCACCCGACGTCGTTCCAAGAGTCTTGGATTTTTCTAGATCACAAGAAGGCAAGGATTCTTTGTGGATGTTGGTTTTCATTGTAAGAAAGTTATGATCTTAGGTTCATATGAAGTAGATGGTTTTTATATATTGTTGGGTGTCATGACTCATGCATAACATGTTCTTGTACTTTTAAATAGATCATCTACAAGTTGATGAACTATAAAACTGATAAAAATGGAATCATCCGACATATTTCCACGCATGCATCGTGCTTGCCATTCATTGAAATTCTTTAATTGAACCAATAGTGTCGCGCCACTTCATCTCTAATAATTTTAATCACTATTTAAAAGTCGTTATAAACATAAACTATTTATCTAACATTATTAACAACACTTGATCATTGTTTTGATAATAGTTTTTGTCAAGTTATTTAATGATACGTTCTCTTGTAAACTCACACTATGTGTCTATCTTGACATATATGTTTACTTAGTAATGAAGGTACGTAATGCGTGACTTGGAATGATATGGTATAGTAACAGTGACCGATGGTCGACCATAGGGTATCATGTGTGGTACGATGCGTGTGTGGCGACAATCCGTTCATAAGGTTCATAGGGTATCATTTACATCTGTACCAAGAAAGTGACCTTTAAACACGCTACCATGTATTTAGATCAATAACCGATATAGCGCAAATGCCATTATACCATAACCAAGCACTATGGCAAACAACCCCAAGTTGCGTTTTTGTGAAATAGTTAGTTGTTGTTCCAAGGACGAAAAAAAAAAAGTTAAGGATTGGGGCCTATGATCAACTTTATGAACACCACATGTGGAGATTCCTCAAGTGTCCAAATTCATGGAATTATATGGTATGCTTTAATTTTAATCATTTTATTATATGTATGCAAAAGTGTAGCACATGGTTGATGTTGTCTTTGTGGTAAGCATAGACATTAGCCCATGTTTTCCCATGGTTCCTTGTCCCAAACTTTTTTCTATATTATATATAGAAGCCAAATTCGTTCCTCTATTTTTATTTTTATTACTTGATGTTCGACCTTTGTCCAACTAAATCACAAATCCAAATTCATTTATGAGTAACAGTTATGAAATGTAGTTTAGTAAATTACATTTCATAAATACACAAACACCCCTTTGGTATTGCTACAAATTCAAAATTGTCTCTTAACCTTAAGGTTTATATTTGATGCTGATCCTTGGGGAAGGTTCAGTCGACACCAAAAGGTGTACGGAGCTGGATTTCTCCACCGATTTAAACCTTTTAAAGAAATTTAGATGTATAAGAAATTAACCTTAAAACTAATTAAACTTTAAAATTTTACTCATTTATGTAATTTTGCTTATTATCGTTAATACTCTTTGTTATGAAAATATATTTACACTTCATTAATTCGGTAGCTACAAAAATGAATGTTTTTTTACTTGCTGTATCACGCGGCAAATATATCCCGTTCTCACACAAATTCGAAACAGACAAAATTATCCTGAAAAGAGACTCGGGAGACCTCATTAACGTTTTCTTTTTCATTTTTTGTTGCAGTTAATTAATAGCCAAGATTTGAACTTGACACATCTAATTCTACAATGTTTTAAACATGTTGATAACCAACTTTACAAGTTAGTTACTTTTGCTAAACTTATATGATATGACATGCATGATGAAATATGGCCTACCTTAAAAAATTATTCTAGGTCAAAGATTGTCTACCTTAACTTTGTATTATCAAACTTGCAACCTTGAAGTTTGATTCATCACAACATGAAGTTTGATTTGGCAATTAGGGGTGTTTGTTTAAGCTTATTTATGGGCTTATGAGCTATATTTCATCAGCTCAAAATTTTCATCTTATTTTCAAAACTATGAGTTTATATAAGTTTGTTATGGCATAATAAACTTATATAAGCCTCAAAGTTTCAAAAGCCAAAAAAGTGAGACTTATGAAACACTAAACACAAGCCAAAAACAAAAAAACCCATAAGCCCATATATAAGCTTAAACAAACACCCATTCAGTCATCTCGAACAGCCAATGGCTTGAAGCTATCATACCTTAAGCTATCACCAAACCTCTTCTAAGTTTGATGGGTTGTTAAAAGCATAAAAAAATAAAATTTTATTGGCTCTCATTAAACTGAAAAGTCTTCGTACATTATTGTTGTTGGTTGTTTAATGTTTGTTCCTTAATTAGCAATCACTATCACTAGTACAATCGACGTCACTCCCGTCGACTTTTTCAACCTCCTACCGTCGACATGTCGACGGTATGAGACGCTCTCGTCGACATGTCGACGACAACTGTTTGTCGTGAAAACTTCGTCGGGAACGACTATCCCGTCGACAATGGCCGTCGACAAGGTGGGTCCCACATGGTTTTTCAGTCAAAGATTATGGTTGTCCGACGTTAAAATCCCGTCGACGGGATAATAAAGTTAATTATTTTATTAATTATAATTCGTTAATTATTTTTACTAAGTATGTATTCGTCAAAGTCAAAGTTCAGGTCAAGGGTGTGTTATTGTGCCGTCGACATATCGACGGTAACATAAATATTATAATTTAATTTGTTTAGGTTACCGTCGACATGTCGACGGTAACATAAATATTATAATTTAATTTAGTTTATGTTACCGTCGACATGTCGACGATAACATAAATATTATAATTAACTTTAGTATTATGTTACCGTCGACATGTCGACGGTAATATACTAGTATGCTGCCAACAGCATGCTGCATACCAGCAAAATTCCAGATTTTTTCCGAAAAATTTTCCGAAAAAAATCAACCAGAACCTGTAACCAACCAGAACCTGTAACCAACCAATTTTAACATGTCCTAATCACATACAACTTGACATCGGCTAAAACACTTGCAAATTATCGCTAAACACCCTCAAAATGCATTAAAACATATAAAGTCTACAAAACGGGGTGTGGTAATATCTAAACCTAGCTGCCATATCCACAAATGTTTCAATATCCGTGATTTTCAAGTCGCCAAAAGGTTAAAGTACACAATACTAACATAAGGGTCGCCAAAATATTGTTTCAAACATAAGTACAACACAAAATAATCAAAGTTTGTACCTCTACATCCCCTAATGTTGGTCCCTTTTACTTGGTTAACAGTAACTAAAAAGCTAAAGTAACCAAGTTGTATGACTTTTAACAAAGATGTATAAATGATTAACAATAAAGCAACGTAAACATAAGAGACAATATTTTTCAACGTTTAATTCTTTATTAGAAGTTAATAAAAAAGAATCGTACCCAAGTGTTTGCGGAATAACACTTGGGATTGAAAATGACAAGTGTGGTATTGACTACTCACTAAACTCAAACAATGTTGAGTGACAACTTTCAGGACCCACTGAGCTATCTCAGGGGTTATGTTGTTCTTTGGAGGAGTAAAAGTGGTTTGTGAATGCTTTGCATTAATTGCACAAACTTGTCAACTTTTACTCCTCTCTTATGCTACCTATTTATACACAAATGTGAACAACCCTATTATACAATGGACCTAAGTGTTCCTCAGTAAAATCTTGATAGATTTTATTCTCTGGAAAGGGAAACTTCTTTGGGTTAAGTCCAAAAGGCACTTTCTGATGACAGCCTGGTTTTAACCATTTGAGGAAAGTTTGACCTTTAAGTGATAAAGCACTTTAGTGAAACATATCAAACTTTCCCGCCCAGTCCCGCAAAAACTTCAGTCTTCAAGTCATCAGTCTTCAGTACCATGAAGTTGTTGAGGAGTCTTGGGGTTCAGTGAGTTATTGTCATCCTCACTGAACCAATCACCTTCTTCTTGGCTTAGATCACACTTCACTGAGTTCCGCCTCACTGAATGGAGAACCTTTCTTCTTAGGCTCGGTCTAAGCATCCTGAAGATGACTCACTGAGTTAATGTTCACTCAGTGACTTGTTTATACTTAGGTTATTTTACGTTCAAATCCTTGTTAGAAGAAGATTGGGGAATTCAGTGACCCAACAATCTCCCCCTATTTGAACATACAAATAGCCTAAGTGTTTCTTGATTTAGTGTGAGTTGGCAGGGGTCTTCATATCTTACTGAATGTTGTTGTAATTATAAGTAGGACACATAGTTTAAACAAAACATCAAAGTTTATTCATAGTTATTACAAGTCCTACAAATTACAAAAATAAAAAGATAGTTGTTGCAGATCAGATGTTCAGGTGGTATCCAAGGTTTTCAAGCTTTGCTTTCTTTGATCTGAGTAGGTGTCTTTGAGGATGTTCATTGATCATTGCTTCCAAGTCCTGGCAGAATCTTTTGTTCTCATCACTCTTGATGGGGGACGCCAACATGAGGTACATGAGCATTGCTTTGATTCCTGCCTTATCCATATCAGACCACCTTTGGAAAGCTAGGCTTCCATACTCATCAGTGAAGCATAAGCCTCTTTCAGGAGCTTCAAGGACCGCATTGTTCACGAAAGTGATCCCTTCAGGAAGTGACCTGTCACACTCTAACCCTGGTACTTTGATCTCAGGCTCCATCTTAATTTGCTTTCTTTTCCTCTTGGAAGCCTTAGATGGAGCAGTCTCTTTTGCTGAGTCAGGAAAAAGTGAGGGAATGTTAAGAGCTTCAGGCATTGCTCTCAGTCTGTCGTACCTTTCCTTCAATGACTTGAGAAGGCTAGGAACTACAACATTGTTCTTTTTGGCAATGATAGGATGAAGCTCATCAAGTTCAGTGATGCCAAAATCAGCAAACTTGAATGAATTATGGACGTCAAATGATCTTTTATCACGTCCCCTGAAGATGGTGACCATTGCAGGATCGGTGTTTCTGTGGATTTGTATGTCAGTGATGGTTTCAGGTCTCAGCCTTTCTTTCATCACCCAAGTATATCTTTCGACCCTGTGTTTTCTGATTTGAGCATCCTTCCTGAGCTTGTTTTCCCTTTCCCTTTTGAGAGCATTTAGTTCTTCTTCCTGAGCCTTTTTAAAGGCTGCACCAGCTTGTTCAGATGCTAGTACCTCAGTATCCAAACCAATCTTTTTAGCTTCCTCATGAACAACCTTAATGAGAGCAGGCTTGCTCATTCTCTCTTCTTCAGCCACCTTTAGTAGTATCTCAGTCCTTTCCATGTGAGCTTGAATTTCGTCATTGGTGAGATGATGTACTACTCCATTGATTTCAAACGGGACTCTAATAGGTGCATCAGGGTCATATCTGACCAAGGTTGAGGCTGGCTTGAGCACAATTTCAGGACCAGAGGTGGTAGCAATACTTTTGCCTCCGTCCTGCCCGAGAGTAGAGGAGACTGGTTTCTCCTGTGGTGGAACTTCAGTGATTGGTGTGGCTTCAGTGACATGCTCCCCCTCAGTATGAGAGGGCTGTCCAGCTTCTTGTTCAACAGTATTAGGGGCTTCAGTAGCATTCTCCCCCTCAACATTTGCCTGAGTGTCAATGATGGCAAGTGTTGGCTGTACTGAAGAAGAAGTAGATGATCCCTTGAAGGCTTGAAAAATTTCAGTCATCATAGACTTGATCTCCTGAGTATCCTGCTGAATGATGGACACCCTGGAGTCAAGTGAAGCCTGTGCTTGTTCAAGAGCTGTCATCCTGGATCCCAAGGTCCATGCCAGAGAAGTAGACCTTTGGGACTGAGCTGTCACTGATTCTTCCATTTTGGTGAAGGAAGATTTGAGAGACTCCACAGTAGTGGTGAGACCCTGAAGATTCGAACCCTTTATCAAGTCAAGTAACTCCGTGAGGGCCACTGTGTTTACTTGATACGTCTCAGATGCCTGAAGAAGCTTCCTGGTGAGTTCAGGATCATCCTTGACTGATTATTGAACCGACTGAACCCCTACATTCAGATGGTTAAGGGTTATCAAAAACTGATTCAGGCGAGTGATCATCTATTTCAGGGAGTTGTTAACTGAGGCATTCTGTTCCCTGACATCATCATCGAAGTCTTCGACAGTATCTTTGAGATTATGATAATGAACCGCCTGTTTAGTGTGCATGTCAAAGACCTCATCAGTGATCCCCCTGTACAAAATGTTTGTAATCTTTTTGATGAATTTGGTGAAGGCTTTCACAGTGAGAGGAGCTTGATCATCTCCTGAAGACTCTGGCTCGGAATGTGTATCAGCAACGTCATGGTTAGAAGATTGAGGAGATTGAGGAATTGGTTTAGGGACTGTCTCCTCAAACTCCATGTCATCTCCGGCCTTAAAAACTTCCTCATCACTGTTGAATTCATCATCAGAGTACAAAACTGCCTGAGCATCAGCTAGGGACTGAATCTGCAAAGTAAGGTTATCCGGCTCCTCTTCATAAGAAGACTTGCCTTCGTTTTGGCCAGGTCCTGATCTCTCAAATTTGGTAGATTGGGTTTTATCTACCTGGTCCTCAAGGTCAGTTCCCGAGTTTTGCGCACCTTCGGGGGTGGTTGTGGGTTCCATATCAGCGGGTGGCATTTGTCCCTCTGAATCTTTGTCCCCCGTGACCCCTTCAGGCACTGATGGGTGTTTTCCAGTGCCATCCTGAGGAGCCGTTAATGTTGTGTCCCTATCAGCGGGTTGTATGTTTCCCTCTGAGTCTTTGGGATGAGTTTTTGTGCCCTCAGACAAAAGCTTTGATTTGCAAATGTCCTCATCAGGCACCTGAGTGGTTATGCCCTCTTTCCAACAGGCTTGTGCTGGCCTGTCAAAGATTTAGGGGCGAGAACTCCCTGTTGCTTGGGTTGTGATTTACCCGAGCCTTTGGCAGGATGTGAATGTTTGTGGGTCCCCGTCTTAGTGGAGTAGTGCTACCCCACCGAGGGTATAGGACCCCTTACTCCCAGAGTCTTTAGCAGGATGTGAAGGTTTAGTTGGTTCCGACCCTACTGACTTGTTTATGCCAGCAGGGCCTATGGGAACGGGTTCGCCCGAGGACACTGAGTGTGATGTCTCAGTGCCCTCCGTTGGCCTTTGTTTTGTGGCCAAAGATTGGCTAATGATCCTGATGGTGTCAACAGTCAGGGTCTGTTGTTGTTGCCCCTTATTGTCAGGCTTAGGGGCAGAGGTCTCAGTGGCGAGTGGCTTGGGTTGAGCCACCTTCCTGGACCCCTGACCCTTCTTCCTCTTCACCTTTTTGGTGGGAGAGGGAATTGGTGAAATGATGTTGTCACCCTAGATAGCAGTCACCATGTATGTGGTAAGGGCGACAGGTGTTACCTCATTAGGGTCACGTGAGTAATTTGCCTTATGTAAGACATCAGGTTCAAAGCCGACACTGTCAGGCTTGATATACTCAGACCCTAGTAGGTCATTCAGGGCACAGGAAATGAATCTAGGGTAAGACATGTGTTTTTGCCTAGACTTCCCACCCAATTTGCCTATGAGGTCCCTGAAGATAATTTCTCCAAGGTCAATATTTTTACCCTCAATGAGACAGTACACTATCATTGATTGAGTAGTGTTTAGTTGCTCAGTTGAGGATTTATTCCCCCCAAGGACCTGAATTACAAATGTCATCAGGATCCTCCAAGGGGCAGGGAACCATGTTTTGATGATGGGGGCTTTGTTCAGTAGGGCCCCTGGAGTAACATCAGGATGATGTTTATCATAGGGCCCTAGTTCTAAGAGGAGTTGTTTAACTTCCTCTTCAGTAAGTGGAGCTACAAAAGTCTCAGTGTAGTCAAGGCCAGTGGCTTTGACAAAGGTTTTGTAGTCAAGAGTAAGGGACTTAGTCCCATTCTTCACTAAGAACTTGATTTTGGCCTCCTTTGGCGCATCAGGGTTTTCAACCACCGCTGTGCACCAAAATTCCCTCAAGTAGTCATGATAGATGACTGAGGGGGTCTTTGTGAATGTGGTGGTGAGAAAACAGTTTTGTAGGAACTTCACCACATCCCTGTATTCAGGGAACCCTTCAGGGTAGGCAAAGTTCCCCACCACATTGGTTTTTGGTGAGGTCTACGCTTTCCATTTGGAATTCCACATTGGGTGCGTATTTTATGACCTTTGAAGATGCCATTTTAGTTTGATAAAAAGGTCTGGTTTTGAATAAAGAAGAAGCACACACAGATTTTGAAAGCAAAAGAGTTCTTGAAATAATTTTGCAAGAGTTTTGTTAAGATTTTTTTTAAAGCGTGTGTGTGTTCTTCTTTGTGGGGGTATTTATAGGGTGGGAATTAGGGTAGTGATGTTGCGGATACCAAAGGTTTAAATTATTCAACCGAAGCGGCATAATAATGTTGGTTTGATATCCGCATTAAATATCACGATTCCCATTACCCCTATTTTCTCTCACATCATGGGTGAACAGTTGTGAGGCTCTGCAAATAATGCACTTTTGCAGAGAAAAAATCATCACAACTTTTGTGTGTGAGGGAGCATTTAATGCTCGGTGGTGTTTGGTGAGAGAGATGTGGGGGCCCAAGGAGTGGATGCCAGTTGTGTAAGTGACATATATTCCTATATTTAATAGGATTCAGTTACCTACCTGGGACATTAACTAACTAAGTACTTAGAGCATTTAGTTAGGGTATTCAATGCCATTTTTCATCCTGAGCCCCTGAATGAATTTTCATTCGAAAAAAAATGAGTTTTCAGGAAGGGTGTGATCAGGGACCTAGAGAATTTACATCAGGTTGGAACACTTTTGATCAGTTTCTTGATTCTATGTCCAACATGCCCAATTCAGCTTTCAATCTTGTGAAAGTGGGTTCATCCAAAGGTTTTGTGAATATATCAGCTAGCTGATATTCAGTGGGGATGAAATGTAGTTCAATTTCTCTATTAGTGATGTGGTCCCTGATGAAGTGGTATCTGATGTCAATGTGTTTGGTTCTTTGATGAAGTACTGGATTGTTTGAGATGGCTATGGCACTTGTATTATCACAAAAGATAGGTACCATCTTATACTGAATGCCATAGTCACTCAGTTGGCTCTTCATCCATAGTACATTTGCACAACATCCTGCAGCAGCCATATATTCAGCTTCAGCTGAGGACATGGCCACTGACTGTTGTTTCTTTGTACTCCAACACACAAGTTTACCACCAAGAAATTGGCAGGATCCTGAAGTACTTTTCCTATCCATATTACATCCTGGATAGTCAGAGTCAGTGTACCCTTTGAGATCAAATCCTGAACATTTTGGGTAATACAAACCAAGGTTTGGAGTACCCTTCAGGTACCTGATGATTCTCTTGACAGCAGTGAGATGTGATTCTTTAGGGTCAGCCTGGTATCTTGCACACAGGCAGACTGAGAATTTGATATCAGGCCTTGAGGCAAGTAAGTACATCAGGGAGCCAATCATTCCTCTGTATTGGGTTTGATTCACTGATTTTCCAGTGAGATCAGGGCCAAGGTTGTTAGGAGGAACCATAGGAGTCTTAACTGAGGAGCAATCAGTGAGCTCATACTTCTTCAGTAGGTTCCTGAGGTATTTTTCTTGGCAAATGGATATTCCCTTTTCAGTTTGTTTAATTTGGACTCCAAGAAAGTATGTGAGTTCACCCATCATGCTCATTTCAAACTTTGTGGTCATCAGTTTCTCAAACTGTTTGCAAAGTTTGTAACTTGTTGAGCCAAAAATGATGTCATCAACATATACTTGGACAAGAATGACATCATTCTTTGTTCTGTAGATGAACAGTGTGTTGTCAATCTTTCCTCTGACAAACTTGTTTTGGATCAGGAAGGCTGAAAGAGTTTCATACCATGCCCTGGGTGCTTGTTTCAGTCCATAAAGGGCTTTGTTAAGCTTGTAGACATGGTTGGGGTATTCACTACTTTCGAAACCAGGAGGCTGTTGCATATAAACATCTTCTTTGATGTTACCATTCAGGAATGCAATTTTAAAATCCATTTGGTAAACTTTAAAGTTCATGTAAGTTGCATAGGCAAGGAAGATCCTGATGGCTTCCATTCTAGCAACAGGTGCAAAGGTTTCCTCATAGTCTATACCTTCCTGTTGATTATATCCTTTGGAAACCAGTCTTGCTTTGTTTTTGATGACTGTGCCATTCTCATCGGTCTTGTTTTTAAAGACCGATTTCATACCAATGATTAAAACATCCTGGGGGCATTCAACAAGGGTCATGACATCATTTCTGTCATATTGTTCCAATTCATCTCTCATGGCCTGAACCCAACTTTCATAAGTCAGGGCTTCTTTGACATTTTTAGGCTCAATCTCTGAGAGATAGTCAGCATAAAGACATATATTGGCAGTGGCGGCCTTGAGTTTAGCAGCCTTGCTTCTTGTGAGCATGCCTTCAGTGGGTTCACCAATGATGTTCACAAGCTCAATGATTTTGGATCTAGTCCAGCTATCCTGAGGTTTGGGATAAGAATTTGAGCTTGAAGGAGCCTGATTAGGTTCAGACTCAGGAACATGAAGTGACTCATCATTATGTGCTTCAGTGACTTCTGTAGGAACAATTTGTTCCGAAGGATCCTGAACAGTTTGTTCAGTGGTTGCAGTCTCATTGGAGACATGCTGAGTTTCAATGAACTCACTGATGGGTGGTTGGGGTAGGTTATTGATACGTGGGAATCGCACCAGGCTTTACCTCTCAAGGGATCTTGAGAAGCTTACAACCCCCACCAGGCAGTGTACCTGATCGTTGTAGTATAGTATAGTGACAAGTACCGGGGGATTGACCGTTCAGCTAGGAATAGTGTCGCTAGGATTAGAAAACCTAAATACTAGTTCTAAAGATGAAGGATGATTATTTTTGTATTTTTATATTTTTTAGAAAGCAAGTAAAAATCTCGGGTTTGAAGGATTTGGGCGGAATTAGTTGCTAGTCAACTAACCCAATACTAAAGATGCAATTAAAATAAAATACTAGAAATGAAAACAAACTAAATTAAACTAAGGTTGTGAGCAATAAGTGGAGAAGTTGTGTTTACTTAGATTTCACTACTCCCTAGATATCTTTTACACGTTAATTACTTGTTATAGTTGCGTGGATGACGGATTGTATTCCTTAATACCATTCATGGGGTGGCGCACTTAATTCCCCAATCCTATGAGTGCCTACTTCACTCCTATGTCGAGCCGGCTAAGAAGCTCCTAACATGGGATCATTAGAATTTACTCATGCATTAAATACAACCAATAAAACCTAGTGCACGTTAGTTCATGTTTCCTAAGACGTTCAAGCATCTTACCAATTGGAGATCTGCCAGTTTTCTTAAGCCTAACATCGAAATCATTCATCTAATACAACCATAAACAAGTAATCAACACATAATTAACATCTAGGTTTCATTAGATCCAAGCAAACACAAGATAGATCTAGCCTAGCATGATGGAATTAAGACAAGAACAAGATATAGACAACCAACACATAGACATATTGATTGAATTAAAAGAACACTTATCTCAATTACACATGAAAGGGTTCAAGGGCTGAGAACCCTTGAAAAACCTGTAAAATTCGTACTAAGTTCGGCCTTAGGGTTTCTCCAAAACTTCTCTCTCTTTATGAATGAAAATTAGAACACTATATATAGGAAATAGGGTCTGACGGCGTCAAGACCAAATTGGTGACGCCGTCATCTCGCCGCCAAAATACTTCTCGGACTGCCTTGATCTACTTCTGACGCCGTCATGTGTTATGTGTTTCCAGGCCGTCATGCATTTTACTCTTGACGCCCTACTTCGTGACGCCTTCAATTCTGTACTGGGTCGTCATGGAAATTACTCTTGACGCCGTCAGAAATTCCTTCTTGATGCCGTCACCTACTGTTCCCAGCAAGGAAAATTAAGACTTTGGCGTTTTCTTCACTTTTATGCTCCAAAAACGTCCGAATTGCTTCCTTTTCCAGATTTCTCTCCCAAAGTACCTAAAATCACAAAAGGAACGATTTAGGGCAATATTTGATCAAATAAATTCAATTCCGGGCTTAAATGACCCCCTAAAAGTGGTTCATTTTTCGCCTCATCATATACCCTTACACTTGAGATTTGCTTGTCCTCAAGCAAATGCGCTTTTATTCTAGTCAAAATACAAGTTAGGGGTCATTTAACACTAATATAAAAGTAATTACAACAAATAATCATTCCACTAAAGACCAAAGACAAGCACGGAGGTCATACACAAGCACCTCACAAATAGTGTTTAGATACTCACATCTCTCGGGTGTAATAAAGTAATATCACAATATGGAAACGGAAGATATCTCTCACTACCTGTCATAGCAAAATAGATTACCATAGGCTTGGGAAAGGATCAAACCTCCACCACATGGTGTAAGCACCTAGGATAAACTATCAAAGAGGTCTTTTTAAAGGGTTGTAACGTTAGGTGTAGGGATATGAAATACACGGTTTTGTTGGATAAATGAAGTTTTACTGGTGGCGAGCTAACAATCTTGGTTAATTACATGTACAATATGGCGTTGCTAAGCCAAGACTAGACTCGACTTAAGCTAATAAATGAAAAATAACAAAAACATAAAAATAAACATAGAATAAAAAGGGATGGTAGTCCGTATGTTTTTTCTCTTTTCTTTTTTCTTGTTTTTTCGATTTTTATTTATTTATTTATTTATTTATTTATTTATTTTTTTGCATACACTCTTACCCTACCATCCAAAATAATACATCATAGGGAATGAACATTCCCCTTACACTTGAATTTTTACATACTTTACAATAAACTAATCTAATGACTCGAATTAAGAAAATCAAAACACTTGGAGCACTTTTAAGATTAACGTACATACGGGGGTAATAAATGATGTTCTTCCCCATTACTCCATAAATAAGTACTTTACCCATGAATCCCAATCGTCCCAAAACAATATGTACAATGATATGACTCGACTTAGCAACCATGTAATCAATTAGATAATTAACTTAGGGTTTAACAAATAACAATAATGCACTAAAGATAAGTGCATACACGGAAGGCTAAGGCGATTTGGGTGTACATTTAAGTGGGGTGTAACAAATTCTTCCTTTAAGTAAGATGCTTAAAGTTAGAAACGAAAAGATAGGCTCGGAGGGGTATACTAGGGGTTTCGTGTACTAAAAATGAGTACAACGCTAAGGTGTGGGAAAAATTAGTTGACTTAACTAGCCAAGTAATATGACTTAAATGGTCAAGTAATTATGATACGGGTTTAACACAAGGGTAATCGATCCTAATGCCTCTTATCATGTAGTAAATCCTACCACACGAATGTAGTCTCACTAGCGGTCTCGGGATGCATCACTAACGCAAGTTCTAGAATCTAAATGCTACCGGTACACTCATAAGCACTAATAGTAAATGCTTTTCCTATCAAATCTAAAGGCGAACCTCACATATTTGGGTGGAAAATTTATCTGAATATACGGTTATGTGCTAGTCATACAATCTCCTATCCATGAGACGCTTGCTATGGCTAAAGTTTCACTCCTAAATGTTGTAAAAAATTTTAAATTTGGCGCTAAAATTGCACTAACAAGTATTTCTCATAGTTTTATTACACATCTACCATCAAACAAAACAAACTCAAGCGAAAGTGTATTTGTAAGGTATCATCATTTTACCCTCCCCTTACACTTAAGATGAACATTGTCCCCAATGTTCAAGTAAAGAATGTAAAAGTGAAAAAGTAAAAAGAATGAAATCAAATACTCCCCTGATTCGCTCGGTATGGATAATAAGGTGGCCAGGTTAGATCTTCCTCCAAGAAAATGAACAATCAAAGCTTCCCTTCCAGAATATAAATCATCTTCTTGTCATACATAACCTGTAAATCCTGAGAAAATAGACAAGACAACCTCGCATAAAATCGGCGGCAACCTATATAAGTTACTAAATCCTAGAAAACAAAATAAGATATAATGCTTGTGGAATGAAGTTTGCAGATCTCCTGAAGATTATAAAACTTAATAATTCACAAAAACCATAAGACTCCGTTAGAAAAACGAAACCGGTAAAATTTCCAGATTTTTTTACACGTGACGACGCCAAGAGTTAACTCGTGACGCCGTCAGAAGTGACCTGCAGAAATTCTTATGTTAAGTTTCCGGAAAATTTCTGGAAAAACTTGGTCCTACTTCCTGGAAAATCCTGCAAAACTTCATTATGACTCAATACAAGCATTTGACTCTAACAAATACGAATATACATGTTCATTTAATATTGTGGAGAATCATGATCGGTTTGTTTCTTGAAAACATATTTGGGGTTTCCCCTTACACTTATCTTTTGCAAAAATACTTTTAGGTGGAGTTAAGACTAGGCCAAAACAACAAAGTAAAGTATTTCCACTATTTAATTGAGAAACATGATCTACCAACAATGAAAATAAAGCATGCATACGGAAGCAAATAACAAACAAACAAAATAAAAATCACACAAAACATGGGTTGCCTCCCAAGAAGCGCTTTTCTTTATTTACGAGTCTTGTAGCTAGACTCAAGGTTATGGGTTAACGTGTATCGCTTATGCTCACATAACCAAGTGTGAGCCATCTAATAGTCGCCTCATCTTTCTTATAATCATCTCCTAACTCTAAGCATCCGCGATAGTATCTTTTATTCTTTTCATGAGTATACTTAAGTCCTTTTCTCTTATCATTTTCACTTAACATTTCTATGGGCGGATACCTACTACACTTTTCCATGGAAAAATCCTTGAACCTAGGGTGTGTGCGGGGCATTTGATAGACAAAATCTTCATCCCCATCCGAGAATGTAATTAACCCTTCTATGAGTTTTTCATCGAGGTTGGTCAACTGTTTGAAAGGTTTTCCAAACACAACTTGGGTCAACTTATCATCAATAAACTCTCCTAGATTCTCCATAACCATGAACTCAACAAGATAAACCAAGCTTCCTACAAACACATGCAATGGTATTGCCCTAGCAATAATGTTTTCTCCTTTGTATTCTAACTCATCTACTATGATTTTATTGTATTCATTACGCGAGATTATGTTCATTGGAAGAGATGAGTTAAGATAGGCGTTAAAGCTCTTAAATCCGATCTTACAAGGAAATTGCATGTTAAATGAACTATCACACTCAATCCTGGTTCTAGGGTCGACATACCTAAGAGGGTTTATTTCTTCTTCCATCCTATTCTCATTAATCACATCACCATCATCAAGATCCTCGTCGGAGTCTGAATAGTAAAAGGGACTAGCCCTACGGTCATCATCATGATCAGACTCCTCTAACTCAGAATTATTGTCAAAGTGGTGGTTGGGCGAGAGGTTAGGTGGGTTCTCATTCTCCACTAAAGGGAGTGGGGCGGGCATTTGGAAAATCCTACGACGAAAAACACGAATAACAGGAATCAAACGATCAATGTTATTGTTATCCATCGAAATAGTTTACGAACAAAGGACACAAAGAAATAAGATAGACTAAAGAAAACCTAAAAATAAAAATAAAATCTTACTAGAAAGGAATCTAGCAAGTAGACCTAATAAAAAGAGATTCTAACCTAGACAATAACTATTCCCCAGGCTGCGGCGCCAAAAACTTGATACGTGGGAATCGCACCAGGCTTTACCTCTCAAGGGATCTTGAGAAGCTTACAACCCCCACCAGGCAGTGTACCTGATCGTTGTAGTATAGTATAGTGACAAGTACCGGGGGATTGATCGTTCAGCTAGGAATAGTGTCGCTAGGATTAGAAAACCTAAATACTAGTTCTAAAGATGAAGGATGATTATTTTTGTATTTTTATATTTTTTAGAAAGCAAGTAAAAATCTCGGGTTTGAAGGATTTGGGCGGAATTAGTTGCTTGTCAACTAACCCAATACTAAAGATGCAATTAAAATAAAATACTAGAAATGAAAATAAACTAAATTAAACTAAGGTTGTGAGCAATAAGTGGAGAAGTTGTGTTTACTTAAATTTCACTACTCCCTAGATATCTTTTACACGTTAATTACTTGTTATAGTTGCGTGGACGACGGATTGTATTCCTTAATACCATTCATGGGGTGGCGCACTTAATTCCCCAATCCTATGAGTGCCTACTTCACTCCTATGTCGAGCCGGCTAAGAAGCTCCTAACATGGGATCATTAGAATTTACTCATGCATTAAATACAACCAATAAAACCTAGTGCATGTCAGTTCATGTTTCCTAAGATGTTCAAGCATGTTACCAATTGGAGATCTGCCAGTTTTCTTAAGCCTAACATCGAAATCATTCATCCAATACAACCATAAACAAGTAATCAACACATAATTAACATCTAGGTTTCATTAGATCCAAGCAAACACAAGATAGATCTAGCCTAGCATGATGGAATTAAGACAAGAACAATATATAGACAACCAACACATAGACATATTGATTGAATTAAAAGAACACTTATCTCAATTACACATGAAAGGGTTCAAGGGCTGAGAACCCTTGAAAAACCTGTAAAATTCGTACTAAGTTCGGCCTTAGGGTTTCTCCAAAACTTCTCTCTCTTTATGAATGAAAATTAGAAAACTATATATAGGAAATAGGGTCTGACGGCGTCAAGACCAAATTGGTGACGCCGTCATCTCGCCGCCAAAATACTTCTCGGACTGCCTTGATCTACTTCTGGCGCCGTCATGTGTTACGTGTTTCCAGGCCGTCATGCATTTTACTCTTGACGCCCTACTTCGTGACGCCTTCAATTCTGTACTGGGTCGTCATGGAAATTACTCTTGACGCCGTCAGAAAATCCTTCTTGACGCCGTCACCTACTGTTCCCAGCAAGGAAAATTAAGACTTTGGCGTTTTCTTCACTTTTATGCTCCAAAAACGTCTGAATTGCTTCCTTTTCCAGATTTCTCTCCCAAAGTACCTAAAATCACAAAAGGAACGATTTAGGGCAATATTTGATCAAATAAATTCAATTCCGGGCTTAAATGACCCCCTAAAAGTGGTTCATTTTTCGCCTCATCATATACCCTTACACTTGAGATTTGCTTGTCCTCAAGCAAATGCGCTTTTATTCTAATCAAAATACAAGTTAGGGGTCATTTAACACTAATATAGAAGTAATTACAACAAATAGTCGTTCCACTAAAGACCAAAGACAAGCACGGAGGTCATACCCTAGCACCTCACAAATAGTGTTTAAATACTCACATCTCTCAGGTGTAATAAAGTAATATCACAATATGGAAATGTAAAACATCTCTCACTACCTGTCATAGCAAAATAGATTACCATAGGCTTGGGAAAGGATCAAACCTCCACCACATGGCGTAAGCACCTAGGATAAACTATCAAAGAGGTCTTTTAAAGGGTTGTAACGTTAGGTGTAGGGATATGAAATACACGGTTTTGTTGGATATAGGCAGTCTTTACTGGTGGCGAGTTAACAATCTTGGTTAATTACATGTACAATATGGCGTTGCTAAGCCAAGACTAGACTCGACTTAAGCTAATAAATGAAAAATAACAAAAACATAAAATGAAACGGGATAGTAGTCCGTATGTTTTTTCTCTTTTCTCTTTTCCTATATATATATATATATATATATATATATATATATATATATATATATATATATATATATATTTTTTTCTTGTTTTTTTTTTCGATTTTTCGTTTTTTTTTTTTTTTTTTTTTTTTTTTTTTTTTTTTTTGCATACACTCTTACCCTACCATCCAAAATAATACATCGTAGGGAATGAAAATTCCCCTTACACTTGAATTTTTACATACTTTACAATAAACTAATCTAATGACTCGAATTAAGATAATCAAAACACTTGGAGTACTTTTAAGATTAACGCACATATGGGGGTAATAAAATGATTTTCTTCCCCATTACTCCATAACAATAGTACTTTACCCATGAGTCCCAATCGTCCCAAAACAATATGTACAAGGATATGACTCGACTTAGCAACCATGTAATCAATTAGATAATTAACTTATGGTTTAACAAATAACAATAATGCACTAAAGATGAGTGCATACAAGGAAGGCTCAGGCGATTTGGGTGTACATTTAAGTGGGGTGTAACAAATTCTTCCTTTAAGTAAGATGCTTAAAGTTAGAAATGAAAAGATAGGCTCGGAGGGGTGTACTAGGGGTTTCATGTACTAAAAATGAGTACAACGCTAATGGTGTGGGAAAATTAATTGACTTAACTAGCCAAGCAATATGACTTAAATGGTCAAGTAATTATGATACGGGTTTAACACAAGGGTGATCCTAATGCCTCTTATCATGTAGTAAATCCTACTACACGAATGTAGTCTCACTAGCGGTCTCGGGATGCATCACTAACGCAAGTTCTAGAATCTAAATGCTACCGGTACACTCATAAGCACTAATAGTAAATGCTATTCCTATCAAATCTAAAGGCGAACCTCACATATTTGGGTGGAAAATTTTTCTGAATGGTACGGTTTTGTGCTAGTCATACAATCTCCTATCCATGAGACGCTTGCTATGGCTAAAGTTTCACTCCTAAATGTTGTAAAAAAATTTAAATTTGGCGCTAAAATTTAAGGTATCATCATTTTACCCTCCCCTTACACTTAGGATGAACATTATCCCCAATGTTCAAGTAAAGAATGTAAAAGTGAAATAAGTAAAACGAATGAAATCAACTACTCCCCTGATTCGCTCGGTATGTGTGGAAAACTAGAAGGGGGGTTGAATAGTTTTACGTCTTTTTAATTCGTTATAAAAGATAGTTTTAGAGTTTACTTAGCTTTTAAAAACTTAGATTCGATAATATGTGATCTCAAGTCTTGTACAATATAAACAATTAACAATACACAATATATAACAATGATAAGTAATGAAATAAGTAAGAGATGGAAAGATCGAACCGCGAGACAAGAGATTTATAGTGGTTCGGCTACAAGGACACCTTCCTTGCCCTACTCCACTCTCCGAGCACCTAACTCGAGAGTTTTCTTCACTATATCAACAAGCTCCCTTATGGCGGAGAAAACCGTACACGCCAATTTACAGACCAATTTACACACCACTTTTCACACCACAACTTCGTCACACCTAAGTCACAACTTCTACACAACTACTTCAAATCAATCTACTTCACAACTAACTACTCCACACCTATCTTCTTCACACCAATCTAGTTCCTAACTTTTCTTCTTCACACCAAGCTACTAACTAATCACACAATCTATATCTAGCACAACTATCTACAATCAAATATTCACAACAATCTTCACAAAGAATAATGTAAATGATCTTTGATGATGCACCAACAACTTGGATGCGAAGATCACAACAAGTTGTAATGCTTCTTGTCTTGAGGGATAGAAGTATTCTTCTCTTGCACTTGAGAGGATGAAGGTTGGATCACTTTGAAACAAAGAATTATACACTTATAATCAAAGGATAAGAAAATAGAGATTTGGATCTAGATCAGAAAGTTTAGAAGTGCAAAAGGTGAGAAAATTCTGAGGAGAGAACCAGTATTTATAGGGGAGAAAAATATTGTTCTGGAGCGTGGCCGGTCCCCATAATTAGTGGCCGGTCCCCTTAATGATTAAGGGGGCCGCCTAAGGAATTAAGGGGGCCGCCCCTTCAGAACGTTGGTTTTTCTTGTCTTTTAGTGGGAAATATTTTTCTGGATAAAATTTGCCATTTTTGGTTGGAAATTTGAAATCATTTATTTATAATGAATTAAACATATTCTTTTAATTCCAAAAGTAATTTTGTAAAAGATATAAGATGTTTAATACATTTTATAAAAATTCTAGTGATTAGAAAAATTTCATTTGATCATGAAATGTAATAAACCCTTTGTTTATTCATACCTTAAGTGATATGGAAGCAAAGACAAATATTAAGCACTAAAACTTGTTTACGTCATAAGTTTTAGATTAATGAGTTTATGCTTTGTTATTATCAAAACATAGAGACATTGTTAATATGCTAACAATGTTTTAAGACATTATTTATGTCAACAATCTCCCCCTTTTTGATGATTAAAAAACCTTAAACTCATTAGGTCTAAAAAATAATTTTTAGACAAGAATTTAGAGTTTAACATTCTCTTCTCCCCCTTTTTGTAACATCAAAAAGGTTATTGCTCCCCCTTGATGTATACTCCCCCTCATTTGAGAGCATCAAGGGAATGAGCTATGGAAAACTTGGCTACACAAAATATTAGAAGAGAGCAAGGCAAATATACATGCAAAGCAATAGTTATAAAAATAGATTCATTCAAGCATCATAGAAAGCATTAAAACATATAATATGCTTAAGGCATATTAATCATAATAAAACAAATGAAAAGACATAGTCCTATATTGCCTAGAAAGAGAGCACTTGGACTTGCTTGCAACTCATGGTTGATTGTTTTATTTGCTTGAAGGATAACATAAGCATAAAGCTTAGTTGTTAGATGGAGAGGGATATGGAGTGAGGTATGGAGCGGAAGAGGTGGCCCTTACGATATTGTATCGTGTTAGGGGTGGAATGGGATGAGGTCGAGTGAGGAGATATTCAATCCAAGAAATATCTTCACTCAAGTAAAGGATTTGTTTTTGGAGAAAGATGCAAGAAGGGCAATAGTGAGTGTGGTTTGTAACTTGATCCAAGTTGAGAGAGTGAGGAAAGCAATTGTTGTAGGGTGATGATGGAGGTTGCCCTTTGTTGCGTTGTGCAAGATGCATGGCATTGAGATCACGAAGATCATTGATTTGTGATATTTCATCACGAAACTTTTGCTTTTCCGTGGTAATGTGGAGAAAGTCATTGTGTTGATATGGATGAATTGGGTTTGTGTAGTTGGAGTTGTAGTGGGATGGTTGATCAAACTTGTATGGATCATTACAAGTGATTGGAGGAAGATGTGAGTGATTTGGCATGAAGGAAGATGTTTGGCCAATGTTGTATGGTTTGTAAGTAGGATCAAATGAATGTCCTTGTGAATTTGGTGGAAAGTTTGGGAAGTAAGTGGTTGGTGGTGTTGAATGACTTCCAACTTCATTTGTTATGATGGATTTGTTTCGAGGGCTTTTTCTTCGCCAAACGGGTTTTTCCGTCATTCTAGCAAGCCTTGAGGCTTTTGGTTTGGGTTTGTTTGGAGAAGCCATGAAGGGATGAGTAAAGAGTTTTGAGGATTGGGGGTATTTATAGTGTAAGATTTGTGTGTTTATGGATGGATAAAGTTTGTTTGGGAGATTAGGACAAATTGTGTTGGTGAAGATTGGGAAATGTAGGTTGAAATGGGCTAAAAAGCAGAAAAGATTTTGTAAACCCGACCATCAGATGGCCGGTCCCCTTAATTAGGGGGCGGTCCCCTTAATGATTAAGGGGGCCGCCTTACAAAATTAATGGGGCCGCCCATCTGGTGATTTCCAGGTTGCCAGAATTGGGTTTTTGGCAGAAAATTTGCAGAAAGGTTATGTGTTTGGGTTAGAATTCAAGCAAGTTCAATTCTCTTAGGCAATATAGAATCTAATCTAATCAAGATATAGCATGCATGCAAAAACACATAGGCAAAAGAGCAAATAATCAACACATAATAAGCAATAGGAGGAAATAAAGGCAAGCACACTTAAGCTTCCTAAGGCACCTATCTTAGATTAAAGGCAAAGGCAATTAGTGAGTGAAAAACTAGTGATGGATCAAGATGACACCATTATTAGTGAATTTGTCCTAGTGAGTGTCTATATGCAACAAATGTGGAGTTGTGATTGTTTCGACTCCTAGATGCAAAAAGAAATAACGATCCTAAGAAACAATCCAAATAATCTCCTTGATTCAATTTTTGCTCGATCATGAATATCAAAGACATATATTAGATTATATACCTTGACAATTTATGTGAGAGTTTATGCATGATTCTGAAAGACAATGTTTTTAGAATTGGTCAACAATGCAAGGAAAATGATCTTCATGTGATTCCTAGATTGTGAGAATAATTTTTAGAGAAAATTGATTGAGTTTTACAAAAAGGTTTATGCAAAGAAAATAAATCTTCTCAATCTTTAGTTTTGTGCGAAATAGATTCCTAGACTCAGAAAAGGTGAAATGGAAGAAAAATAAATTTTATGCAAGTATAAATTTGAATTAATTCAATATAATTTAGTCAACGTGTTCCATCATTCCTAATCCTAAACGCAAGTGGTTGAATAATTCACGCTTAAGGGGTTTTGTGAATATATGCGCAATGTTGTCTTCCGATGCAACCTTTTCTATAGATATATTTCCTTTTTGTACATTATCCCTAAGAAAATGATGACGTATTTCTATGTGTTTAGTCCTAGAGTGTTGCACCGGATTTTTACTTAAATCTATCGCACCTTTGTTATCGCACATAATGGGGACATTTTCTAACTTAATGCCATAGTCTACGAGAGCTAGTTTCATCCATAGTGCTTGTTGACATGCCTTTCCGGCGCTTACATATTCGGCTTCGGTGGTAGAAATAGCAAGAGCGGTTTGCTTCTTCGAAAACCAATACGTTAGACAACATCCCATAAACGTGCAAATACCGCTAGTGCTCTTTCTATCTACGTAGTCTCCCGCATGATCCGAGTCCGCATAGACGATGGTTTCTATGCCGGATTCCTTAGGATACCATAATCCAAAGTGTATAGTGCCTTTAACGTATCGGAAGATACGCTTAACCGCTTCTAGGTGAGAGGTTTTGGGATCCTCTTGAAAACGGGCACAAAGGCAGACACTAAACATGATGTCGGGTCTACTTGCCGTCAAGTATAGTAAACTACCTATCATTCCTCTATACTTGGTGTTATCTACGGACTCACCTTCGTCGTCCTTTGTGAGCTTTACCTCCGTAGACATGGGAGTTTTCATGGGTTTTGAGTCTTCTAGGCCAAATTTCTTAAGCATTTCCTTAATGTACTTAGATTGGTTAAAAAATATTCCATCTTCTAATTGTTTTATTTGTAATCCTAGGAAGAAGTTAAGTTCACCCATCATACTCATCTCAAACTCATCATGCATGATTTTGGCAAATTCATCACACATGTCTTGACAAGTCGATCCAAATATAATGTCATCAACATATATTTGGACAATGATGAGATTTGGGTCTTTCCTTTTAGTGAAAAGAGTGTTATCTACCATTCCCATGGAATAATCATGTTGAATAAGAAAAGCTTTTAATCGACCATACCAAGCTTTGGGAGCTTGTTTGAGTCCATACAAAGCTTTCTTTAACTTATAAACATAATCAGGTTTTGCGAAGTCAATGAATCCTGGAGGTTGTGCCACATATACCTCCTCATTGATAAAACCGTTAAGGAATGCACTTCTCACATCCATTTGGAATAACTTAAAATCTAGGGCGCAAGCATAGGCAAGTAATATCCTAATCGATTCTAGTCTAGCTACGGGGGCATAAGTTTCATCATAATCAATTCCTTCTTGTTGATTATAACCTTGGGCAACTAACCTAGCTTTATTCCTAGTAACTATTCCATTCTCGTCTAACTTATTCCTATATACCCATTTGGTTCCTATGATGGTCATATCCTTTGGATTTGGGACTAATTCCCAAACATCATTTGCCTTAAATTGATTTAATTCTTCTTGCATAGCTATAACCCAACTTTCATCCTTTAAAGCCTCGCTAATATTCTTAGGTTCTATTGCTGAGAGGAAACAAAAGAAATTGTTTTTATCTTGGGCTTGTGACCTAAGGGTTCTTTGGTTAAGATGTCCTATTATATTATCTAATGGATGTGATCTAGATTCTTTAATATTAACAGTTTCGTTATTTTCTAAGTGAATGTCTTCATTATCATTTCCTATGAGTTTTGTTTTACTAACCTCAATAGCTTCATCTTCGACTAAATCATCATCTTCTAAAGGTAATGTTTTAGGAGGTGGTGGTGTTTCATCAAATGTTACATTTAGTGATTCCTCTACTTTCATGGAGTGTTTGTTAAGTATTATATATGCTTTGCTATTTTGTGAGTATCCTAAAAATATTCCTTCATATGATTTTGGATCAAACTTAGTGAGGTAATCCTTAGTGTTTAAAATATAGCATTTACTTCCAAATACCCTAAAGTAGCTTAAGTTTGGTTTTCTACCTCTTAATAACTCATAAGGAGTTTTTCCTAGAATTCTTCTAATTGATACCCTATTTAAAATATAAGTTGATGTATCTACGGTGACACCAAAATTTTTGTGGGATGGATTGTTCATTTAACATAGTTCTACTCATTTCTTGTAATGACCTATTTTTTATTTCTACTACGCCATTTGATTGAGGAGTACGAGGAGCGGAGAAATTGTGAGATATTCCATTTAACTCACAATATTTTCCGAATTTTACTAAATATTTCGAATTTTTCAAAGGCTTGGGTTTTGTCACTTAAAAACCTAGTCCACGTGTATCGTGAGTAGTCATCTACTATTACTAAGGTATATTTGTTTCCTCCATAGCTCCGCACAGCGGATGGACCAAAAAGATCCATATGTAATAATTCTAGGCACCTAGTAGTGGATACTATATTCTTAGCTTTGTGACTTGCATGAGCTTGTTTTCCAATTTTACATGCATCACAAAAATGCTTGTCATATTTTAGATTAGGCAAATTTCTAACCAATTCCTTAGAGGCCAAAGATTGTATTTGTTGCATGTTAGCATGTCCTAATCTCCTATGCCACAATGTAGAGTTTTCATCTAGGGTCGTTAGGCATATCCTATCCTCAGGTTTGTTTCCTAGTTTCATAACATATATGACACCTTTCCTAATTCCTCTACCTATAATTTTTCCATTCTTAACTATTTTGCTATCATCTTCGGTAAATGTGACTCTACCTTTATTATCACATATTTTTCCTACACTAAGCAAGTTATATGTTAATTTATCTACATGCTCTACATTTTCAATAGTAAGTGAGTCTTGAGAAATCGTACCTTTGCCAATGATTTTTCCACGTAAGTCACTACCAAAAATAACGTTACCTCCATTGTATGCCTTGTATGTAGAGAATAGCTTGCGGTTCCCCGTCATGTGCCTCGAACATCCGCTATCTTTGATCCATTCGTCAGGTTCCAAGTCAATTCCTAAACATATTTCGTCGGTTTCTTTTGCCATAAAACACTTTTCGTCTCTTGGCTTTTCAACTTCTTCTTTGTCACTATCACTCCATGTTCCACTAACAAAAGCACCTTGACTTTCATAACCCGGTGGCTTTAGACATTCGCCAATGAGATGATTTGGACTTCCACATCTAAAGCACTTTATTTTCCCGTAGTTGTCACTTCTATTCCTTTGGAATGTTTTTCTTTCGTCTCGTGATGATCTAGTGAATCTTCCTTGTCTCTTGAAGAACTTCTTGAATTCTCTTACGGCCATTGCATATTCTTCGTCTTCACTTTCGTCACTTGAATCATCATCATCACTAGGTTCCTTTTTGGCTTTTAGAGCAATGGATTTGGTTTGTTCTTTCTTGACTTTGACCGTTTCCGAATCTCTTCTTATGATTTCTTCATGAACCTTCAAGTTGCCAATTAGTTCATCTAGTGATAACGTCATCAAGTTCTTTGATTCTTCAATTGCTGTGACCTTAGCTCGCCATTTTGGATGCAATGCCCTAAGAAATTTCCTAACACAATTTTTACTAGAAAATGTCTCATCTAGTGCTTTTAAACTTGTGATGATAGTGTTAAACTTAGCAAAAACATTATCAATTGATTCCTCTTCCGGAATCGTAAATTGTTCATATTGTTGTACAAGAAGATCTATTTTATTGTCTTTGACTTGGCTATTAACTTGGTGAGTAATTAGTAAAGAGTCCCAAATTTCTTTGGCGGTTTTACACATAAAAATTCTTTCATATTCTTTGCGTGGTAACGCATTATAAATTACCATTTTAGCCTCATTATTTTTTGCTAATTTCTTTTTCAAATCATCATTTTGTTCCTCAAAAGATACAATTTCATTCATTTTAGTTTCAACATTATATTGAATAGGAGGAAAATCACCAAAGGTAATAATATGCCAAAGATCAAGATCTTTTGATTTCACATACGTTTCGAATCTATTTTTCCAATATAAAAATCCATCACTTTCAAATAGTGGTGGTCTTTGCATAGATTGCCCTTCTAAATATTTTTCAGATTCCATAGATCGTTACAAGTTTTAAAATACAATATATTTTAAAAGTCTTGCTAGACGTGGCTCCTGATACCAATTGTGGAAAACTAGAAGGGGGGTTGAATAGTTTTACGTCTTTTTAATTCGTTATAAAAGATAGTTTTACAGTTTACTTAGCTTTTAAAAACTTAGATTCGATAATATGTGATCTCAAGTCTTGTACAATATAAACAATTAACAATACACAATATATAACAATGATAAGTAATGAAATAAGTAAGAGATGGAAAAATCGAACCGCGAGACAAGAGATTTATAGTGGTTCGGCTACAAGGACACCTTCCTTGCCCTACTCCACTCCCCGAGCACCTAACTCGAGAGTTTTCTTCACTATATCAACAAGCTCCCTTATGGCGAAGAAAACCGTACACACCAATTTACACACCAATTTACACACCACTTTTCACACCACAACTTCGTCACACCTAAGTCACAACTTCTACACAACTACTTCAAATCAATCTACTTCACAACTAACTACTCCACACCTATCTTCTTCACACCAATCTAGTTCCTAACTTTTCTTCTTCACACCAAGCTACTAACTAATCACACAATCTATATCTAGCACAACTATCTACAATCAAATATTCACAACAATCTTCACAAAGAATAATGTAAATGATCTTTGATGATGCACCAACAACTTGGATGTGGAGATCACAACAAGTTGTAATACTTCTAGTCTTGAGGGATAGAAGTATTCTTCTCTTGCACTTGAGAGGATGAAGGTTGGATCACTTTGAAACAAAGAATTATACACTTATGATCAAAGGATAAGAAAATACAGATTTGGATCTAGATCAGAAAGTTTAGAAGTGCAAAAGGTGAGAAAATTCTGAGGAGAGAACCAGTATTTATAGGGGGGAAAAATACTGTTCTGGAGCGTGGTCGGTCCCCTTAATTAGTGGCCGGTCCCCTTAATGATTTTTCTGGATAGAATTTGCCATTTTTGGTTGGAAATTTGAAATCATTTATTTATAATGAATTAAACATATTCTTTTAATTCCAAAAGTAATTTTGTAAAAGATATAAGATGTTTAATACATTTTATAAAAATTCTAGTGATTAGAAAATTTTCCTTTGATCATGAAATGTAATAAACCCTTTGTTTATTCATACCTTAAGTGATATGGAAGTAAAGACAAATATTAAGCACTAAAACTTGTTTACGTCATAAGTTTTAGATTAATGAGTTTATGCTTTGTAATTATCAAAACATAGAGACATTGTTAATATGCTAACAATGTTTTAAGAAATTATTTATGTCAACAGTATGGATAATAAGGTGGCCAGGTTAAATCTTCCTCTAAGAAAATGAACAATCAAAGCTTCCCTTCCAGAATATAAATCATCTTCTTGTCATACATAACCTGTAAATCTTGAGAAAACAGACAAGGCAACCTCGCATAAAGTCAGCGGCAATCTACATATACTAATAAATCCTAGAAAACAAAATAAGATATAATGCTTGTGGAATGATGTTTGCAGATTTCCTGGAGATTATAAAACTAATAATTCAACAAAAACTTTAAAACTCCGTTAGAAAAACAAAACTGGTAAAATTTCCAGATTTTTACACGTGACGCCGTCAAGAGTAAACTCGTGACGCCGTCAGAAGTGACCTGCAGAAATTCTTATGTTAAGTTTCCGGAAAATTTCTGGAAAAACTTGGTCCTACTTCCTGGAAAATCCTGCAAAACTTCATTATGAATCGATACAAGCATTTGACTCTAACAAATACGAATATACATGTTCACTTAATATTGTGGAGAATCATGATCGGTTTTGTTTCTTAAAAACATATTTGGGGTTTCCCCTTACACTTATCTTTTGCAAAAATACCTTTGGGTGAAGTTAAGACTAGGCCAAACAACAAAATAAAGTATTTCCACTATTTATTTTAGAAACATGATCTACCAACAATAAAAATAAAGCATGCATACGGAAGCAAATAACAAACAAACAAATAAAAATCACACAAAACATGGGTTGCCTCCCAAGAAGCGTTTTTCTTTATTTTACGAGTCTTGTAGTTAGACTCAAGGTCATGGGTTACTACGTGACACGGGTGAGTTCCTCATTGAGGACATCTTTGGGATCAAACTTAGATTTTAACTTCCTATCGGTTTTCTTAGTACGGTATGACCTTTCAAATTTTTCTCCATCCGGATCATACAAAGTCATCTTCATATGCCATGATCCGTCACCTTCTTTAGGTGGCTTATCCCACATCCATTTACACTTATCTCCCTCTCTTTTCCACTTATTCATCTCTATATTAATAGGCATTACGCTTAAGAACTCAATCATCTTCCTAAAGATTAAGGGATCCTCAAAAGGATCTAGCTCTTCATCTCTAGCTATGAGTTGTTCCACCGAATGTGTCTTTTCGATGAAATCTTTTTCTAGATAGAATGGGCGTTGAGGTCCTATGAAGTTCCTTTCTATCCAAGGTCCATATCTAGATGGTCTCCTATTAATCTCTACCCAATGTGGTGTCGGTTCATCATCACAATCATAACTATGTTTCTTTACATCGTATACCGACCAAGTATCGCCTTCACCTACTGCTATCTTAGACTCCTTACAATCTATCATGGTGCTAGCTGTTGCTAAAAATCCTCTTCCTACCAACAATGGGCATGTAGTGTCACTAACCATGTCTAGGACGTGAAAATCCGCTAAGATAGTTAACTTTCCTACGTGAACAATTACATCCTTAATCATTCCAACCGGGTGGGCAATACTTCCATCCGCTAGACCTATCAATACCCCCGTCTCCTCTAACTTTCCTAGCTTAAGAGTGGTGAATAGGGATAAGGGAATCAAGTTGAGGCTTGACCCTAAATCGGCTAGTGTGTTGAAAGCTTCGGATCTTCCTATCTTACAAGGCAAAAGAAATATACCCGGATCATCAAGCTTTTTAGGCAACTTGTTTTGAACGAAGGCGGTCCCATTTTTACCTAATTTAAACTTCTCATACTTTTCTAGGAGAGCACTATAGTAGGGAGCACGGGCTAAGACATCAATAACGGGGCGTTCAAGGTGAAGTTCCTTGAATTCATCGTCAAGGTCTTGCGTAGGAGGTGTTTCAACAATGCTTTTGACCGGTTTTATATCGGGTGTTTTACTTGATTGGTCCTTTTGAAGAATTTGGTTTTGTTTGAAACACGTGCTCGTTGATTTAACCGAGTAGTATTGCGGACAAGAAGTGGGTGACGAAATTGATGATATGGAATTAACGTTTAGTTTCGGATTCTTGACCGTGTCGCTTGGGAGTGCTCCCATTTCTCGGTCATTGAGAACTTTCAACAATGTGTCAATTTTGGTGGTCATCTCGCTTTGCTTTTGTTTGAAATCGGCTTCAAACTTAGATATGCGAGCTTCTTGAGATGCCATGAACTTAGACATCAATCCTTCAAGATTGTTGGTACCACCATAGTTGTTAGAAGGATTGTTGTTGAAAGTACGGTTGGAGGGTAGACCATTTGGTTGGTAACGATTAGGCGGATTGGAAGAATTGGCTTGATTTTGTTTCCACCTAAGGTTTGGGTGATTTTTCCAAGAGGGGTTGTAGGAATCACCGTAAGGGTTTGGCTCGGGTTTGAAAGTGTACCACTTATCTCCCGCTTCGTCGGTACGCGAGGATGCGTAGTCCGCAAAAGCTGTTCCGGGGAGTTCCACACAATCACGAGTGTCATGGGGACCACTACATAATTCGCATGAAGAAGTGATTTTGTTCACTTGGCTTGAAGGCTTAGGAGCTTCGTAAGATTTCATGAGAAACTTGACTTGGTCCTCAAGTTCCATGATCCTACGGTCGGGAGTGCTAGAGTTGTTCGAAGGCAAAGATATTGCCTTGACCGTTTTGTTCAAATCACGGGGATCATTCCAACTTTCGTTGTCATAGAGAGCAAGATCTTCTATGAGTTCCCATGATTGTTCCGCACTTAGATCACGTAGCTTACCACCGGCCGATTGGTCAATGGCTCGCCTTGTGGAGAGATCGATATGGTCATAGAAGATTTGGACTTGGAGCCAAAGATCTATGCCATGATGAGGGACTTTTTGGAGTAAGCCTTGAATCGAGTCCATGCTTCATAGAGAGTTTCATTTTGACGTTGTTGGAACATCAAGATGTCATTTCTAAGCTTGGTAGTTCTCCCCGGTGGGAAACATTGAGCAAGGAAACGAATGGTGAGATCATCCCATGTGGTGATGGATCCCGCGGGTAAATGTTCAAGCCATTGGCTAGCTTGATCACGTAGAGAGAATTGGAATAGGCGTAATCGGGTTGTCTCTCTAGTTGCAACATCTAGGTCTATGGAATCTACGATTTTAAGGAAGTCCTTGAGATGTTGATTTGGATCTTCGGAACGAAGTCCATGGAATGCACATCCGCTTTGCACCAACCGGATGGTGTCGGATCGCAAGGGGGTCACATTGGCTCCGGTGAGCTCAATGGTGTTTCGGTAGCCTTGGTGGCTAGGTCGGGAATACTCTCCTAAGGTTCGGGGCCTAAGAGGTTCTAGTGGTGGGTTTTGCTTTGGTGGGATGATGGGTTCAAAGATGTTCCCATCGTCCATGATGTCGGGTGGTGAAGAGTTACGAACAAAAACACGAAAAATAAGATAGACTAAAGAGAACCTAAAAATAAAAATAAAATCTTACTAGAAAGGAATCTAGCAAGTAGACCTAATAAAAAGAGATTCTAACCTAGACAATAACTATTCCCCGGGCTGCGGCGCCAAAAACTTGATACGTAGGGATTGCACCAGGCTTTACCTCTCGAGGGATCTCGAGAAGCTTACAACCCCCACCAAGCAGTGTACCTGATCGATGTAGTATAGTATAATGACAAGTACCGGGGGATTGATCGTTCAGCTAGGAATAGTGTCGCTAGGATTAGAAAACCTAAAGACTAGTTCTAGAGATGAGGGATGATTCTTTTTGTATTTTTATATTTTATGAAAAGCAAGTAAAAATCTCGGGTTTGAAGGAGTTGGGCGGAATTAGTTGCTAGTCAACTAACCCAATACTAAGATGCAATCAAAATAAAATACTAAAAATGAAAATAAACTAATTTAAACTAAGGTTGTGAGCAATATATGGGAGAAATGTGTTTACTTAGATTTCACTACTCCCTAGATATCTTTTACACATTAATTACTTGTTATAGTTGCGTGGATGACGGATTGTATTCCTTAATACCATTCATGGGGTGGCGTACTTACTTCCCCAATCCTATGAGTGCCTACTTCACTCCTATGTCGAGCCGGCTAAGAAGCTTCTAACATGGGATCATTAGAATTTACTCATGCATTAAATACAACCAATAAAACCTAGTACACAGCGGTTCATGTTTCCTAAGACGTTCAAGCATGTTACACAATGGAGATCTGCCAGTTTTCTTAAGCCTAACATAGAAATCATTCTTCCAATACAACCATAAACAAGTAATCAACACATAATTAACATCTAGGTTTCATTAGATCTAAGCAAACACAAGATAAATCTAGCCTAGCATGTTCAAATCTAGACAAGTAAAAGATATAATCAACCAACACATAGACATATTGATTGAATTAAAGAGAAGACTTATCTTAATAACACATGAAAGGATTCTAGGGTTGAAAACCCTTGAAATATTGTAAAATATGAGTTAGGGTTTACAAAGTTCGGCCCTAATTATCTCCTCACAAGTTCCTCTTTAATGAATGAAAAATAGAAAACTATATATAGAGTTTAGAAGGTGACGGCGTCAAGAACAAAGGGCTGACGCCGTCATCTCGCCGCCAAATAGTTCCTCGGACTGCCTAGATCTGGGTCTGACGTCGTCATGTGTACACCTTGTGCAGGCCGTCACATATTTTACTCTTGACGCCCTTGTTGTGACGCCGTCAGGTTTGCAATGGGTCGTCACCACTTTTACTCCTGACGCCGTCAGGGTCTTCCTCTTGACGCCGTCAGGTACTGTTCTCAGCATGGAAAATTAAGTCTTTGGCGTTTTCTTCACTTTTATGCTCCAAAAATGTCCGAATTGCTTCCTTTTCCAGATTTCTCTCCCAAAGTACCTAAAATCACAAAAGGAACGATTTAGGGTAATATTTGATCAAATAAATTAAATTTCGGGCTTAAATGATCCCCTAAAAGTGGTTCATTTTTCACCTCATCACATTTCTTGCATGACTCTTCCCCACAGCCAGCTTGTTGTCATCTGATAGAGCCATCAGGGCACTGATGTGAACTTCATCATCATCAGAGGACACTTCAACCTCATCCCTGTCATATGTTTCAGCAATAAGCCCTTTGTTCTTGGCTTGAGAAGGCTTTGGAGCCTGAGGAGGCTGAGAGACTGTTGAGGATGATTCAAGAAGGGCAAGTTTAGCTTTTGCCTTTCTGTACTTGGCTTCAAAGTCAATTTGAGGGACTTTTTCAAATCTTTGACTAGACTGAAGCATTTTTGGTTGAAATTTGCTGGGGCCTGAAAAAGAGTTATTTCCCGAAAATTTGAAGGATGGTTCTGAGGTTGTTTTTGAAAAACAATCTTTAGCAAAATGGCCCATTTTGCCACATTTAAAACATTCAGTGTTTTCATTTGCTTTTGAAGGGAATTTGTTTTTCTTAAAAAACCTTTTTGAATTAGCAAGGAGTGCTCTTTCATGAAATTCAATTTGAAGATCATTTAGGTACTCCTCACTAGTTCTTTGGTCAACCTCATCATCAGATCCATCCTGAAAATCCTGCACAACACCTTTTGAATAGAAAACAGTTGATATGGGTGAAATTGTCAAGGCCTTTTTGGTCTCCTGAGCTTTACCAGGGTATCTCCTGGTGATAAGAATGTCTTCATAGACAAACTTCCCATAGATGGCAGGGAGCTCAAGGTTCTGAATGTGGTTTGCATTTCTCAATCCCTGAGAGAAGTTTAACCACTTCTCAGGGAGACTGTTGAAAAAACCAACATTAATCTCATGTTTTGACAGTATAACACCATCATTAGTCAGCTCATTCAGGAGGGTCTTATACCGAGTATAAGTCTCAGAGAGACTTTCAGAATCCTTTGTGGAAAACTAGAAGGGGGGGTTGAATAGTTTTACGTCGTTTTTAAATTGTTATAAAAGTTTGTTTAAAAGTTTTCTTTGTTTTATAAAATATAGATTCGATGTTATATGAAATCAAGTCGTGCACAATATGAACAACACTAAGTATGTACGATAAAGCAATAATAACGTAAGTAAAGAAATAGATAAGGGTTGGAAAGATCGAACCGAGAGACAAGAGATTTATAGTGGTTCGGCTACAAGGTCACCTTCCTTGCCCTACTCCACTCCCCGAGCACCTAACTCTAGAGTTTTCTTCACTATATCAACAAGCTCCCTTATGGCGGGGAAAACCTTACACACCAATTTACACACCACAATAACTTCACAACTTCTACACAACTAGTTCACACCTATTCACTACTTAATCACACCACTTCATCACACCAATCTTCTACACACCAATCTTCTTCACACCTATTCTTCTACACACCAATCTTCTTCCTAACTTATCTTCTTCACAACTATTCTTCTAACCAATCACACTATATATCAAACTACACTATCTTCTAACAAATATTCACAACTAATCACACAATGAAATAATAACAATGATGATTCACTAACAACTTAGATGTGGAGATCACAACAAGTTGTAATACTTCTTGTCTTGAGGGATAGAAGTATTCTTCTCTTGCACTTGATGGGATGATGTTTGGATCACTTTGAAACAAAGATTTAAGAATGTATGATCAAAGGATTTATAGATTGGAAATGGAGATCTAGAACAGAAAGTTCTGGAGTGCAAAAGGTGAGGAAAAAATCCAGGTTTAAGGTGGTATTTATAGGCAAAAGATTCTGACAGAGGAGCGTGGCCGGTCCCCTTAAATCAAGGCCGGTCCCCTTAATTTTAAGGGGACCGCCCTTTATAATTAAGGGGGCCGCCTAGCTAAAACGGCCAGAAACTTTGTCTTTTAGTGGGGAAAGTTTATTTGGTGAAAAACTAACTGATTTTGGTTAAAAATTTGAATTCATATATTTAGTATGAATAAAACATTTTTCTTTATTACCAAAAGTGTTTTTCAAAAATATATAATATGTTTATATAATTAAATAAACTTTGCATTAGTTAATTAAATACCCCTTTGATCATAAATTGCACTAAACACTTTGTTTATTCATACCTTAAGTGATTTGGATGTAAAGAGAAATATTAATCACTAAATACTTGTTTATGTCACAAGTTTTAGTTCTATGAGTTTATATTTTGTGATAATTAAAACATAGAGATATTGATAACATGTTAATAATGTTTTTAGGCATTATTTATGTCAACAATCTCCCCCTTTTTGATTATTACAAAACCTTAAACTCAATATATCTAAAACTTGTTTTTAGACAAGTATTATAGAGTTTACATTTCTCTTCTCCCCCTTTTTGTAAAATTAAAAAGGTTAAGCCGAGTAAGCTTCGCGAGGGAAGTTTAAACGGGTAGAATGCTCCCCCTCATTTGAGAGCACCAAGGGAACGAGCTATGGAGATCTTTGCTACAAAAATATTTGAAGAGAGCAAGATACACATATATGCAAGGCAACAATTATGCAACCAAACATAGATTCATTCAAGCATTATAGAAATGATAAGCATTACAACATTCAATATGCTTGAAGCATATTGATAAAAATAACACAAAAGAAAAGACATAGTCCTATATTGCCTAAAAGAGCACTTGGACTTGCTTGCAACCCATGGTTGATTGTTTTATTTGCTTGAAGGGAAACATAAGCATAAAGCTTAGATGTTTGATTGAGAGGGATATGGAGTGGAGTATGGAGCGGAAGAAGTGGATCTCACGATGTTGTATCATGTTAAGGGTGGCATTGGATGATTACGAGTGAGAAGATATTCAATCCAAGAAATATCTTCACTCAAGTAGAGGATTTGTTTTTGAAGGAATATGCAACAAGAGCAAAAGTGAGTGTGGTTTGTAACTTGATCCAAGTTGAGAGAGTGGGGAAGGCAATTTGCATAGGGTGATGATGGAGGTTGCCCTTTGTTGCGTTGTGCAAGTTGCATAGCAAGGAGATCACTAAGATCATGGATTTGGTTTATTTCATCACGGAACTTTTGTTTTTCCGTGGCAATGTGGAGGGGATCATAGGTTTGGTATGGATGAGTTGGGTTTGTGTAGTTGTAATTGTAGTTTGATGGTTGATCAAACTTGTATGGATCATTATAAGTGGTTGGAGGTTGAGATGTGTAGTTTTGCTTGAAGGAAGATGTTTGGCCAATGTTGTATGGTTTGTAAAGAGGATCAAATGAATGACCTTGTTGGTTTGATGCAAAGTTTGAGAAGTAAGAAGTTGGGGGTGTGGAATGACTTCCAACTTCATTTATGATGATGGATTTGTTTCGAGGGCTTTTTCTTCGCCAAACGGGTTTTTCCGTCATCCTTGCTAGCCTTGAGGCTTTTGATTTTGGTTTGTTTGGAGAGTTCATGATGGGATGAATGGAAAGTTTTGAGCATTGGGGATATTTATAGTGTAAGATTTGTGTGTTTAAGGATGGATAAGGTTTGTTTGGGGGATTAGGACAAAATGTGTTGGTGAAAAATGGGAAATGTAGGTTGAAATGGGCTAAAAAGCAGAAAAGATTCTGTAAACCCGTCCATCAGATGGCCGGTCCCCTTAATTAGGAGGCGGTCCCCTTAAAATTAAGGGGGCCGCCTTACATAATTAAGGGGGCCGCCCATCTGGTGATTTTCAGGTTGCCAGAATTGGGTTTTTGGCAGAAAATTTGTAGAAAGGTTGTGTTTTTGGACTTGGATTCAAGCAAGTTCAATTCCTTTAGGCAATATAGCATCTAATCTAATCATTAAATATCATGCATGCAAAAACTCTTAAAAGAAAATTTGAACAAGTAACAATTAATAAGCTAGGGAAGACATATGAAGTCAAGGGCATTAATTATTCCTAAGGCAACTATCTTAGATTAAAAGCAAAGGTAACAAGTGTTTCAAGAATCTAGTGATGAAACAAGATGACCAAATTATGAATGATTTTGTCCTAGTGTGTGCCTATATGCAACAAATGTGGAGTTGTGATTGTTTCGACTCCTAAATGAAAAGAAGAAAAATTACTTAAGAAACAATCCAAAATCTCCTTGATTTGATTTTTGCTCGATCATGAATGTCAAAGATATATATGAGATTATATACTTTGACAATTTATGTGAGAGTTTATGCATGATTTTGAAAGAGAAAAGAGAATGTTTTTAGCATTTATCAACAATGCAAGGAAAATGATGTTCATGAAATTCCTAGATGTGAGAATGGTAATAAAAGTTTACTAGGTTTTTACAAAAGAGTATTTGCAACGAAATAGTGTTTCCCAATCTCCAATTTTTGTGCGAAATAGAATCCTAGACTCAGAGATGAAGAAGTGGAAGAAGAATAAATCATATGCAAGTTTAATGCAAGAGATAAAAAGAAAACGTTTGAGTGTAATAGAATTTAGTCAACTTGTTCCATCATTCCTAATCCTAAACGCAAGTGGTTGAATAATTCACGCTTAAGGGGTTTTGTGAATATATCCGCAATGTTATCTTCCGATGCAACCTTTTCTATAGATATGTTTCCTTTTTGTACATTATCCCTAAGAAAGTGGTGGTGTATTTCTATATGTTTAGTCCTAGAGTGTTGCACCGGATTTTTACTTAAATCTATCGCACCTTTGTTATCGCACATAATGGGAACATTTTCTAACCTAATGCCATAGTCTACGAGAGCTTGTTTCATCCATAGTGCTTGTTGACATGCCTTTCCGGCGCTTACATATTCGGCTTCGGAGGTAGAAATAGCAAGAGCGGTTTGCTTCTTCGAAAACCAAGATGTTATACAACATCCCATAAACGTGCAAATACCGCTAGTGCTTTTCCTATCTACGTAGTCTCCCGCATGATCTGAATCCACATAGACAATAGTTTCTATGCCAGATCCCTTAGGATACCATAATCCTAAGTGTATAGTGCCTTTAATGTATCGGAAGATACGCTTAACCGCTTCTAGGTGAGAGGTTTTGAGATCCTCTTGAAAACGGGCACGAAGGCAAACACTAAACATGATATCGGGTCTACTTGCCGTCAAGTATAGTAAACTACCTATCATTCCTCTGTACTTGGTGTTATCTACGGACTCACCTTCATCATCCTTTGTGAGTTTCACTTCCGTAGACATGGGAGTTTTCATGGGTTTTGAGTCTTCTAGGCCAAATTTCTTAAGCATTTCCTTAATGTACTTAGATTGGTTAAAGAATATTCCATCTTCTAATTGTTTTATTTGTAGTCCTAGGAAGAAGTTAAGTTCACCCATCATACTCATCTCAAACTCATCATGCATGATTTTGGCAAATTCATCACACATGTCTTGACAAGTCGATCCAAATATAATGTCATCAACATATATTTGAACAATGATGAGATTTGGGTCTTTCCTTTTAGTGAAAAGAGTGTTATCTACCATTCCCATGGAATAATCATGTTTAATAAGGAAAGCTTTTAATCGATCATACCAAGCTTTGGGAGCTTGTTTGAGTCCATACAAGGCTTTCTTTAACTTATAAACATAATCAGGTTTTGCGAAGTCAATGAATCCTGGAGGTTGTGCCACATATACCTCCTCATTGATAAAACCGTTAAGGAATGCACTTTTCACGTCCATTTGGAATAACTTAAAATCTAGGGCGCATGCATAGGCAAGTAGTATCCTAATGGATTCTAGTCTAGCTACGGGGGCATAAGTTTCGTCATAATCAATTCCTTCTTGTTTATTATAACCTTGGGTAACTAACCTAGCTTTATTCCTAGTAACTACTCCATTTTCATCTAATTTATTCCTATACACCCATTTTGTTCCTATGATGGTCATATTCATTGGATTTGGGACTAATTCCCAAACATCATTAGCCTTAAATTGATTTAATTCTTCTTGCATAGTTATAACCCAACTTTCATCTTTTAAAGCCTCATTAATGTTCTTAGGTTCTATTGCTGAGAGGAAACAAAAGAAATTATTTTTATCTTGAGCTTGTGACCTAAGGGTTCTTTGGTTAAGATGACCTATTATATTATTTAGTGGATGTGATCTAGATTCTTTAACATTTACAATTTTGTTATTTTCTAAGTTAATGTCTTCATTATCATTTCCTATGGGTTTCGTTTTACTAACCTCAATAGCTTCTTCTTCGATTAAGTCATCATCTTCTAATGGTAAAGTTTTAGGAGGTGGTGGTGTTTCATCAAATGTTACATTTAGTGATTCTTCTACTTTCATGGAATGTTTGTTAAGTATTATATATGCTTTACTATTTTGTGAGTATCCTAAGAATATTCCTTCATACGATTTTGGATCAAACTTAGTGAGGTAATCCTTAGTGTTTAGAATGTAACATTTACTTCCAAATACCCTAAAGTAGCTTAAGTTTGGTTTTCTACCTCTTAGTAACTCATAAGGAGTTTTTCCTAGAATTCTCCTAATTGATACCCTATTAATAATATATGTTGAAGTATCTACGGCGCGACACCAACATTTTTGTGGGATGGATTGTTCATTTAACATTGTTCTACTCATTTCTTGTAGTGACCTATTTTTTCTTTCTACTACGCCATTAGATTGAGGAGTACGAGGAGCGGAGAAATTGTGAGATATTCCATTTAAATCATGTAGAATACTAACTATGTAGGAAACATTTTTATGTTATGATTTGTGAGGCGTAGAAAATGAAGAAGAGAAGATGAAAGAAAGAAAGAAAGGAACCTTGAGAGAAAAAGAGAAATATTAGATTGAGGTTAAGTGGAAGGTCCAACCCTCTCCACATGTGGAGAGGGGTATTTATACTTACAATATAACGCCCACTCCCGGGCTGTGGATCAGGCATACAGTGGGTGAAGACCTGTCCTTCTTCCACGGTGTTACTTAAACTAAAACTAATTAACTAATAAATAAACTAACTACGAGCTAACTTAATGCTATTACAATCATTAGGTGACCGAGACTTTTACAGGAATATTTGTATTCCTAACAATCTCCCCTAAGCGAGGTCACCTTTGAAATTAAGATCTTTGGTCTTTAAGCATTCTTTAGTCTTTGTAGCTCGTAGGATCTGATTCTTCACTTTTCTTCACACTTTGTACTTCAAGCAAGCCAACTTGTGATTAGAGTTCCTTTGTGATGTGTGTGATCTTTTGAGCTTCTTTGAGATCATCAGCCAAAGTAAATCTCCAAGCTCATCCATAGTAGTATTGCCTTCATGTGATGTAGTGACTGGGGACCATCATGCTCACACCCTTCTGTATCTGGAGACGTTGCATTGGAGTTGTGGATCTGGAGACTTTTTCATCAGAGTTGCGGAAACGTTGTTAGTAGTCTCTCAACATTTGTTGTAGCAAGTCTCACTTCTTCATTGATAGTGTGGAGAATGTGTGAGCATGAGGTATGGATTGACCCGATTCAGTTGGAAACTGGAGCCATCAACGCCATCTTTATATGTGTTCCTGAAATAAAACAGTTAGCACTAAAGATAGAGAACGAATATGGCTTTGTCATTCGTTCTGCGAGGACAGACTACCCTCCGGTTTTGTGAAAACCGACCTGTGATCAGGTAGAGTCTCTTTTAAAGAAGATTCTCCTTGACAGGAATTTCCAGCTTGTAGTAATGAATTTTCCAAAGAATTTACTTCGGAATCTTCATACTTAGCATGTTCTCATACCGGAACGTCTCAAAGCAGACAACACGATAGAGTGAATCGGTGAATTGATATTCACGGATTGATGAGAAATTGATTTATAGAAATCACTCACGTGTCATATGATAAACATTTTTGAGACACGACGAGAGTTTTATGCTTTGAATCACATTTCCATCAAAAATACTTTTGTTTGAAAGATTTTACACAATCAATGTGCTCGAAAATTAGGTTGTGAGCACATTGAAAGGTTTTAGCAAAAGTATCCGTCAATCCATATCCTGGAACAAGTTTGATTCAAATTTGAATCGCACCATCGTTGCTTTCCAGTTGTCACTTGATCATTGATCCAAGATGGATCTCACATGTCACCTACCAAGAGCTTGAGTGATGTTCGCTCTAGAAGGATTTCCATCCTCATTGTGAATATTTTCATATCACTCGGATGTTCTGGCAATACCACAAGGATAATGCGTAGGACTCTAAATATTTTATCTTATTTTCCACATTATGTGAAACAATATGCATATTTGGAATGTGTCCTATCGAGATTTATGGATGATCTCATGGCTCTAGACTCAATAGTGCGTTTTGATCCGCTCCTGGAGACTGGGGAGGCGTCTCCTGTTTTAGGTATCAACATAGCTCGCAATGAGCGGTCGATACATTGCACAGGGTTCCCCGTGAGAATGAAACAAGCTCTTTTAAGAGAACTTGAGTGGTTGGGAAGTTTAGTGCAATGCGTCACTGGGTCCATGACGTCTTGTCTTCAATACTAGTGTTACTTAAGTAACCACTAGTAGATTATGAATTGAACCCGGTTTCTGCCCTAAGGTTGAATATTTTGAGGGCTATTTCTTTTCACCCTATCTCATTTCATTTCTTTTTCATTCTTCAACCCCTTCAGTGCTTACCGAGACTTCACCACTAGAACCTTGTTGGGTTTGTTCCAGTCCTAGCTCTATCTCAGTCCGCACTCTTCCCTTTCTCACTTTACTCCTTTTTTCAATCATTCCTAAGGACTTCTAATCTATCTATGGATTGTCCCTGGGAAGATCCTTCCAGTTCTGGTGGATCATGGGAACTTATACCTAACCTTAACCAACCTTATAACTCCGTGCATTAAAGTAAATGGTCGGTCTTAGGTATTATTTCCACAAACGCCTTTCGCTCCCCCTCAATATGTGCATCGAGATTCGAAAGTGTTTAGCACATATGTGGGAGCCTATTATTGAGTCGAAAAGATCACATTTGATATCAGAAGATTGCATATTTAAATCACATTCTCTCCCCCGATCAAAAATTTCAAATCATTCGAGATTTTTGATCTCAATTGATTTAAATAATTTAGAAAGCGTTTTGGGAGAGAAATGCGGTCAATTTTAATATTTTCTGATAAAAAGGAACTTTTTCTTGCTCCCCCTCAAACTGTGAGGGAGGTTGTTATGTGTCAGATTTGAAGAGTTATCAAAATATTCGAAGTTTTAACGAAAACTCTTTGAAAGTTTACTCATTCTAACACATAACCATCACAAGTCTTTTTGTTGCAAGGTTTTATGTACGAAGTGTGGGGAGTTTTGATGATACATAAAATTTTGAGAAATCACTCTCCCCCTCAATCAATGACGGATGTTAAAGCATAAATATTTTCATAAACTATTAACGTCATTGATTGAGTGAAAATTTTATCAAACTTTTGAGTTCAATTTGATTTTCATTCAAAATTTCATGGTACCACCAAGTTTTGCTCAAACACTTTCCTGAAAAATCATAGAAAGGAAAGTATTTGGCGATAAAAAGAAGATTTCTCTTCTTTATCAAGAAATAATGCACTGAAGCGTACATTAGATCGAGGGTGCATGAATATAAAGTAATTCACGCTCGGATGAACGGCACCCTTTGCTAGGAACAACCGTCTTTTTGGCGATGTGTTTTCCTTAATTTTGAAAACCGGGTTGCTATCTGAAGTAATAGCAAACCATATTTTTGAAGACCAGGTTGTAGCCTGAAATGACTACAAGCCATTATTTTAAGAATGTTTTGAGAAACGACATGTTTTAGAAAAACATTATTTGAAACCGAAAAAAACTCTTGCTCAAGCATATGTATGATTCCGTGTCATTATTGAATGACATTTCTAGAAACGTACATAATATTTATTACACAAGAGACATGTCGTGAGAAGAATATTTTTGTATTTTATATGATTTTTTAGATTTTTATGGTTTTTATAGGTTTTATATTTTTCTATTTTCTTTTGATTTGATACTATACAAGGATATGTAAAGCAACCCCTTTACTCCTCTTGATCTTCCTGAAGACAACTGAGATCCTCAGGTGTGAGACTCTTCATACCTAGGCGTGGGAGGATGAAGTGAAACCGTTCCCTAGAAAGTGCTTTGGTGAAGATATCGGCTAGTTGGAACTCAGTCCTCACAAAGTAAAGTTCCACAATTCCTTTCTCAACTTGCTCCCTGATGAAGTGATGTCGAATGTCAATATGCTTAGTTCTTGAATGCTGGACATTGTTGCAGCAGAGTGCAATTGCACTTTTGTTGTCACAATACATGGGAATCTTATTGCATATAAAGCCATAGTCAGAAAGTTGAGATCGCATCCAGAGGATCTGAGCACAGCATGATGGCATAGCAATGTATTCAGCTTCAGTGGAGGAGATAGATGTACTCATTTGTTTCTTTGAAGACCAACTGACTAGCTTATTTCCTAAAAACTGTGCACCCCCAGATGTACTGCGACGAGTGTCTTGACATCCCGCATGATCAGTATCCGAATATGCTGTGAGAGCCATAGAAGTTTCTTTAGGGTACCAAAGGCCCATGTGGATTGTTCCTTTAAGGTATTGAAAGACTCTCTTGACAGCTTCCAGATGTTTCTTGGTGGGTTTGGATTGATACCGAGCACAAATGCAAACTGCAAATAGAAGGTCGGGTCTGCTTGCAGTAAGGTACATTAAGAAGCCAATCATGCTTCGATACATGGTTTGGTCGACCGGAATTCCCACATCATCTTCGTCAAGTTTTGATCGTTCAATCATAGGAGTATCAACTGAATCACTGGAGTCGAATCCAAATTTCTTCAAGATTTCATTGGCGTATTTGGATTGATTGATGAATATGCCATTGGGGTTTTGAGAAATTTGCAGTCCTAGAAAGAATGAGATTTGACCCATCATAGACATTTGGAATTCGGAACTCATCTCTTGGGAGAAACGATCACATTCTGTGGGATCAGATGAGGCAAAGATGATGTCATCAACATAGATTTGTACATGTAGGAGGTTTTTGCCCGTTTCTCTGGTAAAGAGTGTAGGATCAACAACGCCTTTGGAGAATTTGTTGGCCAGAAGAAATTTAGACAAGGTGTCGTACTACGCCCTTGGTGCTTGTTTAAGCCCATAGAGAGCCTTCTTTAATCGATACACGTGATTAGGGCGTTCTGGATCCACAAAACCTTCGGGTTGAGATACGTACACCACCTCTTTCAGATCCCCATTTAGGAATGCGGTCTTGACATCCATTTGATATACCACCATGTTTTGACTTGCAGCATTTGCGAGAAAGATCCTTATGGCTTCTATTCTAGCAACCGGGGCGAAGGATTCTTCAAAGTCAATACCTTCTTCTTGTTGATATCCTTTTGCCACAAGCCTAGCTTTGTTTTTCAATACATCTTCATGCTCATCAAGCTTAACCTTGAATATCCATTTGAGAGCAATGATCATTGCACACTCGGGAGGTGGTACTAGTTCCCAGACATCCAGTCGGTCAAATTCATGAATTTCGTCCACCATTTCAGTGAACCATGAGTGTTTGGACATTGCATCCTTGACGCTTTCTGATACCAATTGTAGGATAAACGTAATATTAACTAGTATGGTTACTTGTGGTTAGATTGATTCAAGAATAAAGAATAAGAGATTTTAGAGAGAGAAAGTGAGTTGGGTGTTCCTAGAGAGAGAGAGAGAGAGATGAGAGAAAAAAATGTAAGATTAGATTGAGAATGAGAGAAGCACCACAATGCGTCGGTTGCAAGTTGCTTGCGGGTCGATACTGGACGTGAAGGGTTTCCAATAATGTTGTCAATAGGATGATCATTGGTCCATTTTCGAAGGTATTCATGGGGTTGAGAATGTGGAACTGAGGTAGCCGTGTTGGATTCGTCAGAGGATGTTACATCATTTGATAATTTAGGGGCAAAGATGTTAACAAATGGCTCATTATCAGGTGGAGCAAAAGGATTAACTTCAGATGTATTATCTACATTTGTCGCTCGCTGTACAGGTGAAGGTTGGACATTAGACGTGCTAACCGATTGACTGATGGCGGGAGCTTCAGAATCCCATGACAAAGAAGTGGATGGACCGTTATTGTCATCTTGATCATTCACCACCCCATCTGGTGGTTGAACCATTGTAGCTTCAGGAGCATTCATCTGTTGAGGTTCAAAGTATTCATCAAACATTGGGTCAAACAGTTTCTTCCAATCTTCACTTGTAGGAGGTACAAAAGGAGCAGCAGGGATGGGATTCTGTACAAGCCTGGAACTAATTGGTCCAGGAGACAAAAGGTTAAGTACGGGTCCAGAACTTGATTGTCCAGGAACCGGTTGCTCAGTCAGCTCATCGAAAGTAACGTGGATTGTTTCCATTATATCTCTGGTACGTTTGTTGTAGATTCGGTACCCCTTTCGCTCTGGAGCATAGCCAACGAAGAAACCAATGTCGGCCTTAGCCTTGAGTTTCCCAAGGTCTTCACTGTCATTAGTTGGATAGCAAAGTGCACCAAAAACTCTAAGAAACGAAAGATCGGGTTTTATGCCATGAACCAGTTCATAGGGAGTCTTGTAGTGGAGAGGATGTATCAAGGATCGGTTCTGTGTGTAACATGCGGTGGCAATTGCCTCAGCCCAAAGAAATAGAGGAGCTTTGGAAAAGATGAGCATAGTCCTTGCAGCTTCAACTAAGGTGCGATTGCGTCTTTCAACAACTCCATTTTGTTGAGGAGTTCGTGGAATGCTCTTTTGATGACTAATCCCGACACCTTCATAAAAATGAGTAAGTTGTCTATTCACAAATTCTGTTCCATTGTCAGTACGAATGACTCTAACTGTTTTGTTGAGGCGGACTTGCAACATCTTGATGAGTTTGATGATGGTTTCCGGAGTTTCATCTTTTGATCGTAGAAATTTCACCCATGTGAATCGAGAGTAATCATCAACAATAACCAGTACATATTTCTTTCCATTGATACTTTGAATGCTTATTGGTCCACAAAGATCCATGTGAAGAGTATGAAGAACTTCCATGATTGAATTGACAGTTTTGGGTTTATGGGTATGCTTTTTGCTCTTGCCCATTTGACAGGCGGAACACAGATGGTCTTTTTCATACTTAAGTCTGGGCAAGCCTCGAACAAGATCCTTACGTGTAAGTTCATTGATGGTACCGAAGTTCAAATGGTTTAAACGACGATGCCACAACCATGACTTGTTCTTGGATGCTTTAGAGAGCAGACAAATTGGAGAGGACCGTAGCATATCTTCGATGGAGATGGTGTAAAGATTAGTGCCCCGACTCCCCTTAAGAAGATCAACACCATCTAATTCTCTAACAAAACAAGTGTGCTTTCTGAAGGCGACTTCGAGATCTGAGTCACAGAATTGACCAACAGAAAATAGATTGTGCCCAAGTCCTTCCACGTAGTAAACTCTGGAGATAACACTGTCTCCAAAGACGTAATCACAATAACCCATTATAGATCCAAAATGGTCATTCCCAAATCTAACCATACCAATAAACTTTTCCATGAAATTCTTGAGCCGTGAGCGATCTCCAGTCATATGTTTTGAGCAGCCTGAGTCTAAATACCAAAGGACTATTTGTACGACCTGCATTTGAAACGAGACAATCATGGATAACTGAAAAAGCTGGAGCCCCACACACACTTGGGGTCCGTTTGGTTAGAACACACAAATATTGGATTATCATAAGTAACAGATATCTCACTAGAGTATTCACATTTTGATGCACTAGAGCTAGGAGTGGAATTCATTGCTTCTATTGGAAATAGTCTACCGGTAGGTCTCCACTTCCTAATAGGCACAACTCTAGAGTTAGTAATCCTAGTCACTGGGCACTTTTCCCTCAGAGTGAATTTCCTTCCAGTAGGTCTCCATTGATAACCAACATTAGTGAAAACTTTTCCTGTTTTATTCCATACTTGTTTTGCCCGTTTAACACTAGAAACATTCATAACTGGAGATTTCATGGGGGATTTAAGAAAGGACACAACACATGCATCATGATTACCATAAAATAAGCATTTGTTACATGTCTTACAAATAGCATCAGAATTCGAATTAATTACATCATTGTTAACACAAATGTTTGAATCAACTCGATTCCTTTTACTAAGCAACACTTTATTGTTCCTAGATGATTCTTCTACTTCCTTCATAAGTGAGCTCTTAGCCAGCAAAGTCCTATCATTCTTTGTATTGCACTTAGGCTGTGACTTGCTAGCATTAGATACACCTTTTATTCCTGTAGAAGCAATGATTGGAACATTAGTCTGATTAGTTGTTACTTGTTTACTGGTGATCAAGATGGAGGATTGTGGCATGGTTTGGGGAAAGTCAACTGTGACATGCTTGTTGCCACTGAGAGGGTGCAATGCAATTGTCCTATCTGACCTGGTATCATTCTTGGGGCATGATCCTATGGCATATTCTAATAATTCCTGGGCCCTATTGGTGAGGAAGCACGCACCAATAATAACATCATCAAGTGGTTTAGAAATCCTCTCATCTTCAATGGTTTCTCTAAGTACGGCCAGACAATCCTTAAGAATTCTAAGATAGTTGTTATGAACTAACTTATTGTACCTAAGGGGAAGAGAAACATTCATAGCATCGCACGCATATTTATTACAAGCATGTACATTGGAAATTGCATGATCACATGAAACAGCGGGCATTTTACCCTTCACCATGGTCTTTAGATTCTCAATTTCATTTAACAAATAAGTGACTCTTTCATTGTTTTGGTCACGTGTTGTTTTAATAGACTCAAACAGTTCTTTATAACGTTGTTTAGCGTTAGACATTTCAGCACGAAGCCACTCATTTTCATGTTGTAGTTCATTGATAATGCCCTGTTTTTGAAAGTTTTGAGAATCTATCGACTTCTGGTAATTGGTATTAGTCACATCGCTTCTGTTCGATTTTAATTGTGCAATTTGGACCTTCAACTTCCGAATCGTGTTTGAGTGAGCTTGAATTACTTCATCCTTTTTGGCTAATTCAAAACATGTATCAAACTCAGGAGCATTCGAAGATATCTTGGCATTTGATATTTTTATGCTTTCTTCTAGATGTTGATATTTTAATTGTAGGTTCAGATTATTAACTTCTAGTTTTGAGAAATTCCTGACCATGTTATCATGATCATCGTTTTGAATTTTTTCAGTAAGTTTGTAATTCTCCCCCTCAAGCTCAATCACACGATTTTGGAAGACATTCAAAGTAACCGACATTTCATGAAATTGTCGAGCAGATAGCGCAGAGTCGGTAACAGTACAAAACACATCTTTAGCAATGCAGTTAGCAATCAAATTTTCATTCATGATGAGAATGTTTTTCCTGTCAATTTCACTATGTTTGAGATCAATAGCAAGTTGGTTACCCTCACTTTCCACTTCATCAAAAGCCTTTTTCATTTAAGTCACATCATCATTAATGGTGTTTTTAAGTCCCTCAAAATGTTCTTTGAGAAGTTTAAAAAATGGCATAACTTCAGTTAGGTAACACTGTTTTGTTTGCTCAAAACCCCTTTCCCCTTCTGTAATGCCTGTAGGTGTAATTCTTATTTTACAGGTTTTCTCAAAGTCATTGAACCATTGACCTAGCACATACAGCCCAATTAGAGTATTACATTGTGTGGGAAGAGTGAAAGGTACAAGGTGCCTAGGTGTGTTCAGGGGATAGGCAGTTGGGTGAGCAATTCTAAACATAGTGCGTGTGTTACCTACAACTCTTTCAGCTTGCATTTTCTCAATGTCAATATTCCAAAACACTTTTTCAGGAAGAATTCTCTTTTGAGGAACAAAAATTGCAGTATGATTGTCATTTGCATAATCATAGTGAAACACAATATTCTTAGCAATGCATTTAGGATCCTTTAAACGTTCAGCAAGTTTTGCCCTAGTTCTATCCTCTGCCTCATTGATGTGGTCATAGGATCGTGTATCAGGAGGGGCATGGTTAGGTTCAAGCATAGTGTTTGCATCATATAATGCAGGTTGTGCACCTAGACCTATTCTAAGGAATCTTGCTTTGGGTTTGGAGGTATCTTGTTCACTAAATTCATCACTTAGCTTCCTGTGGTTTTCCATCATTTGAGCAGATTGAATGGTTTGGCCCTGTGTGTACAACTTATCTTCCAATTTATTTTTCAATATTTTTAATTTTGAGAAATCATTTAGAAGTTTAGTTTCTTTATCTTTGAATTCTTGTTTGATTGTAGTCAAACCTTTTTGAACCTCTAGTTTTTGTTTGATGGTTTGATCCAATTGGTTCTTTAAAGAAACTAGTTCCCTTTTTAATGATTCTTGTTTGGAATTGTTTTCAGATATGTAAGTACGCAGTTGCCATTCCATTTTCTGCTCACGTTCATTCAGCTCAAACTTAGCACGTTGCTCATAAATGTTTACTTGGTCCTTAAGGGTGTTAATTCTAGTGATCAGGGAGTCATCAGGGTTGTATATCGAGTGCTCATATACCTCTTGTTTACTAGAATCAATAGACGGCATGTCACTTGGTACAACTGAGGGTCCATTGTCATTCACATACATTTCATATGGGATATTATTGGTATTACCCATATCAGTGACGTTTGTGTTGACAATATTCTTGAGTTGTACAGAGTCACGTGCCCCCTGTACAGGTGTAGGATCATTCAGATCATGATTAGGAGATGTTGGTACCTCAGAGATAGCAGACGTGATGGATAAATCAGGATGCTGTGAAGAGGATGCTGCTGCAGACAGATTAGCCATGAAAATTGTTTGAGCAGTTGGTTCATCATCCACGTCTGAGGCAAATGCATCACTCTTCAACTTGAAAGATATTTGGGTCATTAAGAGCCATGTCCTGAACAGGTTGATCGTCCACATCAACATCAAAGGTGTTCCCATCATTACCAGCCAGAAAGAGCAAAGCTTCTTCATCCAACAGAGTCCCATTTTCTTGTGCCTGCATCAGCAACATCTTGTCTTTGAAGTACTCAGAGTTTTGGGGACGTTTTGGGAGAGTGCAATTCCTAGCAATATGGCCCAACCCTCCGCAGTTATAGCATTTCGGCTGCTTAGCTTGTGCTTGAAGAGCATTCCCAACTCTGTATTGCCCATTCTCTCCACCAGCATTTCTTTGGTTGAAATTCTGTCTTCCCTGCACATTCTGCACCACCACCCGATCATCTTCAATGGCTGCCTGATTACGTGGATTAGATGAGATTCTGAGTTGGTTGTTAGTAGATGGAAGTGCAGCCCTGAACTGTTGAACCAGTAGAGAAACTTGGTTGGAGAGATTATCAATCATCATGTCAGTGTGAGAATACCCAGAATCAAGTTGTGTATTCAAAGCAGATAGTGAGGGAGTTGATGATTGACTATTGGTTGGAGTAGTCCTGGAGGATGATTGTGATGGTTGAGGTTGATCATTTGAGGTTTGATTGGGTTGTTGAACATTGGAGACAAAGGCAAGAGATTCATTTGTTGCAGACGGATTGAGTTTTTCTCGCATTAGCCGATCATAAGCAGCATGTTTCTCATGTTGTTGGAGATATGCATAAAGCTGTTCATGATTGGTATGCCTGAGACCTTTGTTGAGCTTAACAGCTGTGACAAACCTATCCCATTCAGGTGCCATGTTATTCACGAATTTGGAATTAAGCTGTATGTTGGGCATTGTCATCTTGATGGCTCTCATATCATTGACCAGCTTGTAAATCTGACGTAATAGTCAGTGATGCTTTCACTTGGATTCATTTTGAAATGCTCAAATTCATCGTATAGCTGTGACTCACGATCTTCTTTAGTTAACTCAGACCCTGCAAGAAGCATTTTGACATTATCCCAGACCGCCTTTGCTTCAGTGTTGTAGTTGATCAGTTTGTAGACATCTTTGGGAAGGCCTTGAATGATGATATTTGATGCTCTGATGTTTGCATCATAGCGTTTCTTTTCTTCTTCAGACAACTCATTGTAAGTGCGAGGTCTATCAGGACCAAATACGGCCGGTAGTTGATCAGTTGCTTCTGTAACCGTGTCTCTAGTAGTACCCACTTGAAAGGGTCCCTCATCGATGGATTTCAAGATGTTGACCCCATTATCTTTACCCCGACAGTACAGACGTATCCTTTGTGCCCATGATTCATAGTCAGTTCTATCCAACATCGGAGGTCGGGTGTCAGACCCCGCAGCTTGAATGTCATCGGAAGATGTCGACATCACAAATTAGAAATTACCAAACCAAGAGTGGGAGATACTCGCAATGTAAGGTACTAGTCGCAAGACAATTTAACCACAACTTGACCTAACCGCAGTACACTATCCTCAGAAAATACCAAACCGCAACAAAATCCAGCCGCAGAATGAACTAAACGCAACCTAAGTAAACCGCAAGCCAAAGATACTAACCGCAGGACACTAACCGCAAATAATACCAAACCGCAGAAAAATCCCAATCGCAGACTGAGCTAATCGCAACCTAAGTAAACCGCAAACCAAAGATACTAACCGCGGGACACTAACCGCAGAAACTACCAAACCGCAGAAAATACCCAACCGCAGAAGAGCTAACCGCAATATACTTAATCGCAAGCAACCAATCGCAGTGACAATGGTCCAAAACTGTCGCTATCTGCGTTTTGTTTGTATTCCCAAAATGGTAATCGCAGCAAGCTAACCGCAGATAACAGAAATTAATCGCAACCAAGCAATGCAACAGTGGACTTAACCGCAACAAAGAAAATCCGCCCAAAATCAACTCCAAACTTCAAATAGATTACAGAAATGGTAACACAAACTAACTACAATGTTCTACAAACACTAATGAACATAAAAGTACATCTCTAACATGTATGACAACACTAGAAAGATAAAACCAAGATGTTTTCCAAGAAAGTGACACCAAACTCACAAAACCACTCAAAACATCATCAAATTTGATTCTACAAGGCCCTAAGATGAAACCTTGGCTCTTGATACCAATTGTAGAATACTAACTATGTAGGAAACATGTTTATGTTATGATTTGTGAGGCGTAGAAAATGAAGAAGAGAAGATGAAAGAAAGAAAGAAAGGAACCTTGAGAGAAAAAGAGAAATATTAGATTGAGGTTAAGTGGAAGGTCCAACCCTCTCCACATGTGGAGAGGGGTATTTATACTTACAATATAACGCCCACTCCCGGGCTGTGGATCAGGCATACAGTGGGTGAAGACCCGTCCTTCTTCCACGGTGTTACTTAAACTAAAACTAATTAACTAATAAATAAACTAACTACGAGCTAACTTAATGCTATTACAAACATTAGGTGACCGAGACTTTTACAGGAATATTTGTATTCCTAACAAATCACAAAATTTTCCGAATTGTATTTCATTGTCAAATTCCCTACCATCGTCCGTCCTAATGGCTACTATTGTGCATCCTAATTTATTTTGAATCATTTTACTAAATATTTCGAACTTTTCAAAGGCTTGGGTCTTGTCACTTAAAAACCTAGTCCACGTGTATCGTGAGTAGTCATCTACTATTACTAAGGTGTATTTGTTTCCTCCATAGCTCCGCACAGCGGATGGACCAAAAAGATCCATATGTAATAGTTCTAGGCACCTAGTAGTGGATACTATATTCTTAGCTTTGTGACTAGCATGAACTTGTTTTCCAATTTTACATGCATCACAAAAATGTTTGTCATATTTTAGATTAGGCAAGTTTCTAACTAGTTCCTTAGAGGTCAAAGATTGTATTTGTTGCATGTTAACATGTCCTAATCTCCTATGCCACAATGTGGAGTTTTCGTCTAGGGTCGTTAGGCATATCCTATCCTCAGGTTTGTTTCCTAGTTTCATAACATATACGCCTCCTTTTCTAATTCCTCTACCTATAATTCTTCCATTCTTAACTATTTCGCTATCCTCTTCGCTAAAGATAACTCTACATTTATTATCACATATTTGTCCTACACTAAGCAAGTTATATGTTAAATTATCTACATGCTCCACATTTTCAATAGTAAGTGAGTCTTGAGAAATCGTACCTTTGCCAATGATTTTTCCACGTAAGTCACTACCGAAAATAACGTTACCTCCATTGTATGCCTTGTATGTAGAGAATAGCTTGCGGTTCCCTGTCATATGCCTCGAACATCCGCTATCCTTGATCCATTCGTCAGGCTCCAAGTCAATTCCTAAGCATATTTCGTCGGTTCCTTTTGCCATAAAACACTTTTCGTCTCTTGGTTTTTCCGCTTCATCTTTGTCACTATCACTCCATGTTCCACTAACAAATGCTCCTTGATTTTCATAACCCGGCGGCTTTAGACATTCGCCAATGAGATGATTTGGACTTCCACATCTAAAGCATTTTCTTTTCCCGTAGTAGTTACTTCTATTTCTTTGGAACGGTTTTCTTTCGTCTCATGGAGATCTAGTGAATCTTCCTCGTTTCTTAAAAAAAAATTTGAATTCTCTTACGGCCATTGCATATTCTTCGTCTTCACTTTCGTCACTTGAATCATCATCGTCACTAGGTTCCTTTTTGGCTTTTAGAGCAATGGATTTGGTTTGTTCTTTCTTGACTTTGACCGTTTCCGAATCTCTTCTTATAATTTCTTCATGGACCTTCAAGTTGCCAATTAGTTCATCTAGTGACAACGTCATCAAATTCTTTGATTCTTCAATAGCCGTGACCTTAGCTCGCCATTTTGGACGCAATGCCCTAAGAAATTTCCTAACACAATTTTTACTAGAAAATGTCTCATCAAGTGCTTTTAAACTTGTGATAATGGTGTTAAATTTAGCAAATGCATTATCAATTGATTCCTCTTCCGGAATCATAAATTGTTCATATTGTTGTACAAGAAGATCTATTTTGTTATCTTTAACTTGACTATTACCTTGGTGGGTAATTAGTAAAGAATCCCAAATTTCTTTTGCGGTTTTACACATAAAAATTCTTTCATATTCTTTGCGTGGTAACGCATTATAAATAACCATTTTAGCCTCATTATTTTTTGCTAGTTTCTTTTTCAAATCATCATTTTGTTTTTCAAAAGATACAATTTCATCCATTTTAGTTTCAACATTATATTGAATAGGAGGAAAATCACCAAAGGTAATAATATGCCAAAGATCAAGATCTTTTGATTTCACATAAGTTTCGAATCTATTTTTCAAATATAAAAATCCGTCACTTTCAAATAGTGGTGGTCTTTGCATAGATTGCCCTTCTAAATATTTTAAAGATTCCATAGATCGTTACAAGTTTTAAAATACAATATATTTTTAAAAATCTTGTTAGACGTGGCTCCTGATACCAATTGTGGAAAACTAGAAGGGGGGTTGAATAGTTTTACGTCGTTTTTAAATTGTTATAAAAGTTTGTTTAAAAGTTTTCTATGTTTTATAAAATATAGATTCGATGTTATATGAAATCAAGTCGTGCACAATATGAACAACACTAAGTATGTACGATAAAGCAATAATAACGTTAGTAAAGAAATCGATAAGGGTTGGAAAGATCGAACCGAGAGACAAGAGATTTATAGTGGTTCGGCTACAAGGTCACCTTCCTTGCCCTATTCCACTCCCCGAGCACCTAACTCGAGAGTTTTCTTCACTATATCAACAAGATCCCTTATGGCGGAGAAAACCTTACACACCAATTTACACACCACAATAACTTCACAACTTAATCATAACTTCTACACAACTAGTTCGCACCTATTCACTACTTAATCACACCACTTCTTCAAACCAATCTTCTACACACCAATCTTCTTCACACCTATTCTTCTACACACCAATCTTCTTCCTAACTTATCTTCTTCACAACTATTCTTCTAACCAATCACACTATATATCAAACTACACTATCTTCTAACAAATATTCACAACTAATCACACAATGAAATAATAACAATGATGATTCACTAACAACTTAGATGTGGAGATCACAACAAGTTGTAATACTTCTTGTCTTGAGGGATAGAAGTATTCTTCTCTTGCACTTGATGGGATGACGTTTGGATCACTTTGAAACAAAGATTTAAGAATGTTTGATCAAAGGATTTATAGATTGGAAATGGAGATCTAGAACAGAAAGTTCTGGAGTGCAAAAGGTGAGGAAAAAATCCAAGTTTAAGGTGGTATTTATAGGCAAAAGATTCTGACAGAGGAGCGTGGCCGGTCCCCTTAAATCAAGGCCGGTCCACTTAATTTTAAGGGGACCGCCCTTTATAATTAAGGGGGCCGCCCAGCTGAAACGGCCAGAAACTTTGTCTTTTAGTGGGGAAACTTTATTTGGTGAAAAACTAACTGATTTTGGTTAAAAATTTGAATTCATATATTTAGTATGAATAAAACATTTTTCTTTATTACCAAAAGTGTTTTTCAAAAATATATAATATGTTTATATAATTAAATAAACTTTGCATTAGTTAATTAAATACCCCTTTGATCATAAATTGCACTAAACACTTTGTTTATTCATACCTTAAGTGATTTGGATGTAAAGAAAAATATTAATCACTAAATACTTGTTTATGTCACAAGTTTTAGTTCTATGAGTTTATATTTTGTGATAATTAAAACATAGAGATATTGATAACATGTTAATAATGTTTTTAGGCATTATTTATGTCAACATCCTTGGCCCTGAAGGTATTTAATTCAAGCTTCAGGTCCATGATTCTATTCTCTTTGGTATCAGAAGGCCCTTCATAGCTATGAACCAGGTCAGTCCATGTCTGCTGGGCAGTGGGACAGTTGATCACTGATTCCATTATATCATCAGAAAGGCATGATATAATGATGCTTTTCAGGCGCTGGTCTTGATTGACCACCCTCCTTTCATCTGGGGTCCACTGTACTTCAGGTTTGATTAAACCTTGGGCTGTTGTTGGGACATATGGACCATCATTAATCAACTTAATGTAATATGGTTCCATCCCAGTTAAGTAGCAAAGCATTCGCTTTTTCCACTTATTGAATTTGCCAACTTCAAGTCGAGGGGCAGTTGCTGAATAACTTCCACCCTTTTTGTCGACAAGTTGGGGAACATCTATGTCAGTCATAGTGGGATCTTGATTTTAAAAACTTGAGCACTCTTAAGTTTTGAAAATAGGTTTAAGTTTTACAAATCAGAGGCTCTGATACCACTTGTTGGTCCCTTTTACTTGGTTAACAGTAACTAAAAAGCTAAAGTAACCAAGTTGTATGACTTTTAACAAAGATGTATAAATGATTAATAATAAAGCAACATAAACATAAGATACAATATTTTTCAACGTTTAATTCTTTATTAGAAGTTAATCAAAAAGAATCGTACCCAAGTGTTTGCAGAATAACACTTGGGATTGAAAACGACAAGTGTGGTATTGACTCCTCACTAAACTCAAACAATGTTGAGTGACAACTTTCAGGACCCACTGAGCTATCTCAGGGGTTATGTTGTTCTTTGGAGGAGTAAAAGTTGTTTGTGAATGCTTTGCATTAATTGCACAAACTTGTCAACTTTTACTCCACTCTTATGCTACCTATTTATACACAAATGTGAACAACCCTATTATACAATGGACCTAAGTGTTCCTCAATAAAATCTTGATAGATTTTATTCTCTGGCAAGGGAAACTTCTTTGGGTTAAGTCCAAAAGGCACTTTATGATGACAGCCTGATTTTAACCATTTGAGGAAAGTTTGACCTTAAAGTGATAAAGCACTTTAGTGAAACAGATCAAACTTTCCCGCCCAGTCCCGCCAAAACTTCAGTCTTCAAGTCATCAGTCTTTAGTACCATGAAGTTGTTGAGGATTCTTGGGGTTCAGTGAGTTATTGTCATCCTCACTGAACCCATCACCTTCTTCTTGGCTTAGATCACACTTCACTGAGTTCCGCCTCACTGAATGGAGAACCTTTCTTCTTAGGCTCGGTCTAAGCATCCTGAAGATGACTCACTGAGTTACTGTTCACTCAGTGACTTGTTTATACTTAGGTTATTTTACGTTCAAATCCTTGTTAGAAGAAGATTGGGGAATTCAGTGACCCAACACCTAATCACTTATCATCACCAGAACCCTCATCATCACCAGAACCATCCTCATCGCCTCTGCGACTCCCGCTCCCTCCAGCTGAGCCACTACCTCCAGCGCCACTGCCCGAGCCATCCACGTGCTGAGAACCCGCCTGACTAACTTACTCGTTCCATCGCGGGTTGGACGAGATAAAACCTGTCACCAAATCAAGCTGCGCCTTCATGGCCTTACACTCTTCAGCATCTTCCCGGCTATTCTTCTCTGCCTCAGCAATCTTCTTCTCGTACTCAGCAAGCTTCGACTCCATCTCGGCTAATTCTGAAAATGAAATAATCAAAATTTAAAAACATCTATTGCAATACTTAACTTGAGTCATGATCGAGTAATCTATAATTAATATATTATCACAATGTACATACCTGGAGGTGGAGGTGGGGTGTATGGTAACGGTGGCCTGTTCAGCCCGGGTAGCACCCTACCCCGTCCTGCAATATGGCCCCACTGCTTGCCCTTCAAAACCATAGCAAGTATCTGCTCCTCCGTGTACGCCACCCCTTCAGGCATATTCGCTCCCAGATCACGAAGCCGAACCATCTCCGCCTATTTAGTTGAAAAAAATTGAGAAAATTAATATATATGTCGGGTTAATTACAAGATTATGTTTCAATGAATCATTAAAGTGCATGTTTAGGGAAATAAATAAATAAATATTACGTAGTAAATTTAAAAAAAAAAGAAAAAACGATACTTACATACTGAACCCGAGCCTCATCCTGCAACCACATACTAAACGCTCTTTAACAGCAATCCCATCCGCAAACTAATACTTAGTCACTAACATTTCACAAACATACTGATATATAAACATACTGTCTCGGCTGTGGTCTCGGGCTGCAGTCTCGGGCTCGGGCTGTGGTCTTGGGCTGCAGTCTCGGGCTGTGGTCTTGGGCTCGGGCTACATTAAAAGAGAGCACATTTATATATCAAAAGTTTTAAAAAAAACTGTTGTCGGGGACATGTTGTCGGGGACATGTCGTCGGGATACCAAAAGTTTTTAAAAAAATAAAAAAGAGGCCACATTACCTATGTCTCGACTGTCTCAGCTCTTGCCTCTCACTCTCGGCTCTCTCTACTGTCTCTCGCTATCTCTCAGCAGCATAAAAAAAATAAAATAAAAAAATATTAGTACAAAATTAACACTTAAATTAACACTACAATTAAACAAAAAACAAAATTAAACTACCTGTTTTATAGAAGAAGAAGAAGAAGAAGTGGGGAAGAAGAATTAAACAATGGATGGGTTGAGGAGTGAATTAAACATGAGAAGAGGAGGAGGAGAAGTGCACAGTGGTGCTCGTGTAGCGAATGTGGTGTTGTGGTGGAAACTGTGGTGGTAGAGGTGGTTTGTAGCGATTGTGGTGTTGTAGTGGTGGTGGTGGTGTTGGTGGAGCTGTGGTGGAGCAGTGGTGGAGGAGGTGGTGTAGTGACGGTGTGGTGGTGGTTGTGGAGTACCGGTGGTGGTTGTGGAGTACCGGAGGTGGTGTGGTCGGGGAGGTGGTGGCTGTGGAGTATCGCCGGCGAGAGGATGAAATTTTTGTATTACTTTTTTTGGTCTAAGTGTTTGACCCAGATCTGTTTTGTGTATACTTTTAATCATCCCGTCGACATGTCGACGAGATTCAAAGTTATTTTGCCGTTTATATAATGGCGGGACGTATTAAATTTTCACGAAATTTTTGGTGGTTATATTCCCGTCGACATGTCGACGGGAAAATAAGTAGTTATTAAAAATACTTTTATAAAATAAGTTAAATTTAATATTAATTACTTTAATATAATATTTATTATAAATACTTTTATAAAATAAAAAGAAAATATTAAAAAAATAGTTTTATGCATTAATAAATTACTTTTATATAATTAAAAAAATTTATTTATTATAAATACTTTTATAAAATAACTAGTTAAGTTTAATATTAATTACTTTAATATAATATTTATTATAAATACTTTTATAAAATAAAAAGAAAATATTATTTAAATAGTTTTATGAAATTAATAAATTACTTTTATATAATTAAAATTTTATATTTATTATAAATACTTTTATAAAATAACTAGTTAAGTTTAATATTAATTACTTTAATATAATATTTATTGTAAATACTTTTATAAAATAAAAAGAAAATATTGAAAAAATAGTTTTATAAAATTAATAAATTACTTTTATATAATTAAAAAATTTTATTTATTATAAATATTTTTATAAAATAACTAGTTAAGTTTAATATTAATTACTTTAATATAATATTTATTATAAATACTTTTATAAAATAAAAAGAAAATATTGAAAAAATAGTTTTATAAAATTAATATAATGAACGAGTCGAGATGTTAAATGAACGATTCGAGATGAAATGGTTATACACGAGATGTTAAACGAACAAGTCGAGATGCAATGGTTATACACGAGATGTTAAACGAACGAGTCGAGATGCAATGGTTATACACGAGATGTTAAACGAACGAGTCGAGATGCAATGGTTATACAGGAGATGTTAAACGAACGAGTCGAGATGCAATGTTTGTACAGGAGATGTTAAACGAACGAGTCGAGATGCAATGTTTGTACATGAGATGTTAAACGAACGAGTCGAGATGCAATGGTTATACATGAGATGTTAAACGAACGAGTCGAGATGCAATGGTTATACATGAGATGTTAAACGAACGAGTCTAGATGAAATGGTTATACATGAGATGTTAAACGAACGAGTCTAGATGCAATGGTTATACATGAGATGTTAAACGAACGAGTCGAGATGCAATGTTTGTACATGAGATGTTAAACGAACGAGTCGAGATGCAATGTTTGTACATGAGATGTTAAACGAAGGAGTCGAGATGCAATGTTTCTACATGAGATGTTAAACGAACGAGTCGAGATGCAATGGTTATACATGAGATGTTAAACGAACGAGTCGAGATGCAATGGTTATACATGATACATTTGCATGGGAGTATTATGCATGTCCTCTTTCGAAGCCAAGAGACAAAGGTCATGGATGTGGATATTTTATGTGGAAGAGTGAATTTGATGAACAATTACAAGTAATTTCTTCTGCTTCAACATCTTACGGTTCTGGGTGCACAAACTGCCATGAAAAAGATCTTAGGATAAATATGCTTGAGGCACAAAAACAGGTGCTAGAGACAAAAGTCAGGGTGCTCGAGGCAAGACTTGAAATGGAAACGAATCCCGACAACAATGACCACGCATGTCAATCGGATGCAATACTCCGTAACCTGTTAGGTGACATGGAAAATCTTCGTATGTTATGTTGTTGTTGTTGTTGTTTGTTGTGTTATTGTTGTTGTTTGTTGTTTGCTGTTTGTTGTTTGTTGTTTGTTGTTTGTTGTTTGTTGTGTTATTGTTGTTGTTTTTTGTGTTATTGTTATTTAATAAAATGTTGTTGTTGTGAAAATTGATGTCTACACACGATTAGATACACTCAAAACTGCTTAATCACTAGAAATCGTAAACTTCTATCCAAACACTCAAGATTGTAATTATTAATCTAACAAAACATCCGCAGTAAGAAACTAAGAAATTTATAAAGCAATCCCAAACACCACACGCATAGCTCCAAACACGAAGGCAAACATTTTATTCAAACCACACAAGAGTTTTAAACCAGATACATTTTCATACAGACTCAAACTAAACAACTCGACAAGCAAACGAACCAGATCAAACGAAACAAACTCGACAATCAAACGAAACAACTCAAACTAAACAACTCAAACTAAAGAACTCGACAGCCAAACAAAACAACTCAAACGAAACAACTCGACAACCAAATGAAACAACCTGTTTACTTTTTTTTGCGGCTACCTCCCGCTTTGCTTGAACTCGCACCATCTCTTCCTTTCCTTGCTCTCATTTCCTTGAGATATGCAAACATAGCTTCAAGACCTGTTATTCTATTTTCCAGATTATCAACAGCAGCAGCTTCATCAAACGTACTTTCAGCTTCATCCTCACCTCCAACAGCAGCAGCTTGAGCTTCAGCAGCACGTTGAGCTTCAGCAGCATCTACATCTTCCAAATACTCTCTATAGTATGACTTTTTCCTCAACCATACCAGAATCCGGTCTCTCTGCCACAGTGCACAGTTCGCATAAGAACCATATTCATCAAAAATTTCAATGCCCCAATGATTTATAATTTCATTATACAAGAGCTCGTGTGATAAAGCCTTCGACCACTCCTGTTCCGGCGTTAAACCATCCATTTTGAGAATCAAGAATGTATGTGTAAAATGAGAAGGAAATCATTTTGTGAGAATGTATATAGGTAAAGAATGAAACGGGAATGATTTTGTGAGTATATATATGAGTAAAATATATGGGGAGATAATACCGTCGAAATGTCGACGGGAAAAACATGCGGGAAAAATCCTGCCATATATATTGGCCAGTAATTTAGTACTTTTATATTTAATTAATTTTCCCGTCGACATGTCGACGGAATTTTAAACCAAAACACGTAATTAAAGCTAATCACACGTCAATTATGTCATAATTCGTGATTGATATGATCCCGTCGACATGTCGTCGGGAGCGTATTAGCAGGATAATTTCGCGCCCAAGTTTTGGCAATTATTGAGGCTAAAAATTTTGACCACTATTTTCCCATCGACATGTTGACGGGATCGTATGAACTCAAAAAATTCAACGCAGCCGGACTCGGTCAAGCATTTTTTTTGTCGTTTTCTGCGTATTGCCGTCGACATTGTGTCGACGGGAATAGGCTCGTCGCCTGTTCTCCTGATTCTTGTAGTGTATATTATATTTTTTGTGGCCCAAATGCCTAAAAATATGAGAATAAGAACCTCACTTTTGGTCATAACCACATAAGAAATCTTGCAATCGATTACAAAGTAATGGAGCCATTAACTTTTCGGCCTACAAAATTTACAACTTTTTGTATTTCTACATTATTTTTGTTTTGGTTTTTACATATACACACAGAAGTACATGTTTAATTAGTGCATAATTCATATGAATGTTTCAAAAGCATTTGGGAAGACATTTCAGAAGTTACATGGATTGTGGCGACCCGGAATTAAAAGGTACAAGACGCCTTTCATAAGAACTAAACAAGACTTGTAACACTAGAAATGTTTGCATGATTGATGAGGCAAAAAATGAACCACTTTTAGGGGGTCATTTAAGCCCGAAATTGAATTTATTTGATCAAATATTGCCCTAAATCGTTTCTTTTGTGATTTTAGGTACTTTGGGAGTGAAATCTGGAAAAGGAAGCAATTCGGACGTTTTTGGAGCATAAAAGTGAAGAAAACGCCAAAGACTTAATTTTCCAAGCCGGGAACAGTAGGTGACGGCGTCAAGAGTACCATCCTGACGGCGTCAAGAGTAAATTTCATGACGACCCAGTACAGAAATGAAGGCTTCACAAGGAAGAGCGTCAAGAGTTAAATACGTGACGGCCTGGAAAAATATATAACGTGACGGCGTCAGATGTAGATCAAGGCAGTCCAAGAATTCTTTTGGCGGCGAGATGACGGCGTCACCCATTTGGTCTTGACGCCGTCAGCCTCAATTTCCTATATATAGTTCTCTAATTTTCATTCATTAGGAGGAACAAGTTTTGGAGAAACCCTAAGGCCGAACCATATACGATTTTTACAGGTTTTTCAAGGGTTTTCAGCCCTTGAACCCTTTCATGTGTAATTGAGATAAGTGTTCTTCTAATTCAATCAATATGTCTATGTGTTGGTTGTCTATATCTTGTGTTTGTCTTAATTCCACCATGCTAGGCTAGATTTATCTTGTGTTTGCTTAGATCTAATGAAACCTAGATGTTGATTATGTGTTGATTACTTGTTTATGGTTGTATTGGATGAATGATTTCGATGTTAGTCTTAAGAAAACTGGCAGATCTCCAAATGGTAACATGCTTGAACGTCTTAGGAAACATGAACCGATGTGCACTAGGTTTTATTGGTTGTATTTAATGCATGAGTAAATTCTAATGATCCCATGTTAGGAGCTTCTTAGCCGGCTCAACATAGGAGTGAAGTAGGCACTCATAGGATTGGGGAATTAAGTGCGCCACCCCATGAATGGTATTAAGGAATACAATCCGTCATCCACGCAACTATAACAATTAATTAACGTGTAAAAGATATCTAGGGAGTAGTAAAATCTAAGTAAACACATTTTCTCCACTTATTGCTCACAACCTTAGTTTAATATAGTTTTATTTTCATTTCTAGTATTTTATTTTGATTTCATCTTTAGTATTGGGTTAGTTGATTAGCAACTAATTCTGCCGAAATCCTTCAAACCCGAGATTTTTACTTGCTTTCTATAAAAAATATAAAAATACAAAAATAATCATCCTTCACCTCTAGCACTAGTAATTAGGTTTTCTAATCCTAGCGACACTATTCCTAGCTGAACGATCAATCCCCCGGTACTTGTCACTATACTATACTACAACGATCAGGTACACTACCTGGTGGGGGTTGTAAGCTTCTCCAGATCCCTTGAGAGGTAAAGCCTGGTGCAATCCCTACGCATCAATGATGCATTTCAATTTTCAAGTGCATGAGATTTAATCACATCTAGACCCTTAAACATGGCGACGGTCCCTTATACATATGGGACCATCCAGCTTTAAGGGACCGTCCCCCGCTCCTCCTGGTACCTATAAATACTGAACTGTTTCATTCATAGAAATCACCTCTTGAGTACTAAAACTTTTTGTCTTCTAAATTTACTCTAAATACACTTCTTTGATCACATTAACAGGTTGTAAGTTGTTTATAAGTGATCACATCCATCCTTTGATGAGGCGAAAGATGAACCACTTTTAGGGGGTCATTTAAGCCCGGAATTGAATTTATTTGATCAAATATTACCCTAAATCGTTCCTTTTGTGATTTTAGGTACTTTGGGAGTGAAATCTGGAAAAAGAAGCAATTCGGACATTTTTGGAGCATAAAAGTGAAGAAAATGCCAAAGACTTAATTTTCCATGCTGAGAACAGTACCTGACGGTGTCAAGTGGAAGACCCTGACGGCGTCAGGAGTAAAAGTGGTGACGACCCAGTGCAAACCTGACGGCGTCACAACAAGGGCATCAAGAGTTAAATCTGTGACGGCCTGCATAAGGAGACTACATGACGGCGTCAGACCCAGATCTAGGCAGTCCGAGGAACTATTTGGCGGCGAGATGACGGCGTCAGACATTTGTTCTTGACGCCGTCACCTTCTAAACTCTATATATAGTTTTCTATTTTTTATTCATTAGAGAGGAACTTGTGTGGAGATAATTAGGGCCGAACTTTGTAAACCCTAGCTCATATTTTACAGTACTTTCAAGGGTTTTCACCCCTTGAATCCTTCATGTGCTATTAAGATAAGTCTTCTCTTTAATTCAATCAATATGTCTATGTGTTGGTTGATTATATCTTTTACTTGTCTTGATTTCAACATGCTAGGCAAGATTTATCTTGTGTTTGCTTAGATCTAATGAAACCTAGATGTTAATTATGTGTTGATTACTTGTTTATGGTTGTATTGGATGAATGATTTCAATGTTAGGCTTAAGAAAACTGGCAGATCTCCATTGTGTAACATGCTTGAACGTCTTAGGAAACATGAACCGATGTGTACTAGGTTTTATTGGTTGTATTTAATGCATGAGTAAATTCTAATGATCCCATGTTAGGAGCTTCTTAGCCGGCTCGACATAGGAGTGAAGTAGGCACTCATAGGATTGGGGAAGTATGTACGCCACCCCATGAATGGTATTAAGGAATACAATTCGTCATCCACGCAACTATAACAAGTAATTAACGTGTAAAAGATATCTTGGGAGTAGTGAAATCTAAGTAAACACAATTCTCCCACATATTGCTCACGACCTTAGTTTAATTTAGTTTTATTTTCATTTCTAGTATTTTATTTTGATTGCATCTTAGTATTGGGTTAGTTGATTAGCAACTAATTCCGCCCAAATCCTTCAAACCCGAGATTTTTACTTGCTTTCATAAAAATATAAAAATACAAAAAGAATCATCCCTCATCTCTACACCTAGTCTTTAGGTTTTCTAATCCTAGCGACACTATTCCTAGCTGAACGATCAATCCCTCGGTACTTGTCATTATACTATACTACATCGATCAGGTACACTGCCTGGTGGGGGTTGTAAGCTTCTCGAGATCCCTCGAGAGGTAAAGCCTGGTGCAATCCCTACGCATCATCCTTCCTCCAAGTGCAAGAGAAGAACACTCGTATTCGTCAAGAAACGAAGTGTTGAAGAATAGTCTTCCACCTCATAAACCGTTGATACGGAGCTCTCCTCAACCTCCATTCTTTGTATCTTAATTCTTGTGTGTAATCCTACTTGAGTGCAAGCTCGGAATTGTGTAGTGTGTTGATTCGGACTAGGTGTTGGTTCCAATTGTGTAGCCACGTGGGCTTTTGTCTATATTGGTTCTAGCTAGGATTAGGACTCGACATTCTGCTTAGTGTCGTTTAACTTGGTGTAAGCTTTGGTGTACGGTTTGTTCCGCCATAAGGGAGCGTGTTGATATAGTGTTTGTGAAACTCTCGAGTGTAAGACTCGAGGAGTGGAGTAGGGCGAAGAGTGAGCTTTGTAGCCGAACCACTATAAATCTTTGTGCCCTGGTTTGATCGTTTCTTTCCCTATCTTTACTTACTTGTTTATAATTGTGTTCATAAAGTGTTGTATTGGTATCACATAAGATTTGAATCGAAAAATATTTCAAAATAAACTTGAAAAAGATTTTTGAAAACGTAATTAAAACGGTGAAACTATTCAACCCCCCTTCGAGTTTGTACATAATTGGTGTAAAATAAAAATCACGAAACAGATAGATTAAGTCCAACCAATAAACTATAATGTTGCTAGCTACTTTCCCGACCACAACCTTGAAAAAGACACAAATCACATACTAACTTACGCTTTAACACGGAAACACATGCTTTGTTTGATAGACATGAATTAGACTCAATGATGTCTTAATTATCATAAAAACAAACCTAGTTGGCATTCCCATAACAACAAACTCCATTCATTCCATAATATAGTGCAACAATAGTTGCGATATCTCCACTAGTACAAAAATACTAAGTTGGTTAATCTACGACCAACTTCTAATAATACACAACAATACTCCACATTATTGGTTTATAATACGTACCAACGAATAACCGATCAGCTCAAAATATAGAATCGGTTAACTTTAGACAAACAAATTATCTCATGACTTTTTTTTTTTTTTTTTTAGTTTTTCTATTTTTTAAAAAAAACAAATCAAAACATCTAATGATGTAAAATTTCACCACTTCACGATTATAATAAATCTGGATAATAATTTCAGAATGCTCAAAACTTAATATATAAAAATAATAGGGAAAGTAGTAAACACCCGAAAAACTAAAATAACTACTTTCATATTCCCATTGTGCAATTCCCGACCTAACCAAAGATAAGAAATACGCACATGAACACACGAAATACACACTTTACAAAAGCAACTAGCAACCAACCATGGACTTTAATCTATAGGGTAGGCTAAGGTGTAAAGGTGTAACGAAACATATTTGTAGTCGTGTAAGAAAAGAAAGGAATGTCTCGAATGTTTTTCTAGGGGTATCTTACTCTAAAAATGAGAATAACAAAAGGGTTTTATATGGGAATTAACTAACCACTGTAGTTCGTTAATATCACATAACATGAATAGGTTTTTGGTTTAATCCTAGAAATTGACCATTCGGTTTAATCATAGAAATTGACCATCCAAGACAAGTCACTTCAATTATATAACTCATGATAGTTACTTTTGCTAAACCTATATGATATGACAAGCATGATAATTAAGGCCAGCCTAAAAAACTTATTGTAGGTCAAACCTTAACTTTGTATTATCACACTTGCAACCTTGAAGTTTGATTCATCAGAACATTAAGTTTGATTTGGCAATTAGGGTTGTTTGTTTAAGCTTATGAGCTTATATTTTATCGGCTCAAAGTTTTTTTTTTGGGTAATACCAAAATAAAGCATCACTTGTCAAAAATAGCACTTTTGAGTAGCGAGCTTTTTTTTTCTTCATTGGGGTATTAAACTTTCATTTTTGGCCTCTTTGACGTATTTTGTGACGTTTTTATGACATTTTTGCCACTGGATTTTTAATTATTTTGGGGGGAAAAACGTCACAAAGTGCTTAAAAGTGACCAAAAAAATAAAGTTTATTTTCAAAACTCTGAGTTTATATAAGTCTGTTACGATATAATAAACTTATATAAGCTCCGAAGATTCAAAAGCCTAGTACTTTTATGGGGGACCAATTGGAAGAATGTGATGAGGATGAAGTTTAGTTGCGTGATGACGAGACCTCTAGATATATGTCTTCGATTGGTGGAGAAGAACTCTTTGAAGATGATCTTGATTGTTATGATGGATACGAGACTCAGGTTTATGATTTACCTGAAGAGATGCAGGCTTTTTGTGATTAATTTGATATCCGTCTCCTTGGTCGTGTTAGGAAGTAATTTTCCTTCTTTGTGTTAAGTTCATAAGATTGGTTTGCCTCTTTTATGATTGTTTAGGTTTGAAGTACAATTAGTGCGTTTGTGTTTCCTTTTATTAGGCTGAGGTGAGGGATTTCACCCTCATCCTATGTACTTAAAGTTTTTTGTTATGAAATACTGAAACACAAGCCGAAAACAAATAAACTCATAAGCCCATATATAAAGCTTAAACAAACACCTCCTCAGTCATCTCGAAAAGCCAATGGCTTGAAGCTATCACACCTTAAACTATCACCAAACCTCTGAGTTTGATGGGTTGATAAAAACATTAAAATAATAATAATAATAATAATAATAATTAAAAAAAAAAAAAAAAAAAAAAAAAAAAAAAAAAAAAAAAAATCTTGGCTCCCATTAAACTGAAACGTTTTGATACAATTATTGTTGTCGGTTGTTTGATGTTTGTTCAGCAAGCATTATATTATATTCTTTGTGGTCCAACGCTTAAACATAGGAGAATAAGAACCTCACTTTTGGTCATAACCGCATAGGAGGTCTTGCGATTAGTCGATTACCAAATAATGGAGTCATTAGCTTTCGGCCATCAAAAGTTGCAACTTCTTGTGTTTCTAAATTATTGTTTCTTTGGTTTTTCATATACTTTCCCTGAAGGTGACTCATCCTGATAGTAACCACACAGAAGCACATTAAATTAGTGCATAATTCATAAGAATGCTTCAAAAGCATTTGGGAAGACATTTCAGAGGTTACATGGATTGTGGTGACCCGGAATTAAAAGGTACCAGACGCATTTCATGAGAACTAAACAAGAATTGTAACACAAGAAATGTTTGCATGGTGCATTTCAGAAATATCAAGGACTTTTTAGAGTATTTTAAACTACGCGAAAAATATTCATGTGGTTCATGTGAACCCGTGAAACTATCCTAGGTCACCTATTTGTTACATGTATATCCCTTAGATTGGAGTAAACAACAATGATGATACATGAGATTTAATCACATCTGGATGAAAATCCTCGTCTCCTTCACCATACATGAATTGAGCCATTCTAGCAAGGTTTGTTGCATAATCGATAAACTCCCGTGAAGATTCAGAGTTAACAATTGCTCGTTCTTTGTTAAGTTTCTTCCATGTCTTGTCGATTAACGATTTTATATAACCTCTAGCTTCTGGTTCAGTAGCACCGGTCTCATGCATGTACAACTGGATAGATTTTAGAGTATCACCTCTTTCCATTTCACCCTAAAAGGACAAGAGAATGTTAAAATTAAGAGATGTCGTCTAAATGGAAGAGAAAATACAGATATATAATGAAATAGCAATTTATGTAACTTGATGTAACAAAGATGCAAAGTATAGAAATAAATCTGATAATTAATTAAAGGGCGTACTAATGAAGTCCCCAAGTCATCAGTAAGTCGGAAGATAAGTGATACATAACGAACTATGTTCTCAGTTCTTTCGATGCAATGATGGATTTCTTTGATTGAACTAACTGATGTTAAAAAGTGCACATGCATAAGTGCTACAGGTCCTGATATCGATACACAAGCATTGTCCAAGTACTCATTTAGTGTTGGTATATGTCCCCGGTGGTACCATTGAGCTTCTACTAGATACGACTTACATAGATCTGCCCACTGCGAAGTTAACATTTTAAAGTCAAAACTCTGAATTGATTTGTTAACAATATAAGGAAAAAAAATGTTATACACATATAGCTAAAGAAGATGGATGTATTACTGCTTTCTTCAAGTATGGAAGAATGAGGAATCCTTTGTTTGCCAAAGTTTCGTACGTTATATCATTTATCGAGTTGTAAATTCCAAAGAAACATATCTTCATGTAATCTGGGAGTTGTTCAATCGCCTTTATATCCCATCTACGAAATTCCAAAAAAATCCATGTCTTACATAACTCATGTCGATACTAGTTATAAGGAAAGTAAGATTGTTTTAGCATTTACCTGTTTATAACATCAGTGAATTGTTCTAGTTCGCCCAAAGTACCAAACACATCATAGACATCATCGAGAGTAGTGATCATAGCGGCGACCTTAGTTATTGTTCTCCTCCCATGACTAAAGTTTGGTAAGTAACTAAAACCAACTGCCCAAAAGAAGTTCTCCACTAGCATGTCCCTTGCAAAGGTTAACTTGGTATCCCAACTTGTTTTTCTCCACCACCTATTAATCGTCGGGTATTATCAGTTTTGCTTCACAATTAGCAACTTCATTATGAATCACTTAATTACAGCTTTACCTCTCGTTATAGTGTCATATATCGTGATAATATGCTTGGAAATATATGATACCTTGATGCATGTTTTAGATCCTCAAGATGGATAGCCTGGACCATATCAAAATCCAATTTTGCAAGCTCGATTAATGTGGGACTTGCGCCACCTCTTTTCTCATATACTTCAATAAACCACTTCGACTCTACTCTTGGTACCCTCCAATGTAGCGGTTGCTCCAAAGCGTGACTTACTAATGACAAGATACTCCCATCAATCTTCTCCAAACTTTCTTTGAGATATTTGGTTGCGATGTCTCTAGCGTCATCCAATATGCTTTCATCCTCGAATGAATGATAACATGCCTCATACAAGTTGAGCATTCCCACAACATCTTCGAGTAAGTATGAATTAAGGTTTTGATTCTTGTCCTTAAAGTTGAGAAATATCTCTAAATATTTAAAAGAGAAATTGTAAACAAACAAAAATTTGTACAAGTGTTTCCATATATCAACTAAATTTTATTGAAGAAGAGCAAAAATGAGAGATATGTATAGTATGTAGCTTTAGGCAGCCTATAATTTTCTCATAAAATGAACTCTTAATTTATCAGGACGGAACCAGGACCAAATATGAGCGAGTGAATAAATTTTTGAAACCGTAATACAGAAACACATTTCGATAAACCGGGTGCATTTAAGATGCTTCTAAAAAAATTGATTTTCTTTTTCTAAATTAACACTAAATAGAAAAATCCACAAGGGTCCCGGACACCCGCGGAACCCCCGTTATGTCCCTGATTCATTGAAAGTTGAAACTTTACCTTGAGGAACATGATAACCATGTTGTCTCATTAGTCGAAAGCCAAGAGCCTTAAGGTTCAAATCAACTTTATTCCACTTTTCAGGAAATTTATAGTAATTGTAGTAAATCATCTCCAAGGTATTACTTATTTCCTCCTCAAAAAGATACGATATTCCTAGCCTCTGCAACTCGTCAACTAGCTCCAGAGTTCTCAACAAATTTCCTGCTTTTCGTATCATCGTCTTCACTGCGTTCTTCAAAGCATTTGCTCTTGTCACATAATCATCTCCCTGCATAGGTTAAATTCTTAATGTCACCATAACTGTTCATTATATAAATTAATATAAATGTAAATAGGAAATAATAATCATACTCTGTATTTACTAGAGAGTGACTGAATATGATCAAATGACCACGATGATGGTTCGTAATTTGCTGATCGCCTTACGTGGGACTCAGCCACATCGACAGTTATTCCAGTGGCTTTTGTTGAATATATACGTTTGTAAGCGTTACCTCTTGCTAGAGGACTTATCTGTTGTACAACTAAATATGGAAATAAGCTTATTGATGCCATAGCTAAAGAAATAAGTAAAGAGATATGTTAGAAAGAAATAAGTTGGTCTATAAGGATTTTTAAGTTAGTGGAATCATTCATCTAATTTGTACTATTTATAGAGAGCCATGGATAGATGCAGGACAAAGATTATTCTAGGTGGTAGTATTGCAACATAAGGCCGGGCACAATGGTGACCCGGGTCATCCCCTGTCACATCTGCTTTATCTCCGGTGACCAGACATGATCAAATTACCACAGTCGATGATCGAGTTAATATTTATCACTAAAACTATAAAGAGGGTGCTGTAAAAATCGGTCGTAATTTCGACCGATAGTTATTTTATTTATTTATTTATTTATTTTTAACTCGACCGATGTTTGCCCCTACACCCACAATGGGCATAACCGATTCAATATCGGTCAAATATTGCCTTCGACCGAAGTTTTTCCGGCCCTCTGTGGCTAGCCTAAATGAACTACAGTAATAAATATGTTATATTTTACTATCATAACTAAAATAAAACGTTACAAGTAATAAGTAGTGATGTCGATTGATAATTATCATATGATGAAATGCCATTCATGTATAAGTTATAGCTAGCCAGCTAGTTTATAAGTTATAGGGAAAAAAATCAGCACTATTTGCCACAAAATAAACGTTATTGCTCATGGTCACCTAGTGCTATAAATAATTAAAGAATCCCGATATTCAACTTTGACAAAAAAAATTCTAGACCACTAAATTTGAGGCAATTATCGCTTCCTTTTTGTTGCTATAGCCATAATATAAAACATGTTTCAAATCCCAAAGACCACTAAATTTTAACACCTTATGAAAATATCTTAAGGTGGTCGGGGCCCTCCCATTCCCCTATTGGTTTAGCCTTTGAACATGTCATCATCGAGTTGATAGAGTACGAGATGATAACGTATGATATGAAAATGATATAAGTGAGAATAAAGAAAAGAAAAGCAACACGTGAAAGTGATTGTTTTATACTCCCTTAATCTCAAAATAATAGCGTATATTTCTTTTTTTATTTCAGATTAATCGTTCATTTTTCATTTTAAGTAATAAAAAGAGAATTTAGTAAGAGAATATTTTATTTGAGTGGTTGAAAATTATAGTGGTCTTATTTTTATTAAACTGTGTGACTTTTATCTCATGACAATAATTTTGAAACGGAAGGAGTAGCTATTACTCTTTCCGTTTCAAAATAATTGTCCATATTTTTATTTTGAGGTGTTTCAAATAAGTGTTTATTTTGCATTTCAATCAATGAGAAGATGTTTAGTAGAAATAGATGATATTTGATTGGTAGAAAATATAGTTAATATGATTTTTTAAAACTTTGTGTATATTGAAAGTTGACACTTATTATGAGATGGAGAGAGTATCTATTAACAGTTTATAGTGTAGAATTATGAATGAATCGTGACTCTATTAATGATATGAATGGGTATATAAATACCACTACAAATAACATTCTAGACCTCGGGCTTAGCCCATACAAATATAAGATGGACTATGTCCATACTATGAATATATCGACTAACACTCCCCCGCAGTTGGAGCGGGAGGACACCGGGCACTTAAACTGGACCTAAACTCCTGAAACAAAGCATATGGTAAACATTTGGTAAAAATATCTGCATACTGATAACGTGAGGGTACATGAAGCACTCGAACCTGACCAGCAGCAACCAAATCCCGTACAAAATGAATATCAATCTCTATATGCTTCGTACGTTGATGCTGAACCGGATTAGAAGATAAGTAAACTGCACTAACATTATCACAGTATACCAGTGTAGCAGAAGATAAAGGTGTGTGTAACTCACGTAAAAGATTCCGCAACCAACAAGTCTCAGCAACAACATTGGCAACCCCACGATACTCTGCCTCAGCACTGGAACGAGACAGCGTTGGTTGACGCTTAGAGGACCAGGAGAGAAGATTGTTACCCAGAAAAACACAATACCCAGAAGTCGATCTCCGAGTAGTAGGGCATCCAGCCCAATCAGCATCAGAATAAGCAACCAATGAAGAAGTTGATGAAGAAAACAACTGCAAACCATAGTCTAATGTACCCCGAACATACCTCAAGATGCGCTTAAGAGCCGAGAAGTGAGGCTCCCGAGGATCATGCATGAAAAGGCAAACCTGTTGCACGGCATATGAAATATCAGGTCTAGTAAACGTAAGATACTGGAGAGAACCAGCAAGACTCCGATATAACTTAGGATCAGAAACCGGATCACCATCATCACCCAATTTAGACTCTGTATCAACAGGAGTCCGAGAAGGGTTACAATCAACCATATGTGCATGCTCCAATATCTCCATAGCATACTTGCGCTGTGACAAAAACATACCAGAAGAGTCACGCGTAACTGAAACACCCAAGAAATAATTAAGAGCACCCAAATCTGTCATAGCAAACTCCTTATGTAAAGAAGCAATTATCTCTGATACCATGTAGAATTATGAATGAATCGTGACTTTATTAATGATATGAATGGGTATATAAATACCACTACAAAGAACATTCTAGACCTCGGGCTTAGCCCATACAAATATAAGATGGACTATGTCCATACTATGAATATATCGACTAACATATAGTTGAGATTACAGGTTTGAATTTTTAAATTTGTAAATCACCTCGCGCATGATGTATTGATACTTGCAACTTTATTTGTGTATTGTGCTTGGATGAGCAATATTTATACAACTAAGAGAGATTGTTTTATAGGTTGAGTTTTTATCAACAAAACAAAATCAATTAAGAATTATAGTTCATATTGTACAGTAAAAAAAACTGGTAGTGACAATCTCATTTAAAATAACATAAAATAATAAACACGACAAGCGGCTCGACCTTTCTAGCAGCTAAAGCAAACTTTGAAAATGAGGACAGTTTGTGCACTTTTATAGACTATTTTGTATCAAGATTATATTACTAGCGCAATTTAACGAAAAATACTTGAAACTTTTAAGGACAGTTTGTGCACTCTTTCGATTGATAAAGCTCTCGTATTAAAGAATTGTCATGTCTCAAATAAATTAATGGTTAACACGTATATTTTTTTGACTTTTCATGATAAGTAAATAGCTATAAGTATTTCTATGTTTGGAATTGTTTTATAATCTTATTATTAACACTATCGTCATATTCAGTGACAACAATGTTGACGAATTGTTGAGTCTGATTGTTGCTTCCAAGTGTGGATCAGATTTAGCATACTAGTTGGAGTGCTAGTCCAACTCGTCCAAGTTTATTCTTAATGTATTACAGTAGTATTTATCTAGTTAGGTTATGTTTAGTGTAATCCTAGTTATAGTCCAACGCGTCTTTGTAGTCTATATATACCATGATGGATAGGGATTCACATTGTATGAATTGAAGTTTTTGAGTTAAATTTCTTCAATAAAGTGTTTGTGTGTTTGTGGCAATTGTTCCTGTTTTCTACGTGGTCATGTTCTTGTGTTAATAAGTTGTGTGTGTTCTATAATTACCATTAATTGGTATCAGAGCTTCGTGAAACTTTGGAAGACCTATAACCTGCGATAAAAAGGTTACATAAACCGAAAACTTGTTGGACTACAACCTGTGATCACGAGGTTTATTCGTGTTTTTTTTTATCAGAATACTTAATCTGGTCATTGTGTTGTTTGATTCACACTAATGAGTTGGCAACAGTCCTCGAGGTTGTTGATTGTCTCACCATTTGAACTTAATATAGCCGTGATATATGAGCTAGAAAGTTCCCCGTTAAGAACTTATTCATTATCCTAAAAAAAGAACAAGGATAACAGGAGATCGATCAGGTTCCAACCTACCACCACCGCTGGCAAAGGAATTAAATTTGACGTTTTAGTGTCCCTTGTTAACGTAAACTAATTACACCATATGGAGGATGTGCATGGAGGTCATTCTTGGAATTCATGGAGTTTGGGAAGTAATCAACCCGGGCTTAGATGATACCAAGAAGAACAATATTGTTAAAGGGTTATTGTTTCAATAAATACTAGAAGACCTGGTTTTACAAATCGAGAATCTAAAAACCTGGAAGGAGATGTGGGAAGCAATAAAGACTCGTAACCTAGGGGCAGATCATGTGAAAAAAGCTAGACTTCAAACCTTAATGATGGAGTTCGAGACTCTAAAGATGTCAGATAATGTTTCCATAGAAGCATATGCCTCAACACTATCAGGTATTGCTTCTAAATTAACCAAGCTTGGTGAAGTTATGTCGGAACACAAGCTGGTAAAGAAGTTTCTCACAAATCTTCCTAGACAGTTTTCTATATCGCAGTAGCCCTAGAACAATTTTTAGACCTTAAAACCTCGGGTTTTAAGGATGTAGTTGGAAGATTGAAAGCATATGAAGAAAGAGTGAAAGAAGAAGCAAGGCCGGTGTTGGACAGGAGCAGGCTGGGCCATCGCCCAGGGCCCAAGATTTTGGAGGGGCACCATTTTTTGCAGTCCATTTATATATATATAATAGCTCCAAGAAGCCTTTTCTCAGCCCAAGTTTAAAAGTTAGTCACAAAAACCAATATTTGAGACCCTTTTTCAGTTCAACTTCAAAGTTTATCAACACAATAACGTTTAGGGCCCTTTTTTCAGTTAAACTCAAATTCAATTGTATCATTGCATGCCGCTACTAGTCCTATCATGCCTTTTATTTGTATGGAAAAAATAAAACAATTACATTTTTATATACTAGACAATCGGCGTTAAACAAAATGACGCTATTGTGATATGAGTGACTATTTTGGCTATAATCAAGGGCCTATTTTTTTTATTGCCCAGGGCCTCCGAAATCCACGGGATGACCCTGAGAAGAAGATAAAGCAAATGATGCTCAAGAAAAGTTTCTCTATGCTAGGATTGAAAATTCCAATAGGAATAATGACTCAAGGGGAGGAAGAGGACGTGGTTCGTACTCTCGAGGTTGTGGTCGTGGTCAAGGACGTGGTAAGGGCAACTATCAAAACCAAGGTCAATGTAACTCCTTGAAAAACTACGAAGATAATAAGCAAAATGGTAAGAAACAGAAGCAACGTGACCTCTCACATATAAAGTGTTACCTTTGTGATAAGTACGGACACTTTGTGTCAAGATGCCCAAATCGAAAACGAGACTATGAAGTACACCTTAATGAGATACAAGAGAGAGGTGTAAATCATGAAGAAGACATATTCTTTATGATGAACTTGGTTCAAGAAACGCTTTTCAAGAATGAAGAAAGTATATTCCACCAAAGATCGAGTCCAACACCGAGGAAGAGGATGTATGGTACTTTGACAACGGTGCAAGTAACCACTTGAAAGGTAATTACTCTTACTTTTTTGAATTAAATGAAAATATAATAGGTCGTGTAAGATTTGGGGACGGTTCGTGTGTGAGCATAAAACGAAATGGCTCGATGTCCAGTTGTGATATTTATTACATTCTCACTCTTCGAAGTAATGTGATAAATCTTAGACATGCTACAATATCCAATTGTAATATTAGGATACGATGTGATTTCTTAACCATGTGTGATAGTTGTGGGAGTTTGCTAATTAAAGTCCCGAAAAGTGTGAATCGTCTTTACAAGGCTCAACTAAAAGTTGGGAAACCTTATTTTTTGCAACCAAACATTGATGAAGAGTCGTGGTTGTGGCACGTGCGATTTGGTCATATCGGCTTTGGTGCGGTGATTTTGATGCACAAGCTAGCTAAAGGGGTACCTGTAATTAAGCTTCAAGAACATGTATGTAAGTCTTGCATGGTTAGAAAACAAACAAAGCGATCATTCTCCAAGAAGGCAACATATAGAGCTTTGCAAATACTTGTGATGTTACACGGGGAGATATGCGGACCTATCAATCCCCCTACTCAAGCGGGCAACTCTTATATCTTGGTTCTCATCATCGATTGTTCAAGGTGTATGTGGTCTTTTCTTTTGAAACACAAGAGTGACGCATTTGGTGTTATTAAGAGATTCAAGAAGTCGATTTAAAAACCAACGGGTAAAGAGATTGTAATAATCCATACGGATAGAGATGGTGAATTTAAGTCACATGACTTTAATCATTTTTGTGACCAAGAAGGCATGGCATGCATGTTGACGTCTCCCTATGGACCTCAATTAAATGGAATTGTGGAATGACAAAACCGTACTCTACTCGAGATGACAAGGTGTCACATGAAGGCAAGAGGTGTACCAAATTTCTTTTGTGGTGAGGCGGTTCGACATGAAACTTATATAATAAATCGAACATCTACATGAGTGTCAGTAGGAGTTACACCATATGAGAAGTTTTGTGGAGAAAAACCGAATCTTGAAGACTTAAACGTATTTTGTTGCATTTCCTATGAAAGAATAGTCTCGAAGCACTTAAAGAAACTCGATGATTGGTCAAAACTGTTGGTTTATCTCGCAAAGTAGCCAAGTTCAAGAGGTTTTCATCGTTACAATCCACATGAAAATAAAATCAAAATCTGTGCACATGTGATTTGTGATGAGCAAAGAGGCTGGGATTGGATGGATGTCATCGAATATACAAACGAAGAAAGAATAAACCAAGTATTACTATTCTTTGGCATGATATACATTAAACTAATTTTAATCGGGTGTTGAACGAGGAGGCAAGCCCGCAAGCTGTTACTATTCAGGACACCAGCCATATACTTGCTACTGTTACTACTCACAACACCAGCCCGACACCTGTTACTGTTGACGCTACAGTAAATGAAGAACATGAACCTCATAATGATGTTACCCCTATCCTGACACGTCGTTCAACTTGAAACATGGTTTTACCAACGAGGTTAGGTGACTACCAGCTTAACATTAATGAACTTGTGTTGGCAATTGATGAGGAACCAAGGAATTTTAATGAATCCAAATTGGAACCAAAATGGCTCAAAGCAATGAAAACCGAGCTTAATTCTATTGTCAACAATAATACTTGGAAACTCATTTCTCTGCCTAAAGATGTTAAAGTGATTAGGTTAAAGTGGTTGTTTAAGATCAAACGAAACACATATGGCTCAATTAATAAGTATAAAGCGCGTCTAGTTTCTAAAGGCTATGTACAACAACCTGGTATTGATTTTGATGAATTGTTTGCACCAGTAGCTCTACTAGAGACCATACGACTCTTGATTGCTCTCGTAGCCAGGAAAGGATGGAAGATTCATCATTTGGATGTTAAGACGGCCTTTATGCATGGTGACTTAAAGGAAGAAGTGTATGTTGTTCAACCCGAGGGTTTTGAAAAACCAAGATGAGAGGAAAAAGTATATAAGTTTTCTAAATCGTTATATGGCCTAAGGCAAGCTCCAAGGGCATGGAACATAAAGCTTGATAATACTTTAAAAGATATGGGTTTTTGACAATGCATGTAAGAAAAGGCGATTTATAGATCGATACCCAATGGAGAATTTATCATTGTCACGATTTATGTAGATGATTTATTTGTGACTGGGAAAGGCTTGGATTGCATCAATGAGTTCACGAAAAAGATGGCATCTCAATTTCAAATGTCGGATCTTGGTGAGTTAACTTATTACTTGGGTATCGAAGTATCACAAAAAATGATTGTATCAAGAGCAAGCAAGAAATATACGCACTAAAAATCTTAAAAGAAGCTGGTATGGAAGATTGCAATGCAACTTTAAATACAATGGGTTCAATGAGTTCATGAAAAAGATGGCATCTCAATTTGAAATGTCGGATTGCATCAATGAGTTCATGAAAAAGATGGCATCTCAATTTGAAATGTCAGATCATAGTGAGTTAACTTATGTTATCTCTTCTATACTCGTCCAGATTTAACATACTCGGTTGGGGTTGTTAGTCGCTAAATATGCAAATCCCAAGATAGTCACATGCACGTGCTATCAAGCAAATCCTACATTATCTTAAAGGTACAACTTTATTTAGAATTGAATACAAGTGAGGCAATGACATGAAATTGGTGGGATATAGTGTATCGGTCATAACGTTGATATTGATGATGGGCGGAGTACTACTGGACATGTTTTCTACCTAGGTACATCACCTATTAGATGGTGCTCACAAAGTAAACTACTGTGGCACTATCTTCGTGTGAAGATGAGTTCATGACAGCCATTGCAGCTGCGTGTTAAGCAATTTGGCTAAGGGAGTTATTGGCGGAAGTGACGGGGTTGGAGAGGCAAAAGGTGATAATTAAACTTGATAACAATGCATTATCTAAGAACCCGGTCTTTCATGGTAGAAACAAACACATCCATGCTCGTTATCACTTCATTCGTGAATGTGTGAAGAATGAGCAGGTGATAGTTGAACATGTATCTGGAGAAAACCAGCGAGCAAATTCTTTGACAAAAGCCTTGACGCGTATAAGGTTTAAGGAGATGAGGATGTTACTTGGTGTGCAAGAGTTAACCTCTTCGACTTAGAAATTCAGGAAAAATGTGATATTTAGACTTCTACAAGCCCGTTTAACCCCATTTTTGCGGTCACGTTTAAGTTAAGATGTTAGCTACCACTTTCATTCTTTGAGAAACAAGTGGTTATACTAAAAAAATAACTTTTATAGGTTACAATTCTGTTAACCAGAATATGACATGTTTCACGAAAACATTTTTAGTTTAATCATTGGGTGTCATGACGGGATGCGCCACCCAGCAAAATGACCACAAGACATAGATATTTAATCCAATATATTTAGTTTAGGTTTAAAGTCCACTGATTAGCGTACTTAATTCCGTTTAGAAATCACTTTTGCATGTCCAGTCCTTTTATGTTTTCTAGTGATCTAGCATATGTACCAAGTATAACCAAGCATAATAAACTTATAAAACATATAAAATACAATAAGAAACATGTAATCACAGAGATGAAATGAAAAGTTTGAGTGTTTGGTTCCTTACAAAGATTGGTGAACAAGATAAGATTAAGAACAAGTTAACACTAAACCTAGATTACCAATAACCCTTGCACCCTTTTTTTCAATCTTTTTAACACTTGTTCAACTTGATTATATCTTGAAAAACACCTTAAAATCTCAGACCTTGAGCACCTTGAGAACCTTCAAATAACTCTTGAAATGATGAACTTGAAGGAGGAAAAGGATCAAGAACAAACTAGGACACTTGATCTTCAATCACTAATCAAAGGAACTAGAAAAATCAAAAGAATATGGGGTGTTCTATGGTGGTGTTTGGACAGCAAGATGAGGGAGGAAGAGAGTAGAGGTGAGTTGATGTTTATCTTGAAAATGAGGGTGAATTTGCATGTAAGTTGAGGGAGGTTTCAAGGCATGCATATGAGGGTTGACAAGTGTCCATTATGACTAGGGATGGCACCCGTGGGTAATGGGCACGGGTACCTCTAACCCGTCACCCGCCCACGTAGTTTTTTTCTCACCCATCACCCACCCGTCACCCACCAATGGGTACAAATTTCTACCCATGCCCTTGCCCGTGGGTATTTGTTGCCCATAGGTAAACCCATGGGTTAATGTTATGCAACAAAATTACAAAACTATAAGATGAAAACTAACTATAAAACTGCGTAATAAGATACCAATTAATTTGCCAAATACAACTTTGATTATTTGATCTTTCATACTCTCTTTTTAGTCTTGAAACTCAAACAAACTTTTAGATTAATGTGTTTTTTTGAGACTTGGTGGTAACTGCTAAATGTATACCTGCAACATCATAAATATTTTAAATAATATAATTAATTTTAACATGGGTTTATGGGTACACCTACGGGTATTTTGACGGGTATACCCGTGGGTATTTTAAATGGGTGTCATGGGTTTACCCGTGATGGGTATGCCTCACCCGTCACCCACCCGCCACCCACTGATGGGTAAAGATTTTCACCCATTACCCACCCGTGGGTGAAAATTGACGCGTTTACCCACCCATTTATGGTGGGTACCCGCGGGTTGTGGGTTTTTTCTCGCCCATTGCCATCCCTAATTATGACACCAAAACATGAACATATGAGCCTTGTTAAGACAGCAAATCTAGTAACTAACCACATGGACTTATTTCCATGTGGTTGGTCGTTCATGGTGAGGGGTGGGGGGGGGGGGGGGGGGGGAGTTAGTGGTTTTGTGGTAGTTTTATGTTTAAAGGGTGTAGTTTGATCCTGGTAATTGAAAATGTAAAGTTTTTAAAATACGAAATGTCAAATTGGGTAGTAATAAAATGGAAAACATATAAAAATGTTAAAACTTATTAATGTACTATATTAGTAGTTTAGATGAGTGGTGAGTTCATTGGAGGGTTTAAACATTGTAAAAACCTAAAACCGTAAGTTAAAATCCGCGTAAAACGTAAAAGGTGCAAGGTTTATGTAAAATTTGAAAAAGTACATTATAAGTTTTAAAAAATAATTGTAAGGAACAAAAAATGCATATAATGTGTAGACTAGGCATAGTCTAGTGTCGGTTTGAGTTAAGTGTACATTAAACGACGTACGCGGAATAACCTATCTAATTACTCACAAAAGTAAATTTACTTAAAATTAAATAATATGTATAATTAAATAATTAAATAATGACCTCAAAATTGTGAATTGTTACACGTTAGGACTTGCTAAATATAGGCAAACGAGTTGGATTAACTCGTGCGTTTTAGCAAGATAAAAAATAAAGCAACAATAAGTATTCGGTTTCTTTAGTTTCAGTTAATTTATTAATAATTACTTGTTAACATCATTAATAGATATAATATTTTTTATTAAGCTTTAAAATTATAGACTGATATTTGTTAATTATACATCTTTTTAATATCAAAATTCTCATATTTATGACATATTAAATAACAAAGTATAAATTTTCAGTGTAAATATTGTTTAAATTTGTTATTTATTATTTTAGGCACGAGACATGAGCTTTTGAGCTAAAGTACAGGATTTGATCGTTTATCGAAAATTACCCGCTAAAACCCAAGTTTTATCTTAAATACTAAAGGGAAATTGGCAAAAAAAGGCACTATACTTGCCACCTTTTGTCATTGTATGTGTCATACTTTTTTTTTTTTGATTATAGCACCAACTTTTCTAAAAGATGCCATTGTGTGTACTGGTGACTTGTTTCACCTGTTGCAGCAGGTTGAGTTAACGAGCGTTTGTTTTTTTTGCAGCGTTAGTCCTTTATTATTGCAACGTTAGTCCTTTACACGTCTTTGTCCGTTTTTCATCCGTTTTTGCACGTTTTCATACGGTTTTGTCCGTATTTACACGTTTTCGTTCGTTTTTTCACGTTTTCGCCCGTTTTCGCCCGTTTTGTCCGTATTTACACATTTTAGTTCGTTTTTGACCGTTTTTACACGCTTTCGTCGGTTTTTTCACGTTTTCGTCCGTTTTTTAACGTTTTCGCCCGTTTTTGTCTGTATTTACACGTTTTCGTCCGTTTTTGTCCGTATTTACACATTTTCGTCCGTTTCTTCACGTTTTCGTCCGTCTTCGCACGTTTTTGTCTGTATTTACACGTTTTCGTTCGTTTTCGACCGTTTTTACACGTTTTCGTCCGTTTCTTCACGTTTTCATCCGTCTTCGCACGTTTTTGTCTGTATTTACACGTTTTCGTTCGTTTTAGACCGTTTTTACACGTTTTCGTCCGTTTCTTCACGTTTTCATCCGTTTTCGCACGTTTTTGTCTGTATTTACACGTTTTCGACCGTTTTTACACGTTTTCGTCCGTTTTTTCACGTTTTCGCCCGTTTTCGCACGTTTTTGTCCGTATTTACACATTTTCATTAGTTTTCGACCGTTTTTACACGTTTTCGTCCGTTTCTTCACGTTTTCGTCCGTCTTCGCACGTTTTTGTCTGTATTTACACGTTTTCATCTATCTTCGACCGTTTTATTTCTCGAAATTAAAAAAATTTTGAAAAAAAAATTAAAATAAATTTTTATTTTTCGAAAAAAAAAATTATTTTTCGAAATATTTATTTTTTGAAAAAAAAATTAAAAATATTTTGAAAAAAAAATAATTTTTTTTCCGAAAAATAAAAAATTATTTTAAATTTTTTTCAAATTTTTTTTTTCGAAAAAAAAAATAAAAAAAAATTAAAAAAAAATTTGAAAAAAAATTAAAATAATTTTTTATTTTTCGGAATATTTTTTTTTGAAAAAAAAAATTAAAAATATTTTCGAAATAATTTTTTTTTTTAAAAAAATGTTATTTTTCGAAAAAAAAATATTTTTTTTCGAAATATTTTTTTTTGAAAAAATAATTAAAAATATTTTGAAAACAAAATATATTCTTTTTTGAAAAATAAAAAATTATTTTAATTTTTTTTTCAAAATTTTTTTAATTTTTTTTCGAAAAATAAAAAATTATTTTAATTTTTTTTTTCAAAATTTTTTTAATTTCGGGAAATAAAAAATCAATTTTTTTTCGAAAACGTGCGAAGACGGACGAAAACCTGAAAAAACGGACGAAAACGTGTAAAAACGGTCGAAAACGCATGAAAATGTGTAAATACGGACAAAAACGTGCGCAAACGGGCAAAAACGTGTAAAAACGAACGAAAATGTGTAAATACAGACAAAAACGGACGAAAATGTGTAAATACAGACAAAAACGTGCGAAAACAGTCGAAAACGTGAAAAAACGGACGAAAACGTGTAAAAACGGTTGAAAATGAATGAAAATGTGTAAATATGGACAGAAACGTGCGAAAACGTATAAAAACGAACGAAAATGTGTAAATACGGACAAAATCGGACGAAAACGTGTAAATACAGACAAAAACGTGCGAAAACGGGCGAAAACGTGAAAAAACGGACGAAAACGTGAAAAAACCGACGAAAACGTGTAAAAACGGTCGAAAACGAACGAAAATGTGTAAATACGGACAAAAACGTGCGAAAACGGGCGAAAACGTGTAAATACGGACAAAACCCTTTGAAAACGGGCGAAAACGGACGAAAAACGGACAAAAACGTGTAAAGGACTAACGTTGCAATAAAAAAGGACTAACGCTGCAAAAAAAACAAACGCTCGTTAACTCAACCTGCTGCAACAGGTGAAACAAGTCACCAGTACACACAATGGCGTCTTTTAGAAAAGTTGGTGCTATAATCAAAAAAAAAAAAGTATGACACATACAATGACAAAAGGTGACAAGTATAGTGTCTTTTTTTGCCAATTTCCCAATACTAAAACAAAACTAAGCCTAATAAACAATCTAATACGTGGCTCGAATGTGGCTAGTGGTTCGGCTTTGGTAGCTAAAGATTACTTGTTATTTACTTCTTTCATTTCAAAATTATTGTCAACATAAGAAGATTTTAAAGTTTAGGAAAAATGCATTAGTTACTGATTTGATTTTTATGAAAGTAAACGAAAAACATATTTACCCAATGTTTTGAAAACCGGGTTCGAAATCGACCCGGTCAAGTCACCGGGCACCGGGTCAACCGGTTGGACCGCCGGGTCAACCCGGTTTTCAATTTATTTATTTTTTTTATTTTTTTGACCGGGTCAACCGGTTCGACCGCCGGGTCAACCGGGTCGACCACCGGGTCAACCCGGGTTTTTATTAAAATTTTTTGAAAAAATGAAACCCGGCCGGGTTTCGAGAACCGGGTTGACCCGGGTCACTCAAAACCCGGCGGGTCAAAACGGAACCAGTTGAACCGGTTAACCCGGCCGGGTCGAACCGGGTTTCAAAACCTTGGTTTTTGTTGAATCTCAGACCTTGATAGATCTTCTGAGCACTCTAGGATCGTTAGTTATGTTAATGTAATCACCAACACACTAATAGATAATCTCTGTAACTTGTATTTTAAAGCGGAAACAAACACAAGTTTTAATACTAAGAACCATTGATCCTCTATGGATCTTTTCAATAATAATAAAAGTGTTTTCTAAAACGTAACTCAATACATAATCGTGTGTTCCTTTTATACACAAGGAACCCTAAACCGTTTCACAAGAAACGTATATTTTAAAACTTCTAAAAGATATGCATTATCACTTCCTAACTAAACTCATGCATATCCTAACTATATTACATAAAATACGGAATAACTATATCCGCAGAAACTAATAATGCTGAATCTAAACTTCAGTAGAAACACTCTATAAGCAGAATCTGTCTCTTCAGTAGAATTCATCAGCAGATTCTTCAGCAGAATTCTATCTTTGTAGAATTCCCAACAATCCTCCCCTAATCTTGAATTTGACATGGTTAAGTTCAAGATTCTTGATAGATCTTTAAAGTTACATACCAAGAGGATTGAAATCGAACATCATCAGCAAAGAATCATCATCAGCAGGATCTCTATGATCATTACATACATGAAAACTCCATCCTTTGCAGCAACAAATGACCAAATGTACATCAAAACAAATGAGTTTCATACTATTCTCATCACATCCAGGTGTGTGAACTCCTGTGAGAGGTGAATCATTGAAAATAATGGATTTGATGTCTCTTTACCAATAGCCATCACTACTAGAGTAGCCAAATGTTTTAAGTTCGAAAACCATGGTACACTGATGACCAAATGATTTTTAGCAAATCATCAGCTATAAACATATTTGAGATGTCTTTACCTGTAGCCGTTTGCTCAGGACTAGTCAATTATTTGATGAAAAATCATCTTGGCAACTGAATACCAAATATGGTTTTCCACTGCCTTTACCACAAGCCATATACATGTGGGCTAGCCAATTATTGGGAATCCAGAAAGGAAAAATCCATGGTCAATTGACAACCATTTCAACTCTCAGCAATGAAGCATGGGTGAGTTGAGTACCCTATAGTTTTGAGCAAACTATTACAGCTATCAACAGATTTGATGTGTCTTTACCAAAGCTGTACCCTTTGGAGTAGCCAACTTTTTGATGGAATAGTCAACATCAGGTAAGTTGATAACCATAGAATGTGTGATCAACACCAAACCTGCATACAACACACACAATACTATACAAAACTGTTAGTTGTTTTTTTTTTTTTTTTTTTTTTTTTTTTTTTTTTTTTTTTTTTAAGAAAAAGAAAATAAATATACAACAATATACCATCAAATAGAAGCTACTCTGCAAGTCCTAATTCTGAGTTTGAACACTTTAACCAGAGATTCAGCAAACAATCTGGATCAGGAGGAATCTCCAACTTTTGTTGAAGCATTTTCTCCATCATAGACACTGTCAAAGGATATCTTTTGCCAAGATCCATAATAAGTCTGAGTCCAAATGTAGTTTCCAACACATGAACATATGTCATAGGATAAAACTTCCAACTCTGAACCTTCCATCTCTGATTGCTTTTCCACACATCATAACCAGCACCAGTGGGAGTAGAAGAATCAAAAAGCACTCTGAGGTCACCTAATAAATACAATCCAGACCCTGTAGGAGTATGAGTTGCATAAAATTTGTGAACCAAATCATTGAGAGTGAGCAAATCCTGATGATCCACAAGATGTAGTATTTCTTGTAGAAATGTAAATGATAAAGAAGTTTTATCAAGTCTATAAATGGTATTGATGTGTCCATTTTTAGACAATTCCCAATGAACCAAAACATCTCTAACTGCCTCAGGCCAATCATCAGGGGATCCTTCTTTGATAAATGAAGCATCAGGAGCATTCACATCTATTAGTCTTTGTGTTGAATGTGAAGTTCTCACTTTAGCCATTCTCTTGGCCCTTCTTCCAGGAACATAAATTGCATCATGAGGTAAAGAAGTTTCAGTAGGAGCTTCAGCTTCAGTAGATACACCTTCTACAGTACCAGTTTCCACTGATGGGTTATCCATTTGTTCATCAGTAGAATCCTGAGAAGAATCAAGTACAGCAGATGCATATTGTTCATCCATAGCCTTCCTCATCTGTTTAGCCCTAGCAGCTTGAAGCTCTACTACTCTTTCCTTAAGCTCATGAAATCTTGCCATATCAGCTTGTTGTTCATCATCTAACCTCTTAGCAGCCTCTTCACCCAACATCTCCTCCTCCATTTGTTTCCTGGTTCTCTTTCTAGTTGGAGGATCTTCTGCTACTACTTTAGCTTTACCTTTATCACCAACAGGAACATCTATATGAACAGAAGAACCAGCATCAGCAAGAATGGTAGGAATAAGCTTAGGAGCTCCCATTCCATCCTTGCCACACCTAGACTTGATTCTATTATACATCTGAACCAATTGTTCATCAGAAAGTGCCCACACTTTTTTCTTAGTCCAAGCATTGTTATATAGAGCACTGCTTTGACTTTTCACATAAGTTCTCATATAATCCCTTTGTTGTGCATGAGTCATGGGTTTATCTCTTTTTGCTTTGGCTTTTTGCTCATCTGCTTCTCTCTTCCTCAACTTCATCTTTTTCACAATTTCAGAAACCCAGTCCTTTTTATCCACCTCATTGCCAAGAATGTCTGAAGCTAAGCCAGGAGGATCAATCACTTGTTCTCCAATATGCTGCCAGTCTGACTCATCAAAATTTTGAACAGCAGCATCCAATTCTCTCTGTCTTTCAATAGGCAAGGTAGAAATGTATCTTTGTGTAGCAGACTGATATTCTGAATCAAATTTGGCTTGCTCTGCCTCAGCCAGCTCTGAACTCCTCTTATAGTCTTCCCATTCTTTCAAGAGTCTTTCTTGTTCAACTCTTTCTTCATCTGTAATAAGCCCATCCTCACACACTTCAACCCCTTCAGCAAAATCATCATGAGGAATATTCAAATCTTCCATAGGATCAGCATTTAACCTTTGAACAACTGAATCAAGTAGATTATCAGCAGATCCTTAAGGCTTGAGGGTTTTAGTGATGTCATCAAGAGAAACTTGCTTAAGAACAGATGGATCATGAACAGGGGAATCCATATACTCTTTTCCTGCTACAAAGAATGTATCTACTGATGCATGAACCCCATCAGTAGTCTTGTCAGCAGCAATGGTACTAGATGGCTGTTTCTCCTAAAGAGTATCAGCAGCTTCTGCCATAAGAATGTCATCACCACTTGACACCTTAGAAGATTCAGCAGCTTTCTTTGCCAAATATTGTCTTCTACTTCTTCTGCTGAAGTGAATTGTTGGCTTAGGTTGAGATACTTCAGCAGCTTTGGGAGAAGAATCATGTGACTGTCTAGCAACTTCAGCCAAAATTTCAAGAGAGTCCAAATTTCCTTCCTGAGGCACTTCAGCAGTATCCATTATCACCTTGCTTTTCTTCTGTTGAGTCAATTGTGCCTCCAAATCCTGAACTTTGCTTTTCAGCTTCTCAATCTCACTACCAAGAGTAGACTTGGTATCAGCAAGCTCCTTTTGGAGATCATCAGTCTTTCTCATATACCTGCAAAGCAAATCATATATAGAAGTGACAGTAACAGGGTCCTCTGCTCCACCAACAGATTGCTCAGTGGTAAATGGAGCTTCATTGAACCTAGCAGGAGAAACAGACATATGTACAACATTGGGAGAGCCTTCATCAACTAGCTCTCTCACTGGACTAGGTGTTGGTAATCTAGTGATCTCAGGCTCAAGAGGTATTGGTACCTGTGTACCAAGAGACTGAATTGTCTCTTCAACCTCAGGAGTTTGCTCAACAGCAGCAACCTAATATGGTGAAGGAACAGGACTAGGTGACATATGGGCAGGAGAAGGTGGTGGTAGGTCAGAAGAAACAGGTAATGGTTCAGCAGTTGTAGCTGGCTCTTCCTCATTTACCACTGAAGGATTACCATCAGCAGCAACACCAGAAGATGATGGATTACCATCATCAGCAGCATTTTGAGAGGGCAAATTGCCAGCAGCATCACCCTCAACTACATCATCATTGCCATGTGGCAACATAGCATCTAACAGAGGGCGATGTTCCCTATTATAGTTGGTTTTCATTGAGGCAAACAACTTAGAACCAAGACTCTTAATAGGCACATGAATCCTATCTACAATGGTTATGTCTAAACTTATTTGTAAAAACCTAGGGTACATTAAGAACTTATGATTTTGTTTCTCAATATTTTCTAGCATATTGTCAAAAATGAACTTTGAGAAATTATAAGTTAAACCCTTAGAGAGACAGACAATACTACAACCCAATTGTAGAGAGAACTGATCGCATCCACCACACTTGTTGCTTATACATTGGAGCAGCAAATGTACCAAATACCTCCACTTAGGACAAAACTGATTCTTCTGCCACTTAGTTGTGTCAGTGCTTTGATATCCAGCTTCCCTCAGCCCAGCAAGTATCTCTTCAGTGTTGGAGTGGTAAACACCATTCTCATCATCCAACTGAAGCTTTGTCCTGATCAAACCTTCTGTCACCACATACTCAACACCTTCAATGTTAGCCACAATCTCTGTGTCAGATCTCTTCTCAGCAGATGCCCAAAATTGCTTCACCATTGATTCATAAATCACATTGGGACAGTGTGTCAAAGCATAATGAATCTTTGAACGCTGTAGAAACTCCACCATTAAATCAAACTCTTCATAACCCTTAGCCTTTCTCAAAATAGCATACTTGTTATGATCTCGCTTCAATTGAAGTTGTGCCATTTGAATGATTTTACGTAAGACGGTTATGAATTACGAAAAGAATGATGGGTTTAAATGGAGTGATGAGAGAATAATTTAGTTTAGGCAGAGATATGCGAAGTAGGTTATATTTGGAAGTTCCCCAATCGTGGTCAAAATTATCGGAACAAACGGTTGACCAAGTGTGACGTGTAAAACGAAATCCTCCAAATTCAAAATTACCCTTCAGCAGAAATGAAAGTCAAATCTGCTGATGAATGGTCAATCAGCAGAAACCAAGCAAGAGTAAAAATATCTTCAGTGAATATCTTGATTTTACTGTGCCACCCAACTCGCATTAATTATCATAACGCCTAGACTTTGCTTATTTAATAACCCCAAATTACACTTCTCAGATATCAAATTAACCCCAAATCATCTCAAAACCCTAATTTCTCAATCATCCCCAATTCATCCTCATATAATGTCTTCCAAACCTGAAATTATAGACTTAACCTCCTCCTCTTCCTCTTCTTCCTCATATGATGATCTTCCACCATATCCATCAGAAATAGATGATTCTGATTATGCACGTGAATTGGAAAGGCGATGGAATGCTTTGGAGAAGGGGGAACCAAGTAATGCCCCCATTCCTGCTGAGAGACAATATGTCTCTCCCTTCATTTTCACGTCTGATGAAGACTCTTCAGAGGATGAAGACGAAGATCCCTCATTTCTTCCTCCTTCCACACCAGAGAGACCCCAACCAAGGCCTAGGAAGAGAAATCCATCTCTTCTAACATCACGGGGTGTGGTGTTGGGTCTTCCTGCTCCAGGATCTGGTTCTTCATACCATGGATGCAGGGGAAAGGGCAAGAAGACAGATGTCGTGGGTAAGGGGAAAGGTAAAATGGTGTAGGTGATGATAGGATGTTTCCAGGGACCAAAGTTATAAACCTCGGTTCTTGAGCATCTTCATCGACGTTTTCATCATTCTTCCTCCTCTTCTTTTTTCATTTTCATCTTCAGCTTCTTCATCATACTGGTTATGCATCAATCAGCTTTTGTAATAGATGATAGGAGCTTGACTAATTAAACTAGACTTGCATAGGGTTGCATCTTGTAATTTCATTTGAAGTTGTTTGTAAGCTGCAATATGTTCTCAGAATGAATGAAAAAAAAATCATTTGCTAATTTTGATCTCTTTATATCTTTAATCAGTAGAAATCAATCTCAGCATCCATTAGACTTCAGAAGAAACAAATCTCAGCATCCATATTAACATAACTTGGTGAAAATCAGCAACAACTTATAATGGCATCCTGCAAAATAGACACAGACTAGCAAACAAACCAAACAAGCTTACAATACATTAGTTGGTTAGTGTTAAAACTCAAAAAGTATACAAATTATACAAAGTTTACAATCACAATCCTCCCCTGAGGCATATGCCTCCCCTCAAACTTTGCAGTCAAGGGTTAAGCATACCAATATGGACCACTAAATGTTGAAACCTAGGTCCATCAAAAGTTTTAGTTAACAAATCTGCCACATTATCATCTGTGTGAATTTTGACCACTTTAATTAAATGTTTCTCATAAGCATCCCGGATAAAGTGGTGCCTGATTTCAATATGTTTGGTTCTATTATGAAAAACTGGATTTTTAACAATGCAAATGGTACTTTGATTGTCAATATAAATGGTGGTATTCATGAAATTATACCCATAATCCAGCAATTGATTCTGAATCCATAGAACCTGTCCACAACAATTTGCAGCAGCAACATACTCTGCTTCAGTAGTAGAGGTAGCAACAATGGTCTGTTTCTTGTATTTCCAAGAAATTAGTCTTCTTCCAAGGAATTGGCAACCTCCAGTTGTGGATCTCATATCCATATTGGCACCAGCATAGTCACTGTCACTATATGCTTCCAGCTTAAATGGAGATTCTTTTGGGTACCAAAGACCTAATTTGGGTTGGCCTTTCAGATACTTAAAGATCTTTTTGACAGCATTCAAGTGAGAGGTAAGTGGAGTGACTTGGTGCCTTGAACAAGCACTCATAGCAAATGTAATATCAGGTCTAGAAGCAGTCAAATACATCAAAGAACCAATCATGGACCTGTACAAATGAACATTCACAGGAAGATTAGGTTCAAGATTGTTCTTTGGTTTGGGAGCTTCATAGGGAGTGGTGGCAGTCCTGACATTCTCCATATCAAACTTTTTCAACATATCCTTTACATACTTATCCTGACTAATAAAAATACCATCAGGTTTCTGCTGAACCTGTAAACCCAAAAAGAAAGTGAGCTCCCCCATGGCACTCATTTGAAATTCTCCCTTCATCAAATCCTCAAACTCTCTACACCATTCTTCTTTTGTGGAGCCAAATATAATATCATCCACATAAACCTGCACAAGAATGATATCCCTGGAGTCTTTCTTAAGGAAGAGAGTCTTATCACTGGCACCTCTTCTGTAACCATGTTTCAGCAGAAATGTAGAAAGCCTAGCATACCAAGCTCTGGGTGTCTGATGAAGTCCATAGAGAGCTTTGACAACCTTATACACATAATCAGGATGATCAGGGTCTTCAAATCCCTTGGGTTGAGTCACATAAACCTCCTCTTCAATCTCAACATACAGGAAAGCACCTTTGACATCCATCTGATAAACCATAAAGCCCATATATGATGCATAGGCCAAGAATATCCTGATTGCTTCGACTCTGGCCACTGGTGCAAAGACCTCATCATAGTCTATGGCTTCCTCTTGCCTAAACCCCTGAGCCACTAACCTTGCTTTGTTTTTCACCACAATACCCCTTGCATCTCTTTTATTCTTCAAAATCCATTTTGTCCAAATGGCATATTTACCATCAGGGAGAGGGACCAATATCCAAACCTGCTGATTCTTAAATTGCAGCATCTCTTCTTGCATTGCTTCAAGCCAACTTGAATCAGCAAGTGCTTGAGGAACACTGGTTGGCTCTATCTGAGAAAGAAAGCAGGCAAACAGACAATGTTTGAAGTCTGTGTGATTGTCCCTCTTTTGATTGTAGACATAGGAAATGAAAACAACTTCACCATATTTAGTGTTCTTCACAGTGCTTCTAGTTCGAACAGGTGCTTGAGGATCTCCAATAATCTTAGATAGGGGATGAGCATTATTGATGCTGTGGGGTAGACATTAATTGTGGCATCAAGGTTGTTGACAGTAGGCCCAAACTCAGTATCATAAGAAGCTGAGTTAAAGAGACCAAGTTTGGGCTGATAATTACCAAGATCAGAAGGACTTGAAAATCTTGTAAATGGCTTCTCAAAGTCTGCAGACACTTCAGTAGAATTCTATCTTAGCAGAATTCCCAACAGTTTTACCTTTTGATAATTAATGATGTGTTTCCTCTTTTCTTTCAATTTTTTATAAACATCAAATTTGATTAAGGGTAATATGGTACATTTAAATAAATCCAATTAGTATTTTTACTCGCGAATAATTATTTTAAAACGCACTAAAAAAAGAAAGTTGGACAATAAAATTGAAACAGATATGGAGGTGGACATGTGGCACCTTGGCTCCAGTATATTTCTTATGGGTTATGTTATTGTTACCATCTTAGCCTACCAATAGTACATATATTTTGTACCTTCTACCCTCTTTTAGCTTCATGTTTACAGTATAACACAGTTTTTTATATGTTTTGTACTTTTTCTTAGTTTAATATTTTTTACTTGTTAAATTTTATTTTATTTTATTATTTATTATTTATTTTTTTTTTTCGCACTTTTTGTTTTATAATTTTATTATAATATAAGCAAAATTTTAAAAATAAAAAGAAAATCAATAAAAATATAAAAAAACAAAGAAGGTATCACTTTTAAAAATAAAGGGAAACCTATCCCATTTCTGTACCCACGTTTTTTAAAAGTTTTTGGCTCCAGACGACATGTTGAAATGATACTCCGTGCTATTCATGGGCCATGGATTTTAAGTGTACATTATTCGTATGACACGCAGCTCAAGTAGGGGTGTTCATCGGTTCGGTTCTCGGTTAATCGATTTATTCGGTTCGTGTTGTTCGGTTAAAAAAAATTTTTGGGTCATAACTGAAAACCGAACCGAACCAAAAATATCTATAACCGAGAACCGAACCGAAGTTCAGTTCGGCTATGGGTCAAAACCAAAAACCGAATTTTGTACTTGAATTACCCTATTTATATATTTTTTTAATTTAATTATATATATTTTTGGCAAAAAAAATATTTCAAACATAAAAAGGTGTTTTTTACATTAATATAAAATTTTAATGGACATTTTATATATATAAAATAATATAAATATAAATATAAATATATATATATATATATATATATATATATATATATATATATATATATATATATATATATATATATATATATATATATATATATATATATATATATAATTCGGTTTTCGGTTCGGTTTTTGGTTCAGATAGCTAAACCCATATTCAAACCGAAAACTGAATTTTTAATTCGGTTCGGTTCGGTTTTAACAAGTTCGGTTCGGTTATATGTTCGGTTCGATTTTTTTCGGTTCGGTTTGGTTCGATTTTCGGTTTATTCGGTTTATTACCCGACCCATGAACACCCCTAAGCTCAAGTACTTTTTGTCTATGAAAGGATCGTAACCTGCCACGTCAATAGAAGCTTCGGGATACACACTTCAATGGAATGTAAAGTATAGTTGGTATGTATTTGTATACAGAGAAATGATATATCCTCTTATTACATTTTTTTATTTATAGGAATTTGACAAGTGTTATAATATATTATTTGAAAAAAAATATAATTTATTATTATGTGTCTACGACGATACATAGAAATATAATGTAAGAGACTATAGTAAAACCTTCATATATATGTGTTTTCAAAGATATAAAATTGCATACATATCATTTGAATGTATAAAAATCATTGTACCATATGCGTCACAATGTACAGCGTCAAATAATTATATTTACAAATCTTAATTCTAGTTTGACATTTAATGCAAAACATGTTGTTTTTTAAAATTATAATATGTGTTTTTTAAAATTTGATAGTTTAGAATTGATCAAGCTTAAGATGTACTCCCCCCGTCCCATAATTATAGTCCACTGTTGACTTTTTAAGTTTTTAGTTTTCAATTTTGACATTAAATATTTTTATTTGTGTTATATATTACTTGATGCAAAATATATGAATGAACTGAGTTTTGAATGTATTTTTCATTGGTATAATTTTTATAAAGTATTATATAACACAAATAAAAATATTTAAGGTCAAAGTTGACAAATGAAGACTTAAAAAGTCAACAATGGACTATAATTATGAGACGGAAGTAATATGTATTAAGACATACTTAAAGTAGTTTAGACAAAATACATTAATGTTTTCAAAATTTAAGATTTCAAAAATGAAAATTCATTATTTATAAATAGTTTACAAATAGTATAGATGTAGATAAACCCCCGTAACCTCATAAATGAGTCAATCACTTATCAGCCTTATGTCAAATTCTCATAACGTGATTAATACTTTTTTGTTTTAAAACTTAACTTTATTTTATTTGATATTAGTGGTGAATTACTCCAACTATTTATATCGGTAATATATTATAAGAGTTTTTCTAACATGTGCCCTTAGACACATGATAATAGTGGGCTCATGTGTCCTTTTTACTCAGGGTTTACAAAAAGTACATTCAAAATAAACTTTTTTTTGAAAAATGACAAGAATTCATAAAAAAAAATGACACAAAGGCCCACCTCTTAACATGTGCCTAAGGGCACAAGTTAGAAAATCTCATATTATAAATAACTGACTTGTGACCTGCACATTGCGGCACACACTATTAAATTTATTTGTATCGAACTTCAAATGGTTCATCATTTTGAGCATTTAAACACATTTTTATATTTTCAATCATATATCGCACATAATTTAGTTAAAAATAAGTGACTAGGATCAATGACGGATCTACCCTTTGGCTACATGTGACACGTGATTTGTCGGTGAAACATAAACCTGCTCGTTTTCTTTGTTCGTTTCCTTTGTGCTACACTAGACTTATTTGCAGAAGGCAAATTATTTGGCCCAAATTGGTATTAAAATAACAAGCCCAAACATAGGATTAGGTACCCACTTATTAATACCTCTGGTTTCAAATTAAGTATACTCCATGTGTCTCTAAATAAATGTCCAGTTTAACTTTTTAAAGTCAAAATAGTTCAACTTTAACCTTATATATATTTGTGTTATATAATACATGAAAAAAATTATATCATTGAAAAATACATTTAAAACTCAATCCATTTATATATTTTGCATCAAATATTATATAACACCCACAAAAATAGTTAAGGTTAAAGTTGAACCAGTTTTACTCTGAAAAGTCAAACTGGACATTTATTTAAAAACGAAGATAGTATAAAATATCCGAACATATTATTATCTCATATTTTTATAAAATCTCGATTGATAATTATTATATGATGAGAAAAATATTTCGTGATAAGTTAACTATGCTTTAGCCATTCATGTGTGCAATCGCAAAAGATCTGTCTAGATGATTTCTTAATTATTTTGGTCATACACGAGGTGTTAAGAGATTTGTTTACAAAATGATTGACGTCTAAGTTGATCAAAAATATTAATTTATCATGCTAAAAACTAAAATATATCTAAGAGATGTATTAAGACAAGAGTACGTGCCTCGACACTCTAATGATCATACATTGCATATGAACTAAATTTGCATACTTCGGCACATTTGTTTTGTTGATAAAGTACGAAACGATGTCGATGACCTAGGATAAATGAGAATTACAGTTAAAACAAAAAAAACGTGAAAGTGATTGTACTTTTTGTGTTTCTACATTATTGTTGTTTTGGTTTTTAACATATACTTTCCATGAAGGTGGCTCGTCCTAATAGTAACCGCACAGAAACATGTTTAATTAGTGCATAATTCATAAGAATGTTTCATGGGTTGTGGCCACCTCGAACCAAACCAAACAAGACTTGTAACATAAAAGATGTCTGCATGTTTTTTTTTTTTTTTTTTTTTTTTTTTTTTTTTTTTTTTTTTTTAACTATCACTTTATTAAAAACTAATAAGATTTACAAGAAATTAGTGGGGAGCCGAGAGACTAACTGACCCCCCACACCTCTAGCTATAGCAAAGCTAATCCTACTAAAAATATGTGGAGCAGCACGTGCTCCAATATCTTGAGTAAAGGGCTTCCACCCGGCAAAATATATTACTTTAAAAAACAGTTAAGTATAATAAAATGTAGCTGAGATATCATATTAACCTCAAGCAACCGCTTGAACAACCAGTAAATCATACATAACATGCAATAAATGAACCAACTAGCTACTCACAACTAGAAAACCAAAACAAAACCAAGCAAGAAACAACCTATCAAAGTCTAATGTCATGGATGGTTGCAGCCTTTAATTGGGCCGCAGATAGACCACAATAATCAAAATAATAATCATCATAATCATTGTAGTCACATGTACCATATTTCCATTGCTCCAAAAGACTCCTCTCGTTTCCTCCAATACCGAAATAAGTATTCTCGTTAAGATATTCCAGAACTTGATTGTCATCGCTATCAGAATCAACCATATTACCCGCATTGGAAAAAGGTGTACCCACCTTGGATGAAGAAGAATCAACCTTTTTAAGAAGTTGACCATCATCATCCACAAGAGTAACTTTCCCTCCAATAATTAGCTCTTTAAGTTTCCCAATTTTCTCAACAATAGGGGTAGTACTAGTGCTACCATAGGGGTCGTCTCAATAACTCTCCTTCCAACTTTCTAATAGACTCTTCTTCCCCCACCTCCATTTCCACCCTTAGAAGAAATAGCAACAGCAGGTATACGAGATGCTACGAAACAAGCCATATCGTTTTGGCAATCAAGAACCTCATCATCACTATCTTCTTTAGCCACCTTAGTTTACTTCTTACTACCAGACTCCAAATCAGCCCCATCTTTAGGAGAAACACTTGTAGCAGAATACCATTATCATCAGCATCGGCCATATCAAGAGCATCAAATGAGTTCAATATAGCAATTGCTTCTTTAGTGATTTTCTCCTTAGTAGCATCTGGCTTTTTCGAAACAGGTACATACTTCTGCTTAGGTACTTTTAAAGGGCTAAATTTAGCCCTTTTCTACATCAATACAACGAAACGGCTTTTACTGAGGCATTTAAACCCCAACCTTCTTACTTTTTCCTTACGATGCCTTACCTCAGTGAAACCATCATCATTCTTTTCCAAAGTAGTTGAATCATCAGAAGCTTTGGCTGCCACGTTAGTATTACTACGAACAGCCTTCTTAATACGATTTAACATTCAATCAAAGCATGTCCAAAAGTTTTAGATTCACCACAATGAGGAGGTTTCCATTCATATTTGACATTAATAATTTCAGTAGTAAAACTATTACCTTCTTCATTTGAAATTGCCATTGTAACCCGGATTTTTAGTTTTGAATCCGCGCTTAATTCAACTAAAGCACGAGCAAAACTAATACAGCCCCAAGACTAGACACACATAGAGTTTATAAAAGCATCTAACATAATAGGTTTCCCTACTTGCGTAGCAATCAAGCTCAAACCATCCTTAGAATAAGCAACCAATGGAACCTTATGCATTATGATCCAAACCAGTACCTAGTTTACCTCATTCCTATTAATGGATAAAGTAGGAGTCCATTTGTTAATAATAATAGGAGAGTTACGTATAATCCAAGGACCTCATTCTAGAACACGATCCAAACCCTCCTTGGTAGCAAACTTAAAAAGAAACACACCATCATCATTCTTCATCAGCTTTTGCAAGCCAAATTTTCCCCATGTATTAGTAACATAATTTTTAACTAAAGGAAAAGAAATGGTCTTACCAAGAAAGTAACCAAAAAGTACGTTATCATATATGCTTAAAACCTTCTTTATAGCAGCTATAAACAACATTATGTCATGATAATCCACACAATCCTCATTGACCAATGCTCTAAAATTCACTTTCGGAACCATACGAGTAGCATTAACGACATTGGCAAAAGAAGTAGGAGAATCTACCTTAGTAGCCTTATCACTCGTCGAAGTAGAAGCAGCCTTTGGATCCGTATTACCTGTACCAACACAAGTCACATCAATATGTTGAGAATTGACACTCTCAGCATTATGCGAACAAGAAGCCTAAATACTACCACTTCTAGTAGCGATTGATACACCAGCCTCATTAGCAGCTGCATGTTGTTGTGACACATTCACACTACGGATCAATTCTTCGTTTCTCAACCTAGTTGGATAGGCCAAATTGGTTGAAGTATCCTTTTTCCGATTAGACCTCAACTTAGATGTAGGATTGTTGTTTAGAAAACCCTTTTCCATCTCTCTTAATCTACGAATAAATCCCTAACATAAGTTGTAAACCACGGATAAAATAAACTAGCATTCAACAAACAAAAGCAATCGACCAAGAAAAAAGAAAACCCTGACAGAAACAATTAGGGTTTTAAGCATGTGCACCACCAATACCTAACCTCCAGTCATAATGATAGTCGATGTAAAGTAAATAGAAGTGACTATGATCAGTCGACTTAGAATAAATAGACAAAATCGACTTAAAAAACGATTAAGTAATAGTCGGTTTAAACCCCTAAGGAACGATTAAACTAAAAAACCTAAAACTTTGTGAATAAGAAAGTGAAACTGAATTCAGGATAATAATAAACACGAGTGATCACTCCCTTTAAACAAAACGCTCCAAAAACACAAGGAATTAGGCAAATTTAGAAGAAAAATGATTAAGCATTGTTAGGGTTAAAAATCGCCAAAGAGGAGAGAGGCTTTTAGGGATCCATGGTGCATTTCAGAAATATCAAGGATTTTTTATGAAATTTTAAACTACACGAAAAATATTCATGTGGTTTACGTGAACCCGTGGAACTATCCTAGGTCCACGATTTACATGGGTATGCCCATATAATTATTTGCATTAAGAATGATCATAGAAGACAAACATTCCATTTTAGAATATTAAGATCTCATTCGCTTCTTATTCACGCATATATACCATCGTGTTACATATTGATATTTATATCCCTTGGATTGGAGTAAACAACAATGATAATACATGAGATTTAATCACATCTAGACGAAAATCCTTGTCTCCTTCACTGTACATGAATTGAGCCATTCTAGCAAGGTTTGTTGCATAATTGATAAACTCCCGTGAAGATTCAGACTTAACAATTGAATGTTCTTTGTTAAGTTTCTTCCATGTCTTGTCGATTAACGATTTTATATAACTTCTAGCTGCTGGTTCAGTAGCACCGGTCTCATGCATGTGCAACTGGATTGATTTTAGAGTATCACCTCTCCCCATTTCAGCCTAACAAGAACAAGAGAATGTTAAAGTTACCAGATGTCGTTTAAATGGAAGAGAAAATACAATATATAATGAAATAGCAATTTATGTAACTTGATCTAACAGGAAAGGGAAGTATAGCAGTAAATCTGATAATTAATTAAAGGGCGTACTAATGAAGTCCCCAAGTCATCAGTAAGTCGGAAGATAAGTGATAGATAGCGAACTATATTCTCAGTTCTTTCTATGCATTGATTGATTTCTTTGATTGAACTAACTGATGTTAAAAAGTGCACATGCATAAGTGCTACAGGTCCTGATATCGATACACAAGCATTGTCCAAGTACTCGTTAAGTGTTGGTATATGTCTATTGAAGTAAATCCTTCCTCCTTCGGAGTGGCTGATTGTTGGGTCCTTCTGTCTTGATTACTGCACAAATACAACCGCTCGTTAGCCTCGCCCCGGGTGTTATCCCAGGACCAAGCTCGGGCGTGAGAGTAAGTATATTTCCAAGACCGAAAGGTATAATAATAAATGCAGGTATTTATTAGGGCAAAATGAATGTGTGTTACAATAAATGGCTTTGGGGTATTTATACTACCCCAAAGAGGGTACAGGTAAACAGTAAAGATGGTACTTGTTTGAACAGTGGCCGTACCTACGCACAGTAAAGTATCCTATGAACAGTAATCGTCGCCCTAGGCCTAGACTTGTGTCAGTTGTACTTGAGACACGTTTGCTGATATCCTGGGAATGCGGCGCACGTGGGCGTCCTTTCTGGCTCACTTGCCGGGAGGTAGCATTTTCCATCCGGTATCTTTTTACCGTCCGACACGTGTCTTCCGGACACATACGTCAACATGTCCGGCCCTAGTATTGAATTATCGAGTCACCAGCCAGTGATTCAATACTTCTATGCATGTGTGTTTCTTTCGGAACGAGGATGTGACTTCGACTTAATGGCTTATACTTGTTGGGTTGTTATAGGCCCATTGAATTGATAACCTATGGGCCCTGGTTGGGCCTAGCCCAGTGTCTTTGCGCCACGTCCCCCAGCGCTTTGGTCGTAGACGGCTAGGATCATTACACGTCATCGTGCTTCTGACAGATGCGACGTTTCGCTTCGCCCCATGCGTTTCCTATATATATAGTCCCTTTCACTCCTCATTTTTACACACAGTTAATACTTTTTACTATTGCTACTCCGGGCGTCCTTTTTCTTTAGCGAAGCATCTTCCGAGGTGAGTTCTTATCTTCCTTCCTTTAGTTTTATTACCGTTTCCTTCGGCCATCCTTTAGAGAACATGTCTGAAATTGTCCGGACGGGAGTTGTGGCTAAACCGCAAGCTAAAGCGGCCGTTGTTCCGAAATTTGACATGCATATATACAAGTCCAAACTTTCACAACAAGAGCTAGATGATATAATTGTTACCTACAATATTCCGGAGGAGTTGCATCCTATCCTTCCGGATCCAAACATGACCATGAATAAACTGCCCGCAGACAAGATTGGTATTTACACCCGCCAGTTGGATATAGGTGGAATTAGGGTGCCTTTTTCCAAGTTTCTGCTTGCGGTGATAAAACACTTTAAGGTACATATTTCGTAATTAGTTCCGATAGGGTTAAATCGAGTTACTTTGTTCGAAGTCCGTTGCTATAGTTTGGATTGCCAGCCGACCGTCTCGCTGTTCCGGGTGTTTTATAGATTATGCAAGCAGGGACATTGGTTCTCTTTTGAGAGTAAGACGAGGAAGAAAGCGAAGAAATGTTTTGTCGAGGTTCTAACTGGGCTTAAACATTGGAAGGAAAAGTTTTTCCTAATTGACCGGAGGGCAATTCCGGATGCCATGGCCTGGAGGCATAAAGACTCTAAGATTTCTGATACCTTTCCCATTAGCTACCCTGAGGAATCGGCAGAGAAACTTAGCGAAAAAATCATTAAACTCACGGAAGTGCCTCCCTGTATTTTGTGGGTGTACGGGCTTTCCACCGTGTGGGCAACAAAAGATGTTCAGGTCGTTCTAAAGGATGCCGAGGGGCGTGGTAATATACCCGTTACATTGTTACTTCGATTTACCTTTATAAACTGTTTCTTCTCTCTTTTTATTATTTCCTGTCTTGATTGTAGTTTTAAGTATGGCTGAGTTTCTTGAATTACCGGACTGGGAAGGTACTGAGGTGACGGAGGGTGAAGAAATACCCGCTGGCCAAGAGCGTCCTCAGCGGACCGTAGCGTTTCTTGCCGCCGGGAAAGAACTACCACCGAAGGATGGTCTGATGAGGATAGCTGAGAAGCCCTGTCAAAAAGTCATTGATTCACGCAAGAAGAAAGAGCAAAAGGCTCTCAAGAGGAAGACAAAGACTGGGGAAAGGCCATCCACCGCCATACCGAAGAGGGCTAGAAGAGATTCTAATGCACCTGAAGGTGTGGTCTCCCTGGATGAGACGGAAGATGCTACCCCTCTGAATCAAGCTTTTCCATCCGTCGTGCCTGTGCAGGATCAAGCCAATCCTAGTGTAGAGGAAAATGCCTCTGGAAATATTGCTCCCCATTTGTCTGAGGAGGAGCACATCGGGCAAGAGGACGGAGAAAACCTTGCTGGTGGGGCCAACTAACGCGAAATCTATCAGCCCGCGCGTGGCATCACTCCCCCCCCCCCCCCATTCAGATGGCTTCGCAGGAGAGAGAGCAGCAACCTCGTGCCTCGGATGGTTAGTGCTTTATTTTTATTCCGGTTGAGTATCCAAAGTAGCTTATCTTTTTTTTTAACATATTATGCTTTGTTCATGTTACAGCGATGTCTGTGCATCATTCTGGCCCTTCCAAGCGTCCTATCGTCCATGTGGTTCCTTCCGATCACTCCGGTATGACCGTTATTGTCGCTAGACTGTAAGTATTTCCAAAATGCCTGTGCGTGTCCCTGACTACTACTTATTTTCAGATCGGTCCGTTGAGCAGGCTAATTTCTTTGTTCCGGCCTGGACCCTTCGAGATGATGTCCGGATCAATTCCTATAGGGCCTGTCGTGAAATGATTGCTAACTTGCCCACCCTGGCCGAGCAGTCTGCCCTGGAGGAACTAAATAACATAGACCTGGCAAGGTTGGCATATGAGCAGCTGGGTACAAGCATCATTTCCCAAGGAGAGGTGCTCAGGAGGTTCAGGCACCTGAACGCTGACTACCGTGAATTAGACCAGATCCATGAAAAGTGTACCGAACAGGTCATCAGATTGGGGGAGGTTGAGAAGGATCGCGATGCTCAGGTTGAGAAGCTTCACAAGCTTTCTGTCGAACACGAGGATGTTTGCCGGCGGTTCGAAGCTTGTGCAAACAGAGAGAAGGCATTCCTTGAAAAGGTAGAGGTGTTAGGAAAGGAGAAGGAGGTTTGGCTGGATACCGGAGCTCAACAATCAGAGAAGATAAAACAACTAGAGGCTGAGCTGGCCGCCTCGAAGGATTTGGTCGCGAAGTTGAAGGTTGACAATTCAGATCTGACGGCGAATCTTGGGCAAACAGAGGTCGTCCGTCAAAATATAGTCAAATCCTTGGTCCCAACGGTCTTCGACGATTGATGGACAACGAGGAATATAAAAAATCTTTAGCGAAGCCTTTGAGCCTTTCCTATTCAGCTGGTTGGTTGGAAGGGGTGCGACTTGCCCGGAAGCCGGAGGAAGTGGAAAAAATCCTTCGCACTTCAAAGAAGGTCAACTTGGAAGCCCCGTCTATATGGAAGGCCGAATTCAACAAAGTTTTTACCTTTGAGTATCCATTCATTAGGAAGGTTGCTGATTCTTACAGGCTTCCGCTAGGGGACCTCATGAATATCTTCCCTGCTTCCTCCGCACCTCAAGGTTAGCTAGGTGGTTCGGAGCTTCCTGCTAGCGGCCCTACTCCAACTACATTTGTTGAAACAACAGCTGCCCATGTGACCGAGGAAAATGTTGATCCCCCTGCTTGAGTTATATTGTTTGTAAACCATTTTGCTGTCCTTCGGACACCTGAATATTTGTCTGTAATCAACATATGATATTTCACGATCTGTATATTCTTAATGTTTATTATTTCCTTTTCGTTGTTGCAATTTGCCCGTTTTCATTTTATATATTTAGGGTCTTTGCTTTGATATAAATTTATTGTTTAGTCTTACGGAGCGAAATTATCGTCCGGGCATCCATGGTGTTTGGTTGGGCATTCGAAACGAAATTATCGTTTGAGAATCTAGGACGAAATTATCGTCCGGGCCTCCATAGTGTTACAGGGCATTCAAAACGAAATTATCGCTTGAACATCCGGGACGAAATTATCGTCTGGGCATCCATGATGTTACAGGGCATTCAAAACGAAATTATCGTTTTAGCATTCGGGATGAAATTATCGTCCGGGCATCCATGATGTTACAGGGCATTCAAAACGAAATTATCGTTTGAGCATCCGGGATGAAATTATCATCCGGGCATTTGTATGTTCCTGATGGGGGCCAGCCATCAGGAGAGGAATAACAATTGTATTGCAAAACGTGCTCCTCCCCTTTCTCCCGGGAGGGGCATTCAAACTTGATTTATTTTTATTAAAAAGGTACTTGCCATTGCCATTACATTAGATACGGAATTCTAACAATAACAATTTTTATAAGAAGCAATTCCTGAGATTCACAGCATGCCATGGGCGGGGTACGTCCTTGTCATCCATTGTCTGCAACTTATAAGAACCGTTGTCGTATGATTCCATCACTCGGTAAGGGCCTTCCCAGTTTGGATCCAGCTTTCCTAGGTTTTCAACTCGACTTGCTTCATTCCGGAGATACACGAAATCTCCCACTTTAAAGTTAACTGGCTTGACCCTTCGGTTGTAGTAACGCTCCACTTGGGTTTTATACTTGGCTTCCCTTATAGCCGCAGCTTCCCTTCTTTCTTGCAATAGATCAAGCGAAATACGTTGCTCCTCTTCATTTCGGTCTACCGCCCTCCAGGGATCTTCCTCACTGCGGTTTTCATCAAACATTATCGTTCGGTACGTGGGCATCCCTATTTCCGCCGGGATCATTGCTTCACTGCCGTAGGTGAGACTGAAAGGTGTTTCCCCATTACTTGTTTTGATTGACGTCCGATAAGCCCACAGAACGCTTGGTAGTTCGTCCACCCATCCGGACCTAGCTCTTCCTAGTCGTGCCTTCATCCCCTTCAAGAGACTCTCATTGGCTCTTTCCACTAACCCGTTTGCTTGGGGATGTGCAACCGCCGTATTTCTTTTCTAATATGTAATTTTTTACACCAGCTTTTGAATGGGTCGTTCACAAAATTAGTTCCATTGTCCGTTACTATCACCCCCGGCAACCCGAAACGGCACACTATGTTTTCCCACACGAACTTCTTTACGTCCTTTCCGGTAGTTTTGGCTAGCGGTTTGGCTTCTATCCACTTGGTAAAGTAATCTATCGCCACAATGAGGAATTTTACTTTCCCTGTTGCTTCCGGGAACGGGCCCAACATATACATGCCCCATTGGAAGAAGGGCCAAGGTGCCATGATGGATGTTAGGGGGGGTTTTGGAAGTTTTGGCACCGGAGCATGTATCTGACAGGAGTCACGTTTACGGATCTCCTCCCTGGCGTCTTTATGCATCGTTGGCCAGTAATATCCTTTCCTTATTAACTTGGCTACCACGGATCTTGGTCCGGAGTGCATACCACAAATCCCCTCATGCACTTCCCGTATTATGTAATTTGCTTGTAAGGGGCCTACACATCTCAGCATCGGATTCAAATATGATTTCTTGAAGAGGATTCCTTCCTGCATTGTATAGTGCGGGATTTTCATCCGTAGGCTTCTGGCATCGTCGGCATTTTCCGGCCATACCCCTTTTTTTAGGCACTTGACAATAGGGGTCATCCAATTATCTTCCTCTTCCTCCACTATGGCATGTATTTGCTCCTCATCAACGGAGGGTCTTTCCAGAACTTCCACCAAAACTTCCTTAGTTAGGTGGTTAAAAGCTACGGAAGCCAACTTGCTCAGTATGTCCGCCTTCTGATTTTGTGACATGGGGATGTTCCGGATTTTGAAGCTTTTGAACCGGGATGCGTGCTCTTTTACCTTTGCCAGGTATCGCATCATGCTATCCTTAGTTGCGACAAAATCTCCATTCACTTGGCTTGCTACCAGCTTAGAATCGACCCTTACATCCAATGCCTCTATTTTCATATGTTCGGCAATCCGAAGGCCAGCCAGTAGTGCCTCATATTCCGCCCCGTTATTTGTACTTTCGAACTTTAGATGGAGGGCATAAGTGTATTCTTCTTGAGATGGTCCAATGAGCACAAGGCCGGCTCGTGCCCCTTCTTACTAGACGCTCCGTCCGTATATAAGATCCATTTAACCCACTCACTGAGCTCCCCGATCATGCTTCCCTCCTTCTCTTCTACTGGTATTTCTGTAAGAAAATCCGCTAGCACCTGTCCTTTGACCGCATTTCTGGGGATGTAGGTAATATCGTACGCCCCCAACTCTACGGCGAATTTTGCCATTTTCCCCGAGGCCTCCGCCTTGTTTAATATCTGTCTGATGGGCTGGTCAGTAATCACTGTCATCGGATGTGCTTCAAAGTACCTCCGTAGCCTTCTTGAAGCGTGTAACAGGCACACATCCAACTTTTCCATGGGAGAGTAGTGCCTTTCGGCTTCATTTAGCGTTAGACTGACATAATGTACCGGTAGTTGCTTTCCCTTTCTGTCAGCGATCAGGACTGCACTTACCGCTGCGGAGGCAGCCGCGAGATATAAATATAGTTTTTCCTTTGGCTTGGATGTCGTTAGAGCTGGGAGTTCTAGGAGCAACCTTTTCATAGCCTGGAAGGCTTCTTCTGCCTCTGGCGTCCATCGGTACTCATCTTTGTTTTCTTTTGTGATGTTTTTGAGGGTTTCGAAAAAAGGGAGGGACCTTTCTGCCGACCGGGATAGGAAGCGATTAAGCGCCGCTAACTTCCCGCTAAGACTTTGCATTTCCTTCAGAGTCCCTGGGGATTTCATATCGGCGACTGCTTTGGTTTTCTTCGGATTGGCCCTAATTCCTTCGGAAGTCACCATATATCCCAAGAATTTTCCTTCTTCCACACCGAAGGAGCACTTTTTTGGGTTTAATTTCATATTGATCTTTCGAAGATTATCAAAAGTTTCAGCAATGTCGGCCAGCATTGTTAGTTCGGAGTTACTTTTGATGACCATGTCGTCCACGTATGCCTCAAGGTTTCTTCCTATTTGTGAGCTGAATGCCGAATCTACCAAACGTTGGTATGTGGCTCCTGCGTTCTTCAGTCCGAAAGGCATTTTAGTATAGCAATAAGTCCCTTGGTATGTGTAGAACACCGTCTTCTCTTCGTCCACCCTTGCCATTTGCACCTGATGATACCCTTTATACGCGTCTAGGAAGCATTTATATCGGAAGCCTACTACGGATTCGATTTTCCAGTCTATCTCGGGTAGTGGGTAGTAGTCTTTTGGACAGGATGAATTCAAATTTTTAAAATCTATGCACATTCTCCAACTTCCGTCACATTTCTTGACCAATACCGGATTGGAGATCCATGTCGGATACCAGACCGGACGAACTATTCCGGCCTTGAGCCACTCTTGAACTTCCTTAGTTATTATAATATTTTTTTCTTGCGAAAATGTGCGTCTTTTCTGTGCAACCGGCGTGTCTTCAACCTTCACATTTAGGGTATGTTGTGTTATGAACCTTGGTACTCCTGTCATGTCTTTTGGTTGCCACGCAAATACATCCTTGTTCTGTCTTAGCAAGTCTATCAATCTCCTCCGGTACTCGTCCGAGAAATTTCCCCCTATAGTTATCAATTGATCGGGATAGGCTGGGTTTATTGATACCTCTTCTGTAAGATCGACTTTGTTTCTCCCTTCCTGGTATGTTTCCTCCGCAGGCTCTTTCTTGTCCTCTTTCAACGATAACTGTTTTTCTTCGCGGACTCTGGACTCCATCATGGCTACTGACCGTGTGACCAATGTAGCTATACCCTTCGGAGTGGGAAACTTTATCATGTCGTGTATGGTAGAAGGGATTGCTCTCAACTCTCTCAAACCCGTTCTTCCCAGGATGATGTTGTATGGTGAAGACGACCTGATTATTGCAAACTTCATTCTCGCCCTTCGGAACAATCCATGATCACCGAAACACACATCCAGCTCTATCTTTCCCAAAGGCCGGACCACCTCTCCTGAGAATCCCATCAGGGGGGAGTCACACTCCTGTAGCCTTGACTTGATTGAGGGGCACAGGTTGTTAAAGCAATGTTCATACATTACTTCCAATGACACTCCTTCGTCTAGAAAAACTCTCTTAACAAGATAGCCTTCGACCTCCGCCTCGATGATGAGTGGTTCGTCAGAGAAATCATTCGTTTCTATGGGAGGGAAAGTTATTGGAACGAGCATCCATGGCTCTTCCGGTTCCCAGCCTTTTCTTTTTAAGGAACCCACGGCGCCAATCATATTGATCACTTTTGCTTTCCCTCGGGTGTTGTCTTTTGGCTGATCCCTACCTTGTTGCCTAACAGTTCGGAGTAGGTGATCTATCTTCCCGGATTCCAACGCCACTTCTAGTTGCTTCTTGAGGTGGTGACAATCATTAGTAAAATGTCCCTTCTTTCCATGATAGTCACAATACCTGTCTGCATTTTCTCTGCTGGGTTTACCCACCAGCGGCGGTGGTGGGGGAAGTCGGAGCTGATGTTCCGTGGCTAATATCTCCTTCGGTTGCTTGACCAAAGCAGCAAGCCCTGGACGGTAGTGGTCATGTCTTCCTGCTTCTTTTCTTCGGAAATCTCCCTGCTGGTGTCCTCCTTGTCTTGGTGAAACATATGGAGAGTACGGCTCTTTATATCGATAGTCTCCTCGGCGGTCGTTCTTTCGCCTGTCCACATGGAACCCCCTTACTCTGTCCACCCTCGGGGAGAAGTTTTTGCGACCGTAGTCTTGTACTTCTCCCTTCGGAAGCTCCGTGTTCTTGTATGCTTCTTCTGACCGTACAAAATCGTCTACCCTTGTCATCATCTCTTTTACAGTGAGTGGCACCTTATCGGAGAATCGTTTGGCTAGTTCTGGACATTTATGGCTATTCATGAAGGACGATATGCACATTACTTCCGGAACCCCCGGGATATAATTGGCTTCATCTGTCCACCTTTCCTTGAAATCCGGAAGGGTCTCATTGGCTCTTCTTACTATCTTTGCGATTTTTGTCGGGTCTCGGATTCCCTTCTGCCGAAGATAGAATCGAGTGATGAATTGCTCTTCTAGGTCATCCCATTTGTCAATGCTTCCTGGCTCAAGGCGACTGAACCATCCTTGTGTTAGGCCATCTAGTGTTTGCTGAAACATTCGGCACCATACCGGCATTGGCCATTCAAACTGGTTAGCCGCTCCGGCAAAGAGGTTTATGTGATCGTCCGGGTCTGTCGAACCACTATATAACTTGATGTTGTTCGGCATTCTATGTTTTGGTCCGGAAAACTCTATTATCCTTCGGGTGAAAGGTGACTTGTGTACGGACTTGAAAGGCTTTTGTAAATCGTCCTCAGGTTGGTGCTTACCCCGATTATCTTCTGGGATCCTGTCGTCGTCCTCACCAAAGTCCAGCCGTATTGGCTTGAGAACGTTCCCTCCAAGGGCATTATGATCTTTAACCAATTCCTTCAGAGCTGTTAGGTGCCCTTGTATTAAATCTTGTATGTTGGGCGAGTCGCGGTTGTTCCGGTTAGAACCTTCCGGACCGTCTTTGTTGGCACCGTTCCCTCCAGTTCCCGTGAGGGGAGTTATAGGTGGGAGGTCCGTCATGCTATCAATCGGTAGATTGGATAATGAGTCCCACGGAGTGGCTAATTGTTGGGTCCTTCGGTCTTGATTACTGCACAAATACAACCGCTCGTTAGCCTCGCCCCGGGTGTTATCCCAGGACCAAGCTCGGGCGTGAGAGTAAGTATATTTCCAAGACCGAAAGGTATAATAATAAATGCAGGTATTTATTAGGGCAAAATGAATGTGTGTTACAATAAATGGCTTTGTGGTATTTATACTACCCCAAAGAGGGTACAGGTGAACAGTAAAGATGGTACCTGTTTGAACAGTGGCCGTACCTACGCACAGTAAAGTATCCTACGAACAGTAATCGTCGCCCTAGGCCTAGACTTGTGTCAGTTGTACTTGAGACACGTTTGCTGATTTCGTGGGAATGCGGCGCATGTGGGCGTCCTTTTTGGCTCACTTGCCGGGAGGTAGCATTTTCCATCCGATATCTTTTTACCGTCCGGCACGTGTCTTCCGGACACATACGTCAACAATGTCCACGGTGGTACCATTGAGCTTCTACTAGGTATGACTTACATAGATCTGCCCACTGCGAAGTTAACTTTTTAAGGTGAAAACTCTGAATTAATTTGTTAACATGTCAATAATCACAAATGAACCAAAATTTTGTTATACAAATATAGCCAAACAAGATGGATGTATTACTGCTTTCTTTAAGTATGGAAGGATGAAGAATCCTTTGTTTGCCAAAGTTTCATACGTGATATCATTTATTGAGTTGTAAAGTCCAAAGAAACATATCTTCATGTAATCCGGGAGTTGTTCAATCGCCTTTATATCCCATCTACGAAATTCAAAAAAAATGTCATGTCTTATATAACTGATCATGTCGATACTAGTAATAAGGAAAGTAAGATTGTTTTAGGGTTTACCTGTTTATAACATCACTGAATTGTTCTAGTTCGCCCAAAGTACCATACACATCATAGACATCATCGAGAGTAGTGATCATAGCGGCGACCTTAGTTATTGTTCTCCTCCCACGGCTAAAGTTTGGTAAGTAACTGAAACCAATTGTCCACAAGAAATTCTCCACTAGCATGTCCCTTGCAAAGGTTAACTTGGTATCCCAACTTGTATTTCTCCACCACCTATATTAATCGCCAGGTATTATCAGTTTTGCATCATGATTAGCAACCTCATCTGGGATCATTTAGTTATAGCTTAACCACTTGTTATAGTGTCATGTATCGTCATAATATGCTTGGAAATATATGATACCTTGATGCATGTTTTAGATCCTCAAGATGGATAGCCTGGACCATATCGAAATCCAATTTTGCAAGCTCAATTAATGTGGGACTTGCGCCACCTCTTTTCTCGTATAGTTCAATAAACCACTTCGCCTCAATTCTCGGTATCCTCCGATGCAGCGGTTGCTCCAAAGCATGAGTTACTAATGAAAAGATACACCCGTCAATCTTCTCCAAGCTTTCTTTGAGATATTTGGTTGTCATGTCTCTAGCATCGTCCAGTATGCTTTCATCCTCGAATGAATGATAAGATGCCTCATACAGGTTGAGCATTTCCACAACATCGTTGACTAAGTATGAATTAAGGTTTTGATTCTTGTCCTTAAAGTTGAGAAATATCTCTAAATATAAAGAAAAATGTAAACACACATAAATTATAACAAGTGTTTCCATATATCGCCTAAACTCTACGAAGCCTATAATTTTCTAAGAAAATAAATACTTCATCGAAATTTTACCTTGAGGAACATGATAACCATGTTGTCTCAGTAGTCGAAAGCCAAGAGCCTTAAGGTTCAAATCAATTTTATTCCACTTTTCGGGAAATTTATAGTAATTGTAGTAAATCATCTCCAAGAGATTGCTTATTTCCTCCTCAAAAAGATACGATATTCCTAGTCTTTGCAACTCATCAACTAGCTGCAGAGTTCTCAACAAATTTCCTGCTTTTCGTATCATCGTCTTCACTGCGTCCTTCAAAGTATTTGCTCTTGCCTCATAATCATCTCCCTGCGTAGGTTAAATTCTTAAATGTCGCCAGAACAGATCATTATATAAATTAATATAAATGTAAATAGGAAATAATAATCGTACTGTGTATTTACTAGAGAGTGACTGAATATGATCAAATGACCACGATGATGGTTCGTAATTTGCTGATCGCCTTACGTGGGACTCAGCCGCATCGATAGTTATTCCGGTGGTTTTTGTTGAATATATTCGCTTGTAAGCATTACCTCTTGCTAGGGGACTTATTTGTTGTACAACTGAATATGGAAATAAGCTTATTGATGCCATAGAGATATTAGAAAGCAATAAGTTGGTCTATAAGGATTCTTAAGATAATGGAATCATTCATCTAATTTGTACTATTTATAGCGAGCCATGGATATATGCAGGACAAAGATTATTCCATGTCATATTAAAACACTCCCAATCCATGTTTTAAGAGCACGTTTGTTACGAGGGTTTGGGATTTAAAGAGAAGAGTTGGATTTGAAAAAGGACATTTGGTTTACAGGTGTGGATATCATGTATGACTGAAAAATACACCATCTGAAATCCCCACAAGACAAGTAGGTTTTGTCAGCGAGTAATGTGTAGCAGTCTTTCAGCAACATTTTTTTTTATTTTTTTTTTTATTTTTTATTTTTTTTTTTTTTTATTTTTAAGGATGAAAATGGTTTTTTAATATTAATTGAAAAATGAGTGGCTAATATTGCTATGATTTTTTTTTTTTTTTTTTTTTTTAACCAAACTTTTATAGATTATAGTTATGGATATCAATATAGAACACCAATTATCTAGACCAAATAGGCAAGTTCTAGCCTTTCGTTTTTCACTTAAAAAAAAAAAAGAAGCTTTTCAACTTTTTTTGAGAATTAAATTATCTCACGTACGGTAAATCATCAAGCAACAAAAAATACATCATCGCGATAATAATGTTTTTATCTTTCAATAGACGGGCACTTCGAAATATCTTCGACAGACCTTTGTTTCGAGCATTTTTTAGTGTTGAAATTTTCCTCCCCCTGAAAAATCACATATGATCAGTAAAATCACAAGTGATTTGTTATTTTCAAAAAAACATGTGATTTCATAAATAACATGAGATTTGTAGAATCATATGTGATTTGTTATTTGAAAAATCACATGTGATTTTTAAAAAACAAATCAACTCGATTTTACAAATCACATATGACTTTTTAGGGGGGATATATATTTCATACTCACAAGAAGAACTCGAAAAAAAAAGTTCGTCGAAAGTATATAGAAGTGCCCCTCTATAGAAATACGATTTAATTCTCATCACAATGGTATAATTTTTTCACGTAACGATTAACAAATTAATAACATGATTCATTCATTTGATCTTCAGAGAATTTGTGATATATGTTGAATTTTTCTTTATATAAATGTGTTTATTTCTATCTTTGTTAAGATAAAAAAAAAAATTAGGCTAGGTTTCTTATAGCCCTCGATAAGTAAGTCATTATTATACATACATACAAAAATGGGCATCGGACAATCGGAGGCCTAAAGCTCTTATTTTAGTAGCTTCACCTTTAAGACACCCCTTAACACGATCCAATTAGTTAAAAAAAAAACAAATAAAGTAAAGAGACAAGTCGGGATAAGTACTTTATGTTCGACAATTCTAAATATTTCCGTGAATATAGCAAGATGAGCCCAAGTTACGGCAGCTCCGGTTGAAAGGGGAATAAGAGTATTAAGAAAAGGTATTTCCCGATGATCCAAAATGGCAATCCCTTTTGGGGGCCAAATACCTCCAATCTCTATCGTAAGTGCCAAAGAAGATTGAGAAGAAGCCCGAAAAAGAGCAAAAAGGAACATAAGCTCCAAAACAATAAACAGAATAAACCCATATCGAGGTCCTAATTGTACGACTTTGGTATGATGTCCTTCCAACGCGGATTCACGTAGAACATCGCGCCACCATACAAACATGGTATATAAAATATCAAAAGAGATGTTAACTAAATTATAAATCAGACATTCTTCTTTTAGTGGGAGAAGAGTAAATTTTGTATAATTTAAAAATGGATTGTCTAACGGCTGTCCTGGGACTAATGGTTAAGGTTAGTACATAAGGAAACGTTAATAGCTCTGAAAAAATAAGCATCTTCCGTACCTCTCTAAAACATTCACATGTTGTGATTTTATTGTGTGAAATCAAAATAGATACATAGCAAACAAAGAAAAAACTCGTCGAAATTTTATCATGTAAGATGTTTATTAGAAGATGATAGAATGTTCGACACAATTGTATAATCTAATTTGGGAATGACAACGGGCGAGAAAAAAGACCAATAACCCGCGGGTGGGTACCCGCAATGGGTGGGTAACCCCACCAAATTTTACCCGCGGTAGGGTTGTTGGGTGAAAAAATGAACCCACCAGGGGGTGACGGGTAATATACCCGTTGTGGGTAAACCTGCCACGCTCTTTGAAAATACATGTGAACCCATTTTTCTTATTAAACTTACATTTATATACTACCTAAATATTTGTAAATTTATTAATAAATATGTTTAATAGTCTTCTAAACCTAAGAAAGGGATCAAGTAAGAAAAAAAAACTAAAATGAGAAGAATAAGAAGGATTTCTAGCAACACATTTAAAATAGGAAAGAGTTTTTTAAGGGGAAATGCATCTATTTTTATAGGTGCATCTAAAATGCGTGGTTGTGGTTTCTTCTTACCATTTTTATTTTAATTATTCTTTTTATTTGATCCTAACTCTCTAAACCTATTTAAAAACATAACATACTAAACGTCCTTTTTGAGTTCTAAGATTAGAAGAAGAATATGAATGATCAAAGTATCGGATTTTAATTCATGGGTAAGCACTAGTTTTAGGCAATAATTCATTATTCATGGTCACTATAGTAGAATTTGTTCTTTTTTTTTTGTGTATTAATACTATATAATCAGTGGGTAGTTGACTAATTGTGTACATATTTATCAATACATCGTAACTTATATGCACCTTTTAATCAAGTTTGATTTTTAAAACATTCAGAAACATGTTGGTCAAAGTTACGTTTCACAAACGCACAGGCAATGCGCACCCGCAGGCATGGGCATGGCAAAAAATTATACCCGAAGATGGGTGACGATTGAGTGATGAGCAAGAATAAATTTTCGGATGCGGGTGACGGGTTAGAGGTACATGGGTTTATTGACCATGAGTGCCATGGTTTTATTTCATTTAATGATCAATTGGTTTTGAGATTATTAATTTTAACTAACATTGTTGCTATTTTTTTTTTGGAAACTATTTTTTTGGAATTTTAACTAATTCAAAGCTTAATTAGACTTAATCTTCTTGATGTTGAAATATGCAACGATTTTGTTTTATATTAAAAAAAATAAAAAATAAAATGTTACTACCTTCGTCTAAAATAAGTGTCAAGTTTCACTTTTCAGAGTAAAAATGGTTCAACTTTGACCTTATTTATTTTTACGGGTGTTATATAATATTTGAGGCAAAATGTATAAATAGATTTGGTTTTAAGTGTATTTTCATTCATATAAGTTTTCATCAAGTATTATATAACAACAAATAAAAATATTTAAGGTTAAAGTTGAACCAGTTTGACTATAAAAAGTTAAACTGGACACTTATTTTGGGACGGATGGAGTATTAATTAAGATAGTGTACCTCCAAGGTCCTAATGTTAAGGGTTAAAACCTCATAATACGAATATAAGGGTAAAATCAATAAAATAGACACGTACTTTTAAAAATGTACCGATTTAAAACACTTACTTTTTTTTAACACGGAAACTCACGTATTTTCAAATTTTGTTCCGACTTCACCCATATTATAATAAAATAATATTATTATAATATGATATATATCATTAATATAAATCGGTCATATGAGTGAAGTCTGAACAAAATTTGAAGGTACATAGGTTTCTGTGTTAATAAAAGAGTAAATGTTTCAAATCGCTATATTTTTTGAAGTACGTGATTATTTTATGGCTTTTACCATACGCAAAAGCACTTTTCATCTTCGTCACTTCGGGATGGGGGGTGCTACCCTATCTCTCGAGTAGTAAGAGTATGTGAAGCCTCCTAGGTCATTGTCCTTTTGGATAATTCCTTTTATGTTTGTTACTGCATGATAACAATGCAATTAATAGAATGTAGAATAAATATGCTTATTGTTGTGAACAAGAATTGAGAGAATGAAAGTAATCTTCAATTGATCATCAACTATGAGATTTACAAAGAGTATATATAGACAAACATTAGGGCAAAACCCTAATAGCTAACATGGGCCGTGGGCCTATTATGGGCTTTATGGATATCCACATATAATTATTCATAACACTCCCTCTTGGATGTCCATATTGTTAATACGCTTAGAAAATGCTGCCTCATTAAAAACCTTGTCAGGAAAACCCAGTGGGACAAAACCATGACTAAGGGAAAAAAGAGTGCAGCGCGTATTATCTCCCTCTGATGACTACATCACTTGAGCTCTTCGAGTAGGTGCATTCCAATGTTCTTGTTCAATGTCCTAAATGTTGAGGTAGAAGCGCCTTGGTAGTTAGATCCGCCAAATTGTCACTTGAATGAACTTGTTGAACAATAATATCACTATTCTTTTGTAAGTCATGATTGGAAAAGAACTTTGGCACAATATGTTTTGTCTTGACGCTTTTGATGTAACCTTCCTTGAATTAAGCAATGTATGCTACATTATCTTCATGCAAAACTGTTGGTTCCTCCTTCTCTGAAGAGTTACCACATGATCTACATATGTATTGTATCATACTTCTAAGCCAAACACATTTTCGACTTGCTTCATGTATCGCTAGAATTTTTGCATGGTTGGATGAAGTCGATGAGATCGTCTGCTTAACTGAACGCCATGAAGTTGTAGTTCCTCCACATATAAATACATATACAGTTTGAGATCAACCATTATGAGGATCAGACATATATCCTGCATCTGCAAAACCAACTAGACTTGTATTTGATGGGTTAGTGAAATATAAACCCATATCATTTGTACCTCGAAGATACCGAAATATTTGTTTTACTCCATTTGTAGATTATGCCTCGTTAAAACCTTACTAGATAAAACCCTGTGGGACAAAATTCTAGTGAAGGAAAAAAAATACATAAATCCTTTATACGCTCGGGGATGTTGCCTCATTAAAAACCTTGCCGAAAAACCCTGTGGGGACAAAACCATGGTCAAGGGAAAAAGAGTGCAACGCGTATCTTCTCTCCCCTTGATGATCACATCACTTAATCTCATTATGTCAGTGAAATGCACATACAAGTGTCTTGATAGAATCACGTTAATAAATATTCTCTACATGTTATTTTCATATCCATTTAAAGGATTAAGATACGTCATACATCTTATACAAGTATATCCGTGTAATTCACATATACACATTTAGTATGACACATTTAAATCGATATTGTGATCATCATCTTTATAAATCAATGGATCTTTCTTGATCATGTGACCTCATAAACATGAGCATCATTTATACATATAAAGATATGTAGCATCTTTCTTTAGCTTTCATGAAGCACAATGATTTCATCTTTAAGATGTTATAAGCTAAGACAACCCTTTTTTTTTTTTTTTTTTTTTTTTTTTTTTTTTTTTTTTCAAATTCAACTTCTATGCATTCAGTTGCCTTTATAATCATAAATCAAACTGCATGAAACTTAAACAATATTCAAATCTAGATCTCTTTATAAAGTTTCACAGGAAAACATAATTCTTTATTAGGCACAATATTATACACTAAGGCAATTATTAAATGTATGCCAAAAACATGATTAATTCAATACAATCAAGTAGTGTTCTCGAGAACTTCTCTTATATGCTTTAAGCATTAAAAATCACTAGAATGCTTCATTCATTTTATATTCAATAATAAAATCTCGTACGAGCTCTATTCATTTATTTTTTAGACGCATATCAATTACTTATTATATTGCCAGACTTACAAAATACATTATTGGATCCACCACATGTGAACATACAATGTATGTGCATTATCATTTAAAAGTCTTTGAGAAAATATACGTGTGCCATCACTTGTACCTTATGCATAATTTAATTTAATTTTCTCATAAAGACTGATGCATATCCAATAAGTTTACATATTCATATGTACGGACTTCAAGTCCCAGTAACCATGTCTCATCATAAGAGACTTCAATCTTTCATTAGTTCTTTGCGTCTTTACATCTTTTGGCCATTCATTTATACATATGCATTTCTTGCATGTATGTTTTCATGATCCTCACCATGATTCTAGCTGGTTTATTTTCATAATCATTACCATGCCCATTATCATATACAATAGTACTATCGACGTCGATTCATTACTTTTCGATTCCACACTTTACTAGACATTTATTTATTGAGATCTCATGGATTTTCATCTACCCGGGATTTTTCAAGAACCTTCATGTCTAGTGTATCTTTACAAGACTATTATGGGGTCTTTATTACCTCAATTCGACCATCTTAATTTTCTTGCTCCATTTTATTTATTCATTCGAGGAATTTTACTTGGAATCGATTAGTCTATCATGATGCAGTCATGCCATAGACTCACTACCAATCATTGGTTTTAATGTTGGGACACACATGTTAATTGGAGCATAAGCAGCGTATGTATGATCTAGTCACTTTATTTGGTTCACAAAACTTGTCTGGCAACTACTAGATCAGGAATGTAAATTGTCCCTTGAACTTCAAGTTCATATTTATTAGTGTGAGGATCAACATTTTTATATCATAATTCATTCCATATCCCTCGCTGCTCATTCTCTCCCCCTGAATGAATTATCCATTTCAACATCCCATTTTTGTGCGTTGTGGTGGATTTACAAGAAACATATACCGCACATTTATAAAATTCTTATATGGGAAACATATGGTTCGTGACCAAAACCATTCTAATGGGGAGGATTCATTATAATTGTTGGCAAGATGCGAATTCATATTTTTAACATGCCCCATAAACTAAGAGTTTTGTTCTCAAAATTATTGGCTTTGCAATCAACTGAAGACGTTTTATAAACGTTTCAACAAAAGCAATTCGTGTATGAACATGGGCTACCTAAAGTTCAACACTTATTCCAATAATCGCCCAATACTTGACAATATTCACCACCAATTCCAAAGATACAATCTGAAAAACCATGCTCGCATTTTATAAGCCGAGCTATTAATCACGCTAACCTTAAGTTACGTCTTTGATGATCATTTTGACGATGCATCAATTTTAAAACTCAAAATGATCCACATGGCGGATGTATAGGCCTACATACATCCCCTTTATATTCATTCCAAAACTTTATAGGACAAAGTCTTTATTTTAATATGGTGGTGATAGATGAACAATTAATTTCCAATGAGAACAATCACATCTATCTTTGAAGAAACTTTTGGTTCTTCTATACATTCGTATCATCATTGACCCGAGATGGTTCAACCGGTCATGCCACTTAATAAAATAATCTTGGCTCATACTCTATTTTATGACCATATGTGCTTAGATTGCACTTTTTATGTAAACATCAAATAATATGGAGATTTTAATACAACATCATATTTCTCCAATTAAAATCTTATAAGCTCTTTCATAGCTTTACATAGTGCAATATAATTCTCCGTTAGCCTATAGCATCATTAAGCAAGAAACACATCTTTTGTGCAAGTGAAGTTACACAATTTTCTAAGCGCATATATAAAACTAACTATTCAATAAAGGGCCTCGTAAGCAAATAAAACCACGTAATGAATAATGCACACATATATTGCAAAACTCAATGCCATAACTCAGGACATCTTATTTGATTAGTTAATAATATTTCTCCTATAGGCAATAAATATCAATTCAGTAGTATATAAAAAAAATCCTCATTAGTGACCTTATGTTCACATAAATGAATTACTAAGTAACCATATGGCCTAGTTTATTCATCAACTTAAATCTTGCAACAATAGGTGATATCATTCATATCTATTCCAAAACATTTTGGTGAAATTATCACAAATAAACAACTTAGCGCTTGTTTTGCTAGATGCATTATTTACTTTGTTAATTATGTGTAAGATTTAATGTCTGTGAAATCAACTCAAATAACATCAACTTCAATTAGCACACAGGTATAGGCAAACCATATACCACTTTAATGCATATCAACGTAAAAATTAGATGGTAATTGCTATCGGACTTTAAGCAAATTAACTAAAGCAAGTTGAAGATCATGCCAATATGAGAACATATATGCAAAACTTGACGTCATAAATGACTTTATAAAACAAGTTAGATACCCGCATAATACTTCACGAAGAGAGTGACATTTTATAACAAGAGTGATATTAGATTATAACTAAATTATACTACATGCGTCGATATCAATAAATCTCACATCTCTATATAACCAATAACATATATAAATTAAACTATCTATAGGCATTAAATGTAGTAACTCCAAACTTACCAAAATTTCGACCGAGATAAAGAAATACAATAAACCGATTCAAACCCGTACAAAATGTGGCGAGTTTAATCACCTAGTCAAACATAGTTAAGGCAGATTTTAACAATCAATAATGAGCTACGTAACATATTTTGGGGCGTTTATCACGTCCGAACACTGTGACGTATAGTTTCACAAAATCATTATATATATGTCTCAATGAGCTTTTTATAAATTTTTATGAGCATAAGGTTAGCTTTTTACAAATTTAAACAATATCAAGAAGCATATACGTCTAGCTTACGGTATACGTCACAATATATGCTTGGAAGTCTGAATCGTAGAAATCAAAACTCGTCCATCCTTGTAGTAGATTTGCTTCTTTAGAGCGTGCTGATAACGTGTTGTGAACAAGAATTGAGAGAATGAAAGTAATCTTCAATTGATCATCAACTATGAGATTTACAAAGAGTATATATAGACAAACATTAGGGCAAAACCCTAATAGCTAACATGGGCCGTGGGCCTATTATGGGATATATAGATATCCACATATAATTATTCATAACACTTATTGGTTACAAACAAAATCACCAATATCTTTCGACAGCAAAGTTAGTTTACAAAATCCGACATCCAATAATCTTTGGACAACAAAGTTAATCTAAGCAAATATCGGCCGTCATAATCGATAATATACCAACCTATGTGTGTAAGTAGGTGTACCATCGGGAGTCTATATAAGTTCATGTAAATTTAGTGCATATCAAAGTTTGAAGTAGAAAAATAAAGCAAGTCAATTGAATAAGCTTGATTGTCCTCGTGACTAACATTATTATCGCTAACTCAGCGTCACGTAAGTTTTTCATTCTATCACTCGCATCACTATCAGACGATAGGTATAATAAGACCATCATATTCACCACCGATTCCCCCCTTTTTTTTCTAAGTTAAACATGCACAAAACAATGCACGACCGATTCACAAGTTGTTCGTGGCCAAGACCAACTTCTCCGCAAAATCACTGTTAGGTCACCATTTTGTAAACACAAGTATAAGAAATGAGATGAGAATGAGAGATGGTTGATTATAAGAATGAGAGAAAAGTAATTGCAAGAGTTTCCTTAATGTATTCAAATAACCAACAACTATAATGTTTACATAAGCTTAGTATATATAGGGGAGGTGTAGGGCAACACTCCCTTCCTCCCTCTTACATCTTAAACGTGGGCTTACAAGGCCCATGGACATGCATACTAAAGCCTAGTAACATAAACATAGTAAAATAAATAACTAAGCAACCTATTACAAAAGGTAATGACCGAGACTTGACTAAAATACAAATGTATGATCCCAACAATCTCCCCCTAAGGGTCGGTCATCACGGTTGCTTGACGTCTTCATCTTTGTCGTTGACTTGTGACATGTGAAACTTTAGACGTCTTCAAAATTGTAGTGTAATGAATGCACTTTGCTCTATGTCTTTGTTCTTTGGTGATGCTTTAGTGATTGTGTTATGAAGTAGTCTGCCGTTCGTCACTCCTGCGTCTGTGGTGGTTGTCCGCCATTCCAACATACTCATACATCTTTGGATTTAGACTTTCACGTGCACGAGGTTCCTTTTCATACTCTAAGATCTTTAGTCTTTATACTTTGTAGATTCTTCTTATTGGCGTAGAATCTTTCTTTGAACTTTGTGGTGCTAAGATCTTTGGGGGAGCTATCATTTGCTTCAAGATGTATGTATGAGCATGTTGGAATCTACCATCATGGATGTGAGGTACCTGTAAGTAAACAGTTAGCAATAAATACCCGGTACTTACAGATAAGGAATTAGAGCTCATCAACAACATATTGTGAAGACTCCTTCTAATCCTTATCCAGGCCGTTCCCATATCAGATACTCCCGAAGGAGCTTACGAGACCTACTAAGTAGCTCAATGACTGGGTGAGTCGATGGGGATCACTCCACGACTGTAGACCGCTATGGAACCACCGCAACCACTAAGCGTAACCCTTGTGGGGTCACCGAAGTGACCTGCTGCCAGGGCTGCTTGATGTTGACCCTGGCAGGAGTTTCCGTTCAATCATTGAGAAATACATATGTAATCCTCTCATAAACGTTCTCGGCAGATTGCTAAGATCTGCGAAGGACTCGATAATTTATAGCTGGTGTCCATTGATGTAGAACACCAGTTGTAGAAATACTAAGTGTTCCTAAGAGATCTTTGATGTATCTCAAGGCTCTAGACTCTATAAGTGCACACTTAGGTTTCCTATGCGGAGACTAGGGAGGGGTCTCCTACTTCAATATCAACTATCTCTAAGAGATAAGTCGATAGATTACACTGGTTCCCCGTGAGAATGAAACAAGCTCTTTTAAGAGAACCTGAGTGGTTAAGAAGGTTTAGTGCATTGCGTCACTGGGTCCATGACGACTTTATCTTCAATACCGGTGTTGTCTTTTGCAACAACCAGTAGCATACGTATTGAACCCGGTGTCTGCCCTAAGGTTGAACATATGGAGGGATATTTCTTTTCACCATTTTCTTTACTTTTCCTTTTAATTCTTCAACTCCTTCTTTCCCTTTCATTCTTTTCTCCTTTTTTCGTATCATACCTAAGGACTTCTAATTCTAACTATGGGAGATGTCCTTGGGTAGATCCCTCCGGCTCTGGCGGATCATAGGACGGTTATTCCCAGGGGCGGTGCTGAGAATGTCAAAAAAAAATTATGCCCGGCACGAAAAAAAATAAAAAGTGCTCCTATATTATAATATCCATAGTGGGTTGGGCTAGTACATATAATGTATATAAAAAATTTTAGTGCCCCTTAGTGGGTTGGGCCCGGCTCGGTTGCTGATGGTGCGCCGGCCCAAAACCGCCCATGGTTATTCCTAACTTAATCACCTTATAACTCCGACAGTAGCCAAGAAACCTTTGATTGAAAATCTCTCAAAGTGTTTGTGATAATCAAGTAATTTGGTTAACACTTTGAGAGTTTTGTGTACACTTTTGAAGGGCTCCTCCTTCACATGTGCTCAGGAGTATTTAATAAATTTGTACATGCGGGAGGAGCAAGTAATTTTGAATTGATCCACTTTCAGTGAACAAGACCGATTCGAGACACGCTTACATCACTAGTTAGACTAGCTTGAAGTTATTACCCGGCCTGGTCAAGTCCACAGAAAGTTTCTCGAGACGGTACCTTTCTACTAAGACAAATCCTTTTCGAGACACGCTTACGTGGTTAGTTAAAGAGATCCATTGTCAGCTTTTAGGTGACAAATATCTCTAGTAACTAACTTGATGTCATTACCCGTCGAGGATAAGTCTTTTCGATATTACTAACTTTTATTGTCTCGTCAATTCCTGGGTCAATTCTGAGTCTAGCTCGCACATGATACAACTTTTAGCCTTTTGACTACTTATATTTTAATCACTTTTTCATTTTCTCCCCCTAAAAAATAGCATATAAAATGATGTTTTTGACAATCTTTTTAGATTAAAATATGTTTTTTTTTTTTTTTTTTTTTTTTTTTTTTTTTTTTTTTTTTTTTGAGTCTTATGGGGAGATTCACCAAGAACATTTGATTTTAGAACAAAGTATTTTGTTTTTGACAAGTGCTCCCCCTCAACAAGTGATTAGGTCTTATTGAGGTGAAATACTTGTCCTTTTGAGCAGAATTATGAAAATTCATAAACATTTGATTAGTTCTACTCAAAAGTAAGAAGCCTTCGCTCCTTATATTAGGATTGAGGCACTGATGCGTACCTCAGGGTCCTTTCTTTACAAGTTCGGGTTGTGCACTGTAATGCGTGCACAAGCCATTATGAAGTATAGTATTGACAAATCGAATCAAGTTCTTACAAATTAGCTACCATTCGGGTCTCTGAAATGTCAACACAGGAAATCCAGGTCTGCCTCCAACATAACTTTCTAATCTCCTGAACTGATCCCTACGCTTCAACCGGTTACTCCACCATTACCACCAAACGAGGGGGAGTACCCAAACGAGGGGGAGTACACCACCAACTCCACCATCCTCTCCAATAATCCCTCCACCACAATTCTCACCCATTACTCCACCATCACCATCATGCTCTCCAAATTAAGCATATGATATGCTTAATAAATAAAGCCTTTACCATCCCCTTTGCTTGCAAGCTCTATGGAGTCCATGTACCCTTTGCATGATGATGTATTTCTATTGTTGTTAGCTTATGTAGTTGCTAATATCTTGTACTCTTCATTACTTGTACTTGTATTGTTGTGTCTTGACACAACCATTGCTCTAATATGAATGCTTCTTTCTTTCCTTATTACATTATATTTGTGTGCATGTTTATACTTGTGCTTCTAATATTTTTGTTTTGTAAGCATTTCATAGCTCGTTCTCTTGGTGCCCCTAAACGAGGGGGAGTACACATCAAGGGGGAGTTTCTACCCGTCAAAATTTTCACGAATGAAAACTTGTCGGCATAACCTTTTTGATGTTACAAAAAGGGGGAGAAGTACATATAAACTCACTAAAATATTTGTTTAAAAACTAATTTTTGAGTTAATGAGTTTAAGTTTTGTAATCATCAAAAAGGGGGAGATTGTTGATATAAATAATGTTTGTGAATGTTATTAATATTTCTCAATAAACCTATGTTTTGATAATCACAAAACTTAAATCAAATTAAGTCAAGAATAAGACATAAACAAGTGTTTGGTGACAAATATTTACCTCTACATTTATATCACTCAAGGTATGCATAAACTTAGTAACTTATGCATTACATGATCAAAGGAAATTTTATATTAATACATAACATTATATAAAATGATTTTAACATTTTATATATATTTGTAAATCATTTTTGGTAAAGCTTTATTAAACCACAAAAATATGATTTCAAATTTCCAACCAAAAAGGGCAAATTTTATCCAGAAAAACTTTTGGAACGTTCAGGAGGGCGGCCCCCTTAATTTTACTAGGCGGCCCCCTTAATCATTAAGGGGACCGGCCTACAATTAAGGGGACCGGCACGCTCCCGAACAGTAAAATCTGGCCCTATAAATATTGGATCATTTCACATATTTTTCTCACCTTTTTGCACTATAAACTTTCTGATCCAATCTTCTTCTCTAGATCTAAAATCCTTTGATCATATATTTCATAAGTCTTTGTTTCCAAGTGATCCAAAGCTTCATTCATTCAAGTGCAAGAAGAAGAACACTTCTCTACATCCATCTTATTGTAGTGGTGTTGTGTATTGCTAGTTTCATATTGTACTAGTGATAGATATTTGTAAAGGTGTTGTGAATATTTGTTGATTGTAGAATCTTGGTGTGTTGTAAACTAGTTTAGTAGTTGTGACTTAGTTGTGCATAGAAGAAGGTGTGAAGATTGACTAGGTGTGAAGACGGTGTGAAGTCTTGAAGAAGGTGTGAAGGTGTGATTAAGGTGTGAAGATCACGTGGTGTGATATTTGGTGTGAGATTGGTTCTAGCTACGATTAGAACTCGACATTTAGCTTAGTGTCGTTAACTTGTGTAAGCCAAGGTGTGTAAGGTTTCTCCACCATAAGGAGTTTGTTGACATAGTGAAGAAAACTCTCGAGTGTGGTACTCGGGGAATGGAGTAGGGCAAGGAAGCTGTCCTTGTAGCCGAACCACTATAAATTCACGTGTTGTGGTTTGATCTTTCTAACTCTATCCTTTCCTCATTACATTTCAATACTTTCAATATTAGTTTAGACTTTCTTAAATTGGTTGTTGCTTGAACTCACTTAAGATCGAATCGAAAGTTTTTATAACCAACAAAATATTTTGGAAATAAATTTAAAAGGACGTAAAACTATTCAACCCCCCTTCTAGTTTTCCACAAACTGAGCGTATTCCACTGTTCGACCATCGAGAGGTTCTTGATTGTCTGCAAGTGGTGGTTGCGAATTAAGCATCTTGTCAAACCAGGAGTAATCGGCAGTTTCGTCTTCGTCTAGCCATTTGAGAATGGTTTTCGGTTTCTTAGGTTCTGTGCTTTTTGACGAGGTGTCCGGTTTGTGTTGATGATGTTTTCGTTTCCTTTCTTTCTTCTTTGTAGATGACGGTTCTGGTACTTCATCGGTCTGAGGATTCTCGTCTCCGCCTGTGTATTCGAAGTGATCATGGGCTTTAGGAGCGGAACCAGATGCCTTGGGTTGTTGTGAGGATGTTGTTGTAGTTGGAGGGATGACCGGTTCTTTTGGTTGAGATGAGGGTCCTTCTGCTTGCTTTTGTTTCTTTGCCTGAGAGTTAGGATCCTGATCTTCATCATCTCTTAGACGTTTCAGTTTATCGGCCTCAGTGCTGCAGGTCTCTTTAGACATCTTGGCTTTCAAAGCGTCCAGGACTTTAGCTTCTTCAGGTGACAATTTGAACTTACTTGCCAATTTGTCTAAGAGCTGGGTTTCTAATTCGTCCATTGATAACCCCGGTTGTGGTAAAGTCGATTTATCAGCTCGAAGAGTAAATGAGGTAGATCTGATCACTTTCTTGACTGCTTGTTCTGCAAACTTGGTGAGTTCATCTCTCATAGGTGCCAGCAACTCTTTTAATTCAGCAACTAAGTGTTGTTCCATGTACTGATGCGCTTGAGCAGCTAATGTGGCTTCCAAGTTTTCTTGTACATCCTTAGCTAAGAAGGTGTCAACCTTTTCTTGCAGCTCCTGAACATTTGAGTTAAGCTTTGTCAATTCTGCAACTTGGCTTGCAAGTGATTCAACTCGATCTTCCAATTTGTTTTTCTTCTTATCATGAACTCTTCTAAAAGCTTTCTTTATCAACTTGGATGCAGCAGAGGCTTTTGTACTTGCGGGTTTCTTGATTGATTCGTCATGGGTAGATTCGGATGCTGGAGGTGATGATTGTGAAGATTCGATGTTGGTGGTTACGTCCTTATCATCTCCTCTTTGTGATTCGGGTTGTTCAACATTCTTAACTTTGGCTGCTTCCTCTTGCAATCTTTATTCTTCAGCCAGTCTGTCAGCTTCGGCCTTAAGCTTTTGTTCTTCGGCTAATTTGGCTGCTTCTGCCTTAAGCCTAAGATCTTCTGCAAGCTTGGCTTCTTCTTCTTTTCTTAACTTATCTTCTGCCAGCTTGGCTGCCTCTTCAGCCTTTCTGCTTTCCTCCATACGAATTGTTTCTTCCAATTTGGCTTGTGCTAGCTCCTCAAGCCTAGCCTCTTCTGCTTCTTGCTTTCTCTTTAACTCTTCTTCTTGGGCCCTTTCTCTGAGCTCCATTTCTTCCATAGTCAACAGATATGGAGCATCAGTATCCATATGATCTTCCTCTTCCTCTTCTCCAGTTGCGGAAGCATTGATGATTTCTACGTCTGTGGGTGATACTGTGGGGGTGTTGTAGACGATCAAATCAGCATTGGTTCCTGTAGTAGATTCAGGAATACTGCTAGATCCGCCAGCTTCGTTAGTTTGAGAGAACAAAGGAGGTGGAGGTTGATCAGCTTGGAATGCATCTATCTTGCTGTGGAGGAGACCCAACTTAAGAGTTCTTTCATTTTCTTCTTCTACTGAAAGGCCTATGTTAGAGTGAGCAGACTCCTGTTCAGCAGTCATTGGTTCCTTCAGCTTCTCTTTCCTGATCCTTTCCTCTTCCAATTTTGTCTCTGCTTCAGTGAACGGTCTTTGATTGAGATTTGCTGGGTATTCAGCATTATCAGCAAATTCATCAATGTTTTTCTCCCAATCTTCGAAAGTCATGTCCTTATCATCAATATCTTCAAGATTAACCTTCTCGTTGATATTGGCATAGGCTTCCCTATAAACTGGACCTTCGTCGGATTCGGTTTCTGAGTCAGACGGTTTTGGAGAAGGTGGTTGTGTGGGTTCAGGAATGGATTCAGGTTTCTTGACTGGAATTCTTAACTTGAGTGTACCCCTCTTTTGTTTAGACTTGGTAGAACTACCAGAGCTCCCAGGCTTGCTACCTTTCTTCCCCTTATTCTGCATGAACGACGGTAGAACAACTTCGTCCAAGAAACCAACTTTGTCTTCATTGAGAGCTTGAACGTAGTACTTGTAATTCTTGCAAAGCTTCACTTTATCATTCAAGAGACAATCAGGAAATTTCTTTCCTTGCTTACGAGTGCTGGTGTCAAGTCTCTTGATTTGTCTGAGAGTTTCCTCATTTCTGAACGTGTGCTTGGCTTCATCATCTAATCTTTGTGGAATATCGTCATACTCACGAAGGAAGCTTTCGATGAGTAATTTGGTGAAGCGAACGAATGGAATGTTGGTGGTCTTGTGTTGTATGTGCCACACAAGGTCTTCCCAAATAATGCTAGCATAATCCACCTTCTTGACGTTTGCCACGGCCCAGAAAAGCTTGAGGTGTTGGAGCTTGGGGTGTTCATGACCAGTGTCTCTGCCAGATAAAGACTTAGCAATCAGAATGTACAGGGTTCTCCATGGTTGTGGAAGAAATCTGATGTTGACCCTAGAGTGTCTTGTCACTACTTCTTCTGATTCATCGTAACCAATATGCCGTAACCACTCTATCAGCTCTTCCTCGTTAGGTACTTGATCATATTCTTCATCTGGGCCAAGTTCGGGTAACCCAAGAACATTCCTAAGTGTATCTATGTCCACAGTAACCTGTCTGTTATGAAGCATGCAAGTGAAGGACTCTTCCCCAAGGTCTAACTGAAGTGTGTGCCAGAATTGGTGTATGTAGAAGCAGGACACTGATGCTGACTTGGTGAACAGAATTTTGTTTGGGTGATAGAGGAGAGCATCCACAGCTACAATGCACGAAGATTCATTGCACGTGATTTTGTTGAAGTTGATTCGTAGGTTGTTCTTGCCTATCTTTCTGGTGTAATCTTCGGGAAAGGTTTCTTCCCAGGAGAGTTTTGGTTCAGGTTCTGGTCCATAAGGAATGTCATTGTGTTCTGCCATCTGAATTGATCATAAACAAACACAAACATAGCAATGATATACTTTGTAAGCACAGACATTCAAATACATGATAGAGCACATTTTGAATTGATCAGTGGGTGTTGTGTGTAAAAAACTGTTGTTATATGATAAACATGTGTTTTTGGAAGTTAACACTTAGTAGAAACTTATAACAATCTAAACACAACATGAGTTAACTATTACAAGAGTTTACACTTTAGAAATTTTACAACACTTAGACAATTTCATGAATTTTGACAATGTTACGCGTAAGATGGAAATCCTACGCATAACATTACTTATGCGTAAGAAATGAACTTAGGCGTAAGAGCAAAATCTACGCATAACATTATATGTTACGCGTAAGGTGAATCTTATGCGTAGGATAAAATCTTAGGCGTAAGATATGAGCTTATGCAAAGGATTAAACCTTATGCGTAAGATATAACTTATGCGTAAGTTCTGACTTATGCGTAAGTTTATAACTTATGCGTAAGAAATAACTTATGCGTAAGAAAATCTCTTATGCGTAAACATTGTCTTATCCAAGACAATGTTTTTCAAACGTGTCGAATCTTACACGTAAGATTCAATCTTACGCGTAGAATGAGTATCTTATGCGTAGTCATGTCTTTAACGAAATTCACCTTTTGAAATTTTGTCTCTATTGATTCCTGAAAGTGTTTAAACACAACCACTGATCAATATTTATACCAACACACTTAATACACACAATTTTACGCGTAATCATGCCTTAATCCTATCTTACGCGTAGGATAGTATGAACACATAATCACAATCAGATTCAAACATGATTCTGGGTTACAATTGGCATAGGGGAAGTGTTTCTCATACGCTAAGGGTCATGTGGACCAAATTATAACAACTATTATCCATGGAATCAAAGAATCATATCTGCTGGTGTATACGAACCCTAAATCCTAGATTCATGATCAATTAGTTGTTACTGAAGCAATTAAACCACAAGATTGAGTTCCTAGGCATGTATAAACACTATCCCCATCAACAATTAACATCGTAACATCCAAAATCAAGAACCCCTAAAAACATCGTATGAACCCTAATTTACAAATCAATCAATTGATGTTTCTGGGTGAGGTTTGTGAATGCAAACATGTTTATAATCATCATAGGATCATATCCCACTAACCAATTTAACCATTAACACAACAAGTTTCTGGGTTCAATTTAACGCAAAATCCTAGATCAATTTTAACGATTAAGACAAATTGAGTCGTTGGATTAAGATGAAATTTAAAACCCTTATTTAGAATCATGATCAAAACGTATTGTTACTTACAGATTTGAAGAACAATGGATGGATTGAAAGGATGATTTTGAATCGTAGATTATGGTTGGTGTGATATTAGATGAGTGTAACTGTTTTTTGCAGGTGAGTAAATGAATGGTCAAATTTGGTTTTGACCAAGGTTAAATTAAGCTTCTTTATTTGACAATTTAGGCCCCTTAACCTTATATTACTATCATACCTAGTGCCCAATTAACTTTCATATCTAACTATCGTTAACTACACCAAGCCATGACAAGAACAACTTGTGGAATTTTACTCCCCCTCGACCTTAGACCGAAGTCTTTAAAAAAACTTAAAATTTATTATAATGGTCAAGGTGAGTATCCCGAAACACTTTTAAAGCATCACTTTTGATAAAACATAATATTTTTGGTAAAATGCAAGTACGTAGTAATTATTAAGAAAATTTGAAAAATATTTTACCTCCCCCTCAACACTTGTTTTTAGATCATATTTGAAGACGTTTATGAAAAATAGTGTTGACAAGAGTGGTCGTACTTGCATTTTTTTTTATGGTTTTATATTTTTGTATTTTGTTTTTGAAAAGATATTTACAAATATAGTTTTGATGTTTGACGATCAATTGTGTTTTAAAAACTTTTCCAGATCATCTGGAGTCAAACATCGCATACCAATTTGGTGAACTAGACTAGCAAACCTTGATGGTGCTAAGGATTTGGTAAGTAAGTCCGCCAATTGGTACTCAGTCCCAACAAAATACAGTTCAACGGTACCCTTTTCAACATGCTCTTTGATGAAGTGATATTGGAGATCAATGTGTTTGGATTTGCAATGATGTACTGTGTTGCAAGAGATAGCAATGGCACTCTTGGAATCACAATAGATTGGAATCTTGTTGAACAGGTAGCCATAATCCTTAAGTTGTGATCTCATCCAGATGACTTGAGCGCAACAGGCAGACATAGCTACATATTCAGATTCAGTTGACGACAGTGATGTGCAGTCCTGCTTCTTTGATTGCCATGACACAAGTTTGTCTCCGAGAAATTGTAATCCACGAGATGTAATTTTGCGTGTGTCTAAACATCCTGCATGGTCAGCATCTGAAAAAGCAATTAGTTCAAAACCAGAATCCTTCGGATACCAGATTCCCAAGTTAATGGTTCCCTTTATGTATCGAAGGATTCTTTTGACCTCACTGAGGTGTTTTTCAGTTGGTTTGGACTGATAGCGAGAGCACATGTAGACAGCAAATACTATATCAGGTCTACTAGCTGTGAGATACATGAGTGACCCAATCATACTGCGGTATTTGGTAGGGTCAACAGGTGTCCCATGTAAGTCAGCATCTAGTTTTGTGGTATAGCCCATTGGTGTATTATAAGTATCACAAGTCATCATTCCATGTTTCTTTAAAATTTCTAGAGCATATTTGGACTGATTTATAAAAATTCCACGGGCTGATTGATGAACTTGTAGTCCTAGAAAGAACGAAAGTTCACCCATCATGGACATTTCAAAATTATCTTTCATTAATTTTGCAAAATCATTAGAGTAACTTCTTTTTGTTGAGGCAAAAATAATGTCATCGACATAGATTTGAACAATAAGTAAGTCCTCCCCGTAGGTTTTTGTAAATAGTGTTGGATCCACCGATCCTTTAGAAAATTTATTGGCCAGCAAGAAAGTGGACAGTTTGTCATACCACGCCCGTGGGGCTTGCTTAAGTCCGTAGAGTGCCTTTTTGAGTCGGTAAACGTGATTAGGACGCTCAGGATCAACGAAGCCGTCTGGTTGGCTTACATAAACTTCTTCATGTCCATTAAGAAATGCTGTTTTCACATCCATTTGGTAAACAACCATGTTCCTGTGTGCAACATAGGCCAAAAAGATCCGAACAGCTTCATGTCTAACCACTGGAGCAAAGGATTAAGCAAAATCAAGTCCTTCTAGTTAGGAGTATCCTTTCGCTACCAGGCGTGATTTGTTACGTATGACAGTGCCTTCAGCATCTAGCTTATTTTTCCAAATCCATTTTAACCCGATGACAAAGACTCCGTCAGGTCTTTCAACTAATTCCCAGACTTCTAATCGTATGAATTGCTGAAATTCCTCTTGCATAGATTCAATCCAGTTGTCATAATTCATTGCTTCTTTAATGTTCTTAGGTTCTTCGTGACAAACTGTGAGTGCATAGATACAAGTTTCTCCATCAGTGTGAAGTCGTTGTCTTGTCATTACAGGTGCATCTGGATGGCCAATAATATGAACTAGTGGATGATCTCGAGTCCATTTGTGTGTCGAAGGGTGTAGTTGATAAGTATCTCGCATGTTAGCAGGATCCAAATTGCATGTGGATGACTCGGCTACTTCAGGAAATGTAGGAGCCGGTGCAAACAGGTTAAAGAACGCATTAGGATCATGCTCTGCAATTTGTGGAACTGATTGTGGTGTAGGATCTTCAGCTGATTGTCGGGAGTTAGAAACAGTTTGTTCTGCTGTAAATGGTGATGCAATTGGAGGACCGTCTTTCTCAACAGTTGTAGTAGTTTGTTGAGGTGAGTCAGGTACTGGAATGTTATCAGGTTGAGCAGCGGAATTAGGTGAGACCTCAGTAGAACGGTATTCAATTGTATCATCAAACAGTGGAGCAAACAAGGTTTCCAATTCTTTGCGGTTGAGTGGCAATGGTTCAGCCGAAGAGTCCAGAGAGTTAAGACGGTTGAATTCGGGTCCTAAGCTGTCTTGCTCAGAAGCCAGTTGTGTGAGTTCATCAAAATTAGCGTGAATGGTTTCTTGAATTTCTCTTGTTCGACGATTCCATATCCGAAAACCTTTAGAATTTTCACAGTATCCAACGAACACTCCGATGTCAGCCTTTGCTTTAAGTTTGCCTAAATCATCACGATCATTTTTCGGATAACAAAGGGCTCCAAATACATGAAAGTAATCGATGTTCGGTTTTCGTTTGTGAACAATTTGATAAGGTGTTTTGTGATGGCGTTTTGTGATCATGCAACGGTTTTGGGTATAACATGCGGTTGAAACAGCTTCCGCCCATAAGTAATCTGGTAATTGAGCATTAATCAACATTGTTCTAGCAGCTTCCACTAACGTCCTGTTGCGTCTTTCAACAACTCCATTCTGTTCTGGGCTTCTAGGAATAGATGTTTGATGTTCAATTCCCACTTTCTAAAAATATGACCGAAGTGTCTGATTCTTAAATTCAGTTCCATTGTCAGTTCTGACTATTCGTACTGTGTTGCGTAACTGAACTTGAATTTTAGTGAGAAAGGTGATGATCATTGAAGGAGCCTGATCTTTACTTCGTAAAAAATAAACCCAAGTTCATCTGGAGTAATCATCCACAATTACCAGTATGTAGCGTTTACCGTTGATACTTTGAACACGCATCGGTCCACACAAATCCATATGAAGCAATTGTAAAACATGATTCGTACTGTGCTCAGGTTTCGAAGGAAAATGAGCCCGAGTAGTTTTTCCTTGTTCACATGCTGAACATAAGTGATCTTTGGTAAAACGGAATCTTGGAAATCCATCAACAAGTTTGTGACGAGCAAGTTCAGTCATAGTTTTGAAATTCAAGTGCGAAAGACGTTTGTGCCATAACCAAGATTTAGTCGATTCTGCTTTGGAGAGAAGACATATCGGAGATGTAGCAATCATATCTGACATTGATATTGTATAAAGATTAGAACTACGTGAGCCAGACATAAGATCGTTTCCTTGTAAGTCACGAACGAAACAAGTTTTCTCACGAAATGCAACTTCTAGATCCCCATCACAAAATTGACCAACAGAGAAAAGGTTGTGTCCAAGGCCTTCCACATAATAAACACAACTGATTTCAATGTTCCCACTGACATAGTCACCATATCCCATGATTAAAGCGTAATGATCATTCCCGAATCTGACAGTATCAATGAACTTTGAGACAAAGTTGTTTAATAGTTTGAGATTGCCTGTCATATGTCGGGTGCATCCGCTATCAACAATCCAAAGAACAATCTGTACCACCTGCATCACAAGAAGACGACAAGGATGGAACATAAGTAAGGGTGGAACCCAAAGAAAGTGCGGGTTCCTGTTGGTTAGAAGCACATGTATTCAACAATTTAGGAATCCATTTAAAGTCTGGTTTATATTGTAACCAACGTTGCCAATTCCAACTAGTTCTTGCTTTCTTTTTGGTGAATTCACTAGTAATGGGCTTGTTCCTAGATTTGTTCTCTGCACTTATGGGGGTAACTTCAACTTCATTAGAAACCGTAGACGGCGGCTTTCCTAATATAGACTTAGAGGCAGTAGTGGACCTAGAAGGAATGCTTGTCCTACGTTTCTTTTGACGCTTAAGAAGAGAATTAGCTATACATTTTGTATGATCACCAGATGATACGCTTTTACGACAAAACACACAAGATGCATTAATATTCAAAACATTCAAAGGTTCATCATCCGTTACATTTAGATTTTGATTACAATTTGCCAGATTAGAATCTAAATCTGATGCAACATGAGTTTTATTCAAAGTCCTAAGTTGATCTTCTACTTCTTGAGCTTCTAGTGGTCCTCTTTTACGTTGCAAGATCCTATTCTTCTTGTTACTTTTTCGCTTGGGTCTGCTAACGCTATTAGTGGAGACTAGTCCTGTGGAAGTGGAGTTATCAACATTAGTGTTTTGAACAAAATTTTCTTTAGCAGTTTTGTCTAATTGATACAATCCTGGTGCTATCACCGTGGTGTCAACAAACTTTCCTTTTTGAAGTAGCTTAATTTTTTCTTTCAAATCAATGATGATGTGATTTTTATCCTGAATTTCAGACTCAAGTTTCCCGTTGCAGTAACTAAGGTCATTGCGGTTTTCTTGCCAGTCGGCGTTTTCAATTTTTAAATCCGCAATTTCTTTCTCGTATTTGAGACACAGACTTTTTAAAGACTCAGTGTTTTTGCAAAACTGACAAGAGTTTGAATTATTTTGACTTTGAAATTTCAATTCCATATCAATATTTTGAGCTTGACACCATTCAAGCCTTTGTTTGAGAAGACAAATTTCTTTTGAGAATTGTTTTGTCACATCATCATTTTGTATTCTCAGCTTGTTATTTTCATGTTTAAGTGTCTCTATTTCCACATTCAACAAGTTATTATCCACACAAAGATCATCCATAAGTATAGAAGTACCAGATTTATAGAGATCATTCATGATAACAGACAAAATATCAGCATTGAGAACTTGTTCCAAGAGTCGATCAGCATCATTCTTTAAAATTCTATTTCTTTGCTTTTGTACCAAAATCGCATTTTCAGTTGAGTTGAAAACGTTTATCATTGATTTGACCTCGTTTTGAAGTTCCTGTTCCCACCGTGTAGCACAGAGACGGAGGTGTTTGACAATTGGCAACATTTGTTTTTGAAAAATATCTCTCTTTTCTCGCTTGTAAGCGGATTGAAAAGTTTCAATTTTTATTTCAGAATTATGTTCAATTGTTTCCTCCAAAATTTCGATGTCTTCCATAAAAGTTTTGTAATAATTTAAGACACGACAATTTTTCGGTAAAGGTGTAACTTCACCGGATGATGGTAAAGGACCATTTATTTGTGCTACAGGTTGGACAGGGGCCACATTAGAGGATGAAACATATGACTCAGTGACATACCATGATTTCTCAGGTAATTCCTTTTGAGGAACAAAAGATTTAGAAATATGAGGAGCTTGTGAATAATCATATGGTGTCCAATATTGAACATAACTCATTTTTGATCGACTCTCGTCTTCAAGTTCTTCCTCTTCCTCAGTATCAAAAACAACAGCACGCACAATCGTATTATCAAGCATGTGGTCCATACTGTAAATCTTAGGATTTTCTTTGAATGCTGTGTGAAGAAACATTGATTTGAAATCGCCAAGTGCAAATCCTTTATCGGGTCTCGGTTTTAAAGTAAATTTCTGAATTGTTTTGACAGAGTTCCCGTGTTTGTAAACAATATTACGAAATTCTTTGAGTTGTTTTTCAAGATCAACAATCTCACCGAGTAAGTTATCTATATACTTCCTTTTTCGTATTTTATGTTCACAAAAATCCTTTTTGCAACTGGACAATTCTGTTTCTGTTTTTGAAAGTACTCTTTGAAGACGTTCAACTTGCATTTTCAATTCACATTTTTCACTTTCGAGTTTAGAAATCAACTTTCCGTTTGACTCAATTAAATCTTGCATTTTGTGTTGAAGATCTTGCTCTTTGTTGTAAGATTCTTGAAAAGCTTTTTCAAAACTTTTTGCATTTTTAATCTTGTCTTCCTGATTTGAAAGTTGAATTTTATAACACTCAATATCTCTTGCAAGTGACGCATTTGTTTCTTTTAAAACTTTGTTTTTCTCGTTGCATTGAATGATTTGCAATTGTTGTGCATTCAGTTGTTTAGATAACAATATGAGGTCAGGGTCTGGATCAAATGATGGTTCATGTTGTTCTATATGATCATGTTTATCATTCTCAATAGGATCATCAAATGAAACAACTGTGTCATCGTCAAATATGACAACTGTGCTTATTTGTTCATCTGTTTGAGAAGATGAAGATGAGTTAGATGGAACAACTTGCGCCATATCTGATTCAGAAGCAGAAGGTGAGGCTATTTCATGTATTAGGCATGCTTTTTGGTCATGTACCTGAGACAAGCCGTCAGTGTCATATACTGGACCTGAATCATTAAACTGAAGTTCCTGCATGTTGGCTATAAGCATCACAATTGCATTGGCTTCCAGATCTTCCATGTCATCGTCATTGTTCACATTTGCCATGAAGTTGTTATCATGTTCCGGGAAATGTCCATCTTTTTCATCTTGAAGAGCCATGAGTAATGCCTGCTTGTGAAACTTACTACCCCGAGTTCTCGGTTTAGGACATGTTGTCGCTATATGACCTTGTTCATTACAATTATAGCACCACACTGCATTCCCTGAGTTGGAGTTCCTAGTTGCAACTGGTTCAGACCTTTGCTGAGAAGATCCTGAGTTGTTCCTGAACCCTCCATTGTTATTAAACCTCTGACCATTCCCAAAATTTCCTGAAGAACTTCCTGAACCAGATCGACCATAGTTACAATTCTGAATTTCCACTCTTCCATCATTGACAACAGCTTGATTCCTTGTGTTAGAAGATGAACGTTGACGGTTGTTTGTTTTGTTGGAGAATTTACTAAAAGCACGAGCAATAAGAGCAAGTCCCTGATTCAACGTATTAAAGTCATCATCGTCATCGTCATCTTCATTGGAGTTGGAGTAATACACTGCATCATTGTTGTTTAATGGAACAAGTTGAGTAGAAGTATTATGTGGAGATGAATCATAAGGGACCATTTGGTTCGAGGTAGAAGATTGTGGATAACTGAAGTAGTTTTGCTCTTGAACATATGCATGATTTGACATAGGTGGTGGAGCATAGGGAGATTGAGCTACGAGTGCCAAAGAATTTGGTGTTGGTGATGGTGAGTATCCTCCTCGAAGAGCTCTATCTTTTTCCACTTCAGGTTCATGGTGTTTCAGAAAATCATACAACAAACCATATGGTGCATCATGAAGATTTTTGGTTTGTCGAACAAATGTCACATATTTATGCCAATCAGGGCCAATACTACCAACGAATTTGGAGTTCACTGCGATTCTTGGTACTGTGATTTTGTGACGTTCCAGGTCATTGACCACATTTGTGAAACGATGATAGTAGGATTCAAGTGACTCTCCTGGTTCAATTGTGATGTCCGTGTATTCCATGTAGAGTTTGGATTCCATATCATCTTTGTTCAATTGAGTGCCTTCCATAAGGAGATGAACATGTTCCCACATAGCTTTGGCTGTTTTCTGAGCATCGACACTTCGATAAATTGGATTAGGTATACCTTGAAGTATATAAGTCATTGCATACTCATCGGCTTCACGATGTAATTTCTGTTCTTCTGTGAGTTGAGATTCTGGAAGAGGTCTATCTCCAGGAGGACGTGGAGGATCAGCAGTTGGATCACCAATTTCAAATCTTGTTGGCCACTCAAATGGTCCTTCAAGTATCACTTGTTTCAAGAATTTCCCATGAGGTTTCTTTAGTTCAAGAAATCGTAAGAATCGACTTGACCATTGGACATAGTTCCCAGGTGTTAGCATTGGAGGTGTTTCAAGTGATCCCGCCTCATGTCTGGATTGTTGAGTTGTAATAACTTCACACATTCTATCAAACCAGTGAGGTTGTTTGGAGGAAAACTGAGTGTTGTATTGTGACATTTGATATGGTTGTTGTTGAGGAATTATTTGATGTTGTTGCATCGTGAGATATTGTGGTTGTGTATTAAACGGTTGTTGATGAAAGTGTGATTGTGAAGGTTGTTGATATGATTGTTGCTGATGGTATTGTTGTTGCTAATACTGATGATGTTGTTGTTGCTGAGGATTAGAAAAGTAGTAATGTGGTGGTTGAGACATCTTAGAACACTTGTGTAGTAATGGATCTTTGTAGAAGATTGAAATGCACGTTCCTTTGGTTAAGTACAAGAATCCATGGGGTAAGTTGGAATCTTACGCGTAAAAATGAAACTTATGCGTAGACTTTAAAGTTATGCGTAAAGTATGATCTTATGCGTAAACTTGTGAGTTATGCGTAAGATATAACCTTATGCGTAAGTTTTAAGCTTATGCGTAGGATTCTTATGCGTAAGGTTCAAAAACCAAACAAATCTTTCAAACTTATCCAAGCTTGAAAGATATCCGAAGTCGAAGTATTCCACTAACTTATCCAAGCTAGGGAAGTACTGAGTCACCGTAACACGAGGAGAAGACCTTAGATGAAACTTAAGCGTAGATTCCAACAACTTACGCATAAGATTAAATCTTATGCGTAAGATTGAACTTATGCGTAGAAAGGCAACTTCTGCGTAGGATGAATCTTCAGCGTAGGACTTAGGCGTAGGAATTGAGCTTACACGTAGGATTTAAGCGTAGACTTCCAAGTTAAGCGTAGAAAGAGGGTTTTGACTAATGTTACGCGTAGGAAAGGGGTTTTGACCAAATCTTATGCGTAGAAGGGACAAAAAGTACTGTAGACAGCTTTTAAAACGTACTATTCACTAAACTTACGCTTAAGAAGGTCAGAAACTTGAAAAATCTCAAATTTTTGAAGAAAAATGCTTAGAAATAAGGTACTTTTGATCAAATAACTTCACCAATACTTAGAAAACACTAACTATTGAAGATTTTGAGTAGAAAAAACCTTAAAAATCAAAACTTTATGCAAAATCTAAGCTTCTAAACACTATATTAACCTTAAAACTTATCCAAGCTTCAAGATTTGAGTGTAAGCAACAAAGAAAGAAGCAAAAAGAAGCAAAACAACACCCTAAATCCCACGTTAACTCCAAGAAACACACTTCAATCTCTATTAGGCGAATGATACCACTTGTTAGGTCACCATTTTGTAAACACAAGTATAAGAAATGAGATGAGAATGAGAGATGGTTGATTATAAGAATGAGAGAAAAGTAATTGCAAGAGTTTCCTTAATGTATTCAAATAACCAACAACTATAATGTTTACATAAGCTTAGTATATATAGGGGAGGAGTAGGGCAACACTCCCTTCCTCCCTCTTACATCTTAAACGTGGGCTTACAAGGCCCATGGACATGCATACTAAAGCCTAGTAACATAAACATAGTAAAATAAATAACTAAGCAACCTATTACAAAAGGTAGTGACCGCGACTTGACTAAAATACAAAAGTATGATCCCAACAATCACCATAACACGTGTCAGTGAGGGGAAGTTTTTTTAGCACAAGACGCGTGGTTGGGAGAGGAATACGCGTCTTCCAACCATCATTGCACCCGGCCTAAACTCTTTACTAACCAACGAGAGATGAATGATGAGACTTCTTAACATTTTAACTCTTTTCTTAACTACATTATAATGCATTTATAACTATTATATAATTTGAAAATCTTAAAATTCAGACTTCTCTACTTGCTTGTTATGGAAGGATTTCAAAACTTTATCAATACTTGTAACTCCAAAACTTGTAACCGTAATGTTGATGATCAATAAAAAGATTTAATGGGAAAAAAATATAACCACCAAATCAATACTATTAACATATGAAACAGAGAAAAAAAAAGTTATTTATATACATTAAGATGTCAGTTATGAAATCTTAATATAAAAAGAACTCATTGTATATGAAAAAATATAAAAGCTAAAACATAAACTAATTATACTTCATGCACAATAGATTCATCCATCGTAGGTTTCTTGGACAACGGTGGCACGAAGCTCATCCTCCTCCACCCCTAAATTCAAAAACAAGGTTTCTCTAACCGCCTTTATTGGCTCATGGCTCAGTCTCTATGCTCGCCGCAAAATATAGTAAGAAGGTACGCGCCGCCGTATTACACGGGTACCCTACTATTAATAAAAAAAATAAATGACCTATTTATAGACTCTATGAAGTAGGGGTGTGCATTGGGCCTAAACCCGACCCGACCCGACAAAGCACGACTCCCGATTTCGCCGGAATTGCAAACCGAATCCCGACCCGAAACCAATCGGATAGGTATCGGGACAGTCGGGATCGGAATCGGGCGTCGGTTTTCTTTGTTGTTTTGTCGGTTTTCATCCCGTTCCGACCCGACTCCCGAGTTCGCCGGAATTGCAAACCGACTCCTGACCCGTTTGATAGTCGGGATCAGAATCGGGCCGGCGGGTTGGTCGGGATCGGGCCGGGAATCGGGCGGCTGACGGTTTTGCTCAGCCTTACTATGAAGTTTATAAATGTAAATATGTTAGTTTATAAAATGTAGGGATTTATAAGGATTTGACGTGACACAACGTGCCAATGCATGCAATGGACATATTGGTACTTAATTAACTTCAAGCACGAATATTATATAGAATCGACGAAATATATATCAAAGCATTTTTATAATTCAAGCAAAATATTAAAGTATGCCAAAAGTTCTTTATAGATCCAACTTTTACCATAAAACTTATCAAGCAATCTTAGCCACTCATTTTTTTTATCAAAATAAAAAAATAAACTGTCACATTTTTTTTAAAACTTAAATATTTCGCAAACCGTAAATCATCAAGCTACAAAAAAAATACCATTGCGACGAGAATTAAATTATCTTTCTATAAACATGCATTGTTATATACTTTCGACGAACTTTTTTTTCGATGAATTTTTTTTTCGCCTAGAAAAATCATATATGATTCGTAAGAATCATATATGATTCCTAAGAATCATATATGATTCTTAAGAATCATATATGATTCTTAATAATCGAATCATATATGATTTTTTACGAATCATATATGATTTTTACGAATCATATATGATTCTTTCTGGGCGTAAATTAAAAAAAAATCGTCGAATGTATATAACAATGAATATCTATAGAAAGATCATTTAATTCTTGTCGCGATAGTATTTTTTTTTGTAGCTTGAAGATTTACCGTTTGCAAGATATGTTGTTTTGAAAAAAAAGTGGAAAAAATAAATGGGTGGCTATGATTAGTTGATAGGTTATATGGCATGTATAGGTTCTTCATAGATCTCAACTCATTAAAGCATTTAGGTCAAAGACAATTCTTATTCGGTATGAGCCTAACACACAGTAACAAGTAAGGTCCGTGATGCGTTTTTGACATGGGCATAAGCATGACACATGGTGGCAATTAGAGCATCCACAATGCATAGCTTTTCTCAAAGCTTTTTACTGTTTCAAAAACTCTTTCAAAGACTTTTTAGCATTGTAACATTAGACTTTTCCAAAAGCTTTTTGCAATGACTTTGCATACTCCAACCGGTTGAAGCTTTTGTAAATATTGCACAGTTGAAAACATTAATTACAATAAGATTTTGATATTATAAAAGTAATATAATTAAATGTTGAAAAGCTTTTCAAGGTATTTGCATTGGTGATGCTCTTAGTAGGGGTACAATTAATTTTGTTTATTTATTATTAATTATACTTATTATTAAACCCCGTTTAAAACGACGCCGTTTTGCGTCCTGGGTTTCCCGCCAAAAACAATTGGGCTCCTTTAGCCTGGTCACTTTGATCCATTTGCCTCCCGGTTTGCTCCTCCACTTATTATACGCTGCAGATGAAAGAAGACTCATGTTCCAGAGGGTTCTTGCCTTCTTATCCTAAATCTCATCCACGAGAATATGCGACTCGCCAACATCAACCTCATCTCCCACAACCCCCGTTACAAAACTGCCGACTAAATTCGAGATTTTTGTAACCGATTAGGACATCAACAGGCAGTAATCCATCAATAACAGAGGTGGTAGATGATTTTAAATCAGAGGTATGTTTAGTTTATATAATTTTAATAAAAAGATTGCTAATTTTATTATAGTATTTTGTTATTATTGATTATGTGATTATGGGTAAAACTGGATTGTGGGTTTTCTTTAATATTGAATTTCAGATATGGGTTATTATAGGTTCTTGATTCTATGAATTGGCTGGATTTAATTTTGGGTTTTGATTAATTTAACCTAATTTTATTTGGTGAAAAAGATTGAATTGATTTGAAATTTAGGTGATTTATTAAAATTTATATGTGATTAAGTTATTGAGAAATTGTAAAGTTTCGATCTTTTAAGTTGATATTGATATGGATGTTAACGAAATTGTGGGTTTATTTTTTTGGATCTCAGTTCTGATGCTTAGGGTTTTACCTTTTGGATTTCAATTCCTTTCTTCTTATGATGAGGTACTTTCTTGAAGCTTATGGTGTGAATTTTGTATGTATTTTTTGTTATGAAACTGTTGTTCATCTACGGCGATTCCGTTATCTAAAAAAATGGATAACACCATTGTTAAATTCTACTTTTTTTAACGATAATTATTAAAGTTTATTAATTTGGTCTTTTACGTTGGTTTGTGCTTGACAGTTAGTGCTTGCAAATATACCAGTTATACGGTTGCTGCTTCAGTTGTTGTGCCGCACCCTACATGGTTCATGTTCGACAAGTAAGTAACCGCTTATTTTTGTATATAAAACAACAGTACACGACTTTACCATGTCTATTATTATTTTGATACTCTTTTAGAGGTAGCACCTTTGACCAGTTATGGTTTCAAAAAAGTTAAATTCGACCAAAATAGGTTTTCTAAAAGAGAAACTTGGTTTCATTTGTATGCGTGAATGATAATTATAAAATGATAACCAGGGTGATTTAAGTATTTTTAAATGTAAAAGAACAAACCAAAAGTTTTATTGAGCGAACCTAACCTTACCCATATCAGTAATGACCCATTATGACCCTTTAAGTGGCGTATTTTTTACAACGAGCATGAATTTGTTTAGAGAAAAGTATGAGTCGTATATGACAATAATGTTTCTCTCAAAGTTGAACAACCGTAAGTTCCAATTACAACAATAAAAGAATTTGACCGATTATAGTATCTCTTATTGTTCAACAACAACAAGTTCCAATTATGTTTCTTAAGTCATTCAAGTTCATATTCTATTACACAATATAATACGTTTAAATACAAATGTTTTCTACAAACGGAAGAGTTATACCGACGTTTGCGATGCGATCTTTAGACTATTGTTCGTTAAGCAGACTTCATTTTCATTATTTAGATTCAGTTTTTTTCTTGAATTTCATACCAATTTGTTAAAGGGTAATTATTTATACTTTTTTGCTCTCTTAATAGGATCGATGGAGGCTCAGGTTGTTGCAACAGCGGAAAGAAAGTCTCCCAAACTATATCCATGAAGCTTTGTTAATTTGTTATCATCTTTAATTCTTAATTGCTTACTTTGTTTAAGCCACACAAAACTTAGCACCTTACAACGTTATGATTTTGCAGCTATCATGTTGGCAATTGTGCAAACACGACTAAGTCGGTCTTTCGAGAATGCAAAGCTAACTTCAGGAAGTAGCGGGAGTACATGGCTGTAAGATATGAAGCTGATGCTCATAAAGGTTATGTGACACTACAAAAAGTTATCAATAGTACATCTACTAAACACTAAAGTAGCACAATTCAAGGTATCTCTTTACTACTTCATTTTATGAGTCTGAATTTTCCACGGAAGCCAGCATGTTAGTCCTCATGAATGCAAAAAGTTTAGTTCAAAGATCCTGAGGAACACCAGCATCTTTAATATGTTACTCTTTTTTTAGGATTAACATATATATGATGCTTGCGCTAATACTGATACGCTTTTCTTAGGATTAACAAGTTGGTTCATAAATTTTTTTGGCATTTTAGTTGTTGTGCTATAAACATGTTACTCTTTTTTTAGGATTAACATATATGATGCTTGCGCTAATACTGATACGCCGAAGGTTGTTGTTGTCACAGGTTTCAATAAAGGAACAGGACAGGGACGTTGTAGTGCTTTACACGGGAATAAAGCTTGCACAACAATGTTCATTATGATATTGTCTTTGCACTAATGCAGGGGAATAAAGCTTAACGCCTCACTCTTGATGTTCCTTTTTCAGCTTCTTAGCCCGATACTATTTAAATCCTAATATTCTGGAAACAAAAAAGATAGTTGATGTGTGAGTATTGACAGCACCTTTGAAACTGCTCAATACAAACTGCCTAGCAATTCTAAAAGTAGTTTGCTTATTTTCATACGTGCAGCGAGTTCCTGGAACCAATATCGCTATTGGAAGTCCAAACAGAAAGGCGTGCATACTTGGAAGAAGAAAAACTGACCAACTACCTATTGTTAAATAAAATTATTAGAAACAAATCCAGACGCTAACAAGGTAAAATTCTTACTTACACTCATACTTTGTTTTCCATTTCGTGTTTTACAATATTTTTGATGCAGGCGGTATTGTGTAAGGATCTTTGTTCTCCGTTTCGCTAGCATTTGCAGATTATATATATGATTATAGTTACTACATCTCCTGCCCTACTGTTGGTATAGGTGCATTAGAGTCTCTTCACGAAAGTTCAAGAACAACTGATGCGGGACCTACAGTGACTCGACACACACCAGCTATGCACGGGAACGCTATTCAGGGATCGAGACCAACAGTTGCGCCCACAGGTTAGTGTAGCAACTATTGATTATCTACGTTGCCATTCTTTAGTAACCCGGTTTATTGACCCATTGTGACCCATTGTAAAATATCCTGCAGTGGATGTTCCATGTAAGATCAGTAGGCGCCATTACAGTGAATGTTCAAGTGTATTTGGATATTTGTGTGTTATTATGTTGTGTCGAATTACTGTTTTCCAGTCAATATTTATTTGCTAAGAAATCGTGGCTATTTAATTGGTACGAAATGAACGGCCGTGATTTTTATTTATTGACTTATTTTTATCAAACCCGAACGTAATTCGCAACTGATGTCAATTGCAGACAGCCGTGTTGGATCAACTTCTAACAGAACCTCATGCACATCGATCAGGGAATTGAAGAGTTCTATGCTCAACATGGAGTGCAACAGCTCCAGGAAGTTGTAGATAGGAAATACCAAACTTTTAGGAAGGTATGTTACTGTTTGAAGACATAAACGCAACGACGAACGGATTTGTAAACTTTAACTCCTAAATTAGGCCAATTGGAGTTGTTTTCTTGAGGGCTGATTTCTATAAATAATCATGTAGCGAATTGGAGTTGCTTTCTTAAGCGTAATACAATGCTGAATATAGTATGTAGCTAATGCTTTAGTTTAACCTTATAGGTATTAGCAACGGCTTACAAAATAGTTGTACCGGGTTGCACGCAGAGTGCACGATTGCGTTCTCTGGACCAAGGTAACTGAAAACTAACCTAAGTATCGAGTATTGGCGGTGCTATTTTTGAAAACTAACCTAACATTCTTACCAGGAAGTGGAGAGCAGAATGGGTGCAGTTGGGTGCTGATATGGGGCCTTACGTGGGTACAGTCAAGTTTTGACGCTCAAATGGGGCAGAAATGGGTATCTTTGGGGGCTAAAGTGGACGCTAACATGTGTCATATTGACAACTGAAATAGGTGTTGAATTGGGGACTGAAATCGGGCTTGCCATAGGGTGTGTATGCGCCCTGAAATAGGTGGATTAAGCTGAAAAGTAGAGAGTGAATGGATGTCTTTCGGCCTTGAAGCAGAGACTAAAATGGATCGGTTTTGGAGTTCAACTTGCAGATACGTAATGTTAGGTTAGCTTTCAAATTTGGTCCAAAATTTAGATCTTTATTAAGCGATACGCGCCGGATTTAAAACAGTAACTCTATTTATCATCGCTTAATAAATAACACTGTCTCATATGATTTGAGTTACCCTACTGATTTTGCTTTCTCAAAATTTTTAAGACTTCATTATATTGTATTACCTTTGCCCTCCATATACCTGTAGATGAGTTACACATGTATATTCTACATAGTTGGTGTCTTACAACGCCTAAATATTCTACTTTATTTGTGCAAAATTGCCTCGGCCAAAAAACAGGCACGCCCGCAACGCGGCGATCGTCGCCATTCTAGTTTAATTAATGTAGAGCTATGTGTTAACTAGTTGTATATTTTGTTGAGACTTTTATGCTATTTTCTTATCTGCATTACTCCATATTAGATAAGAGAGGGCATTAGAACTTGCTAAATTTAGGCAAATTTGCATGCCATTTAAGACCATACTTGATATAGATTTCAACCAGACATTAAAATAACAACTTATTCATCTGACTTTTTAAACTCACACGCTTACCCATTTCTCTTTAGTTATTACTACATTATTATATACTACCTCTCAGCCTATACATCCACTTTAAAACTAAAGTAAGTACACATTATATTGTCTATGCTCGTCTAGTAGATAGATAGACACAAACAAACTTCTTGTCGAGATATTCGGCAAACTTTTGTTAACATTGCCATGTGATATCATAACAATCCAATTCTCACGTATAAAAACCAAGTTTACGGGTATGTTTGGCAAAACTAGCTGTAAGTTGTATACTGTAAGCTGCAAAGCTGTTAACATGAGTTGCAAGCTTTATCTTTTTTTAATAAAAGTGTTTGGTAAGTTAGCTGTTAAATGTAATTATAAGATGTAAAATGACATAAAATGACATATTTATAATTGCAAATAAATGTTTATAGGGTATATCAGTAATTTAAAATTTTAACAGCTCTAATATTTTTAAAAAGCTTCATGAATCAGCTTTTTATTTATTAGCTATTTGTTTAAAATAAAAGATTGAAGTTGATATATCCAAATGAAGCTACTTATTTTACAAGAAATTATTTTTGTAACAAAAAACTAACAATTCCTCACAAAACTATTGCCAAACAAGCCATCTTAACTAACGAACTTTAAGATACAACATAAAATTGCTTGTTTAAGAACCTCCCTTACATTACCAAAAAATGCAGTGATTGATTATTTCTTTGTAGAAAATAAAAGCTTCGCAAAAAGATACTTTTCATCACACAATTGACCCATATTTAGATCAGATACTGTTTATGTAATCGCAAGTAAACCGCGTGGAAGATTTTTGCTAATTCTGATATTGTTTTTGTAATCACAAGTAAATCGCATGGATGATTTTTGCCAATTATCTTCTTGAGTTTTACTGTTCATTGAACTAGTAAAAGGACCTCCTTTTATTTATATTTAAAATTAAAATGTGAGAAAAAAAAATTAATATGATATCAAATGATTTAAGATAATTTGAGTATCAAATCTTTTTGGGACTATCAATCTTTATTAGATCTAATTGATAATCATGGGGCTTGTGGTCTAGTGGTAAATGCTTAAGTAGTTAAGCGAGCCCAAGTGAGAGTAGTACCGGTTTGGGTGACCTACCGGGAAGTCCTCACTTGGGAACCACAAGCTCTAATGATATCAGGCGAATCGGGAATAGGAGTGGGGTTATCCCCTAAGGAGAGGCTTGCGGTTGGTATCTCTGCCCGAGGATGAGACACTAACTCGAGCCAACAACTAACCCGCCGTTCAAAAAAAAATTAGATCTAATTGATAAGATTAATCACAACAATTAAAAAAACCCACTTTCATCATTTTTTTTTCTTTCAAATATTAATAATTTTTCAAACCCTTAATCGTAAAGGGGAAAAAAAATATACCGTTACGACGAGCATTTAATTATCTTTCTATAGATAGGCACTTTGATATATTTTCGACAATTTTTTTTCTCATTTTTTTCATGTTTTTTTCCGTGGCCAAAAATATCACATGTGATATTGCATATCACATGTGATATTACACTAATATCACATGTGATATTTTCGGCCACGAAAAAAAATGTTAAAAAAATGAAAAAAAAAATTAGTCGAAAGTAAATCAAAGTGTCCGTCTATAGAAAGATAATTAAATGTTTGTCACGATGGTATAATTATTTTCGCTTAACGATTAACGGTTTAAGAGATATTTAAATTATAAAAAATGAATGAAATATTAAAATGGTTTTAATCTCAACCATTGGTTTCTTTTTAAATGGATGGTGGGGATGAGTCCCTTGATATGTAAGAAAAGTTTGGTATTTAAAATAACTCTCCTCGATATCAAATAAACAACATAAAATAACCGGCTATTTACTTGCTAATTAAAAAAAATAGGTTTTGCTAACAGCTGCCCTTAGGGTTGTTGTTAACAACTAATTACCGAATTTTATGTTAAGACAATACACAATGTCCAAATAAAATCACTAAAAATCATTAACCACTTCGTAGGATTTCTTAAATACAAATACAATTCACCTTTACCATTGGTCATATTAGCGAAAAATAAAGAGTTGATTTTTCACGATGTCTTAATATCAGATAATTTTATGAAAAGTTAGCTGTTAACTACAACCCTTAGAGCTGTCGTTAGCATTTCTCTTAAAAAAATTACTTATTTCTTCCTAGCATATATAAAAGGGGAATTGCATATATATCCTTCTAAAACCTCAAAATTACATATATGTATCCAACTCAAAGTCATAATTACATATAGATTTAGTGTTGTATAGAAAGTTGATTGTGATTTGTCAACTCTCTTCAACAAAAAGGATACGATTTTGATTTTGTATAATTAGGTACTGAGTGTAGGGCTGCAATCAAGTCAAGCTTTTATCAAGCAACTCGAGCTCGAGCTTGACTCGATCAAGCCAAGCTTTCATCAAGCTCAAACCCAAAAATTAGCTCGAAACATATAACGAGTCAAGCTCAAGCTTTTGATAGCTCGGCTCGAACTCTTATCAAGCTTTAATATATATTTATTTTCATAATAAATTTACATAAGTAATTAAGGGCTAATTTGAGTAATACCCTAATTATAAGGACTTATTTCATAAATAAATGAATAATGTATTCTAAATGGACTTTTTACCCTAAGTAATCTAACGATTTGTATTCTAGCATCTCTTGTCTCTTTTTCGATCATTCAACAACCAAGTAAGCTTCTCTTTTTATTTTTCCAGAAAAATTTGTAAGTTTACTTATCAAAAACTTTTATTTGATAATGTTAAGTGTTAACATCAACAAAAACTAGTCATATTTATAGTCTAATCGATATTTATACTATGTGCTGAATATCGTCTACAGGGAGAAAATAAAACCATTTACGGAGTATATGATAAACTAGGGCCAGGGAGATGTTTTTGTTAAGCATGAGTAACATTTCCATCTTTGAAATCTATATTTTATAGACGGCCACTATTTTGAGATAATGTGAGCTACTAACTTGGCTACTAATTTGGTTTTCAAATATGGTTTTAGTTTATTTTACTTTATAAATATATTTAATGATGAGTTACACAATGTTTTTCTATACATTCAAGCTTTTCAAGCCAAGCTCAAGCTTTGTTCGAAGCCTACTCAAGCCAAGCTCAAGCTTAGATGATTAAAGTTTGACAAGCTATCAAGCCAAGCTCAAGCCTACTATTTTTGTTTAGAGCCAAGCTCGAGCTCGGCTTGACTCGATTGCAGCCCTAACTGAGTGTGGTTTAGAAACCTAATAGTCAGGCCCTCAGACTCAGGCATTATGTATGTAACGAGTCAGGCCAAAATGGAGTCACACATGACAATCATGAATGTTCTAAACTAGTATTTCCTAAGACAACTTTTATCTGTACCTGATGGAGGAATAGTGTCTGACTTAGGCTCATCAGTGTCCTTTGACTCATCATTTAGATTTGTTCCCTGATCATCGTCCAAATGAACCGTTTCTCGATTGCCTGACCATTCATCCTAGTTATTAGGATTTTCTTGAACCCTCTCTGAGGAGTTCTTGGGTAGCTCATCCTCAGTGGCAAAGGATGAGTCTTCATTATCTGAAGGTGAAGGTTCAATGGTTTTCTTTACCAGCTTTCTCCTTTTGGTGTTTTTCTTTGAAGGCTCAGCCTCTTTGGTTTTCTTGCAAGTGGTTTTCTTCTTAGTTTTTGTTTTAGACTTCTTAGAGATCACCATGTTTCCAAATGCTTCCCAGTATTTCTCAGGTACTGTTGCTACCTTACACATGTGTAAGGTCAAAGGAACTTCATGTGCTCATGGTTGATCATCATAGGTGACAATTCCTATTTGGGCTCCTTTGAAAGTCTTCAGCTCAGGGTTGTTGTAATCCTTACCCAGACATTTGGGGGTCTAGGATCATCAGTGAGCTTGTCACAGAGGTCTGAGTATACGTGCTTTCCAAAATTCAACTTAACCCCCCAAATGAGGCTGTAAGACATGAGTACTGAGTAGTTAGCCTTGGTTCATCTAATCATGTGACCCTAGTTTTCCTCCCAACCCTCTAACTATGTGAGACATTAAGACTCTCCAAGTGGGTGAGACGTATCTTATTCTTACAGGGTTTGCCTTTATCAGCTTAGAAGATGTAGACATGTTATCATCTGACTCTTCTTTATCTACTAACCCTAAGGTAACTAAATTATCTCTAGCTATTTCAAGAGAGGGTTCTTCTTCCACATAAGGTCCACAACTAGCTAAACCAGGTACTACAGCGAACTCTGTGACACCAAAAGTGAACTTTCTGGACCCATTGAGCACCGTGAAGGTGATGGTTTTGAGATTTTGGTCCAGTACCGCAGTGTACCAAAATTCTTGCAAATATTCTACATAAAATGCATAAGGTTTTCTGGCAAAGGCTTGAGCAATTTCACGGTTTTGGATAAATTGTATCATTGGTATGTAAAATTGGGTAGTCATGTTTTAGACTAGCGTAGTAGTTTCATGAACCTATCTAGGTGTTAGTTTTTGAAAATGCCACATTCTTTGCCTTTTTAGCCTTGGTTTTGATTTCGGTTGATGATGGTTCAGTTACTTGTTGAGTGGTGGTCTCAGTAATTGGTGGAGTAGTAGATGTTTTAGAATCCATAGATCTTTTGATGTTTTGAAAAGGGTTTTGTATGAGTGATGCAAATATTCTTGTGTTTGTTGCAAGCTCGATTAATGTGGAACTTGCGCCACCTCTTTTCTCATATAGTTCAATAAACCATGTCGATTCTATTCTTGGTACCCTGCAATGTAATGGTTGCTCCAAAGCATGATTTACTAATGAAAAGATACTCTCATCAATCTTCTCCAAGCTTTCTTTGAGATATTTGGTTGTGATGTCTCTAACGTCGTCCAATATGCTTTCATCCTCAAACGAATGACAAGATGCCTCATACAAGTTGAGCTTTCCCGCAACATTGTCGAGTAAGTATGAACTAAGATTTTGATTCTTGTCCTTAAACTTGAGAAATATCTCTAAATATATATAACAAGTGTTTCCATATATCACCTATACTTTACTTAACCTATAATTTCCTAAGAAAATAAATACTTCATCGAAATTTTACCTTGAGGAACATGATAACTATGTTCTCTCAGTAGTCGAAAGCCAAGTGCCTTAAGGTTCAAATTGATTTTATTCCACTTATCAGGAAATTTGTAGTAATCGTCAGATGTCCGAGCAACTTTTTATAGGCCTTTAGTGACGGAATTTTGTTATTTATTCCCTACCAACTTCCAACGAAGTTTTATTTTGGCTTCCTATTGATTCCTACATAATTTGACTTTCATTCCTAGTAATTTCTCACAAAATTTCATTCGTATTTCATCCGACAGATTTCAGATTTTTGCAAAAATTATATATAAACTGTAGGACCTTAGATATATCAACTTTATCACAAATATAAGCACTAGATGAAGTAAAGATGGTGACTTGATATGATATATGTGTGGCGTTAAACTTGAAATAGAATGATAAGATGAAGAGAACTTTTATTAAAAAAAACACACAAGCACACCTTACAAATGAGAGGTAAGGTGCCTTATATAGTTAGAGAGAAAGGCCTCATGGGCTTTCTAATGGACTTGGGCTTGGACTTGGTTACATGGTTGGATAACAAGGCTTATGAAACATAGCACACGACATATTAGCTTGCCAATTCCAAGGCCCAATGACTAAACTATTACTAATCTTAACAAACGACACAAAGTTACAATATGAGAATGACCATCACTTCTATATATAAATATTTTAATGCTAACAATCTCCCCCTAAGGGGTGGTCATTCGAATGATGCTCCACGTGAGTGGGTCTTCCGTGTTCTTTGTCTTTAACTTTGTGTGTCGTTGTAGAATAGTCTTTAGTCTTTGTTCCTTCATGCTTTGTGATCTTTGATAACTGAATTTTTATCGTTCTTTGTTCCTTTGTGATGTGGAGTTATCTGCCTTTCGTCACTTCTGCGTCTGTGGTGGTTGTTCGCCATTCCAACATGCTCAAACATCTTTGGACTTTGATATTCATATGCACGTAGTTCCCTTTCTTTCACTTTGATCTTTAGTCTTTATACTTTGTAGATTCCTTTTTTTGGCGTAGAATCTTTCTTTGAACTTTGTGTTGTATAGATCTTTGAGGGAGCTTTCTTTAACTTCTAGATGTATGTATGAGCACGTGGAATCTGTCGCCATGGAGATAAAGTGTCCCTGCATATAAACAGTTAGCAATAAAATATCCGGTACTTACAGATAAGAATTAGAGATCGTCAACAGCATAGTGTGAAGACTCCTTCTAACCCTTACCAAGGCCGTTCCCATGTCAGATACTCTCGAGAGAGCTTACAAGACCTACTAAGTAGCTCAATGACTGGGTGAGTCGCTGGGGATCACTCCACGACTGTAGACTGTTTGAAACCACCGCGAACACTAAGCGTAACCCATAAAGAATTACCGAAGTGACCTGCTGTCAAGGCTGCTTGATGTTGACCCTGGCAGGAATTTCCATTCAATCATTGAGAATCACAAATGTGAATCCTCTCATAAATGTTCTGGCAGATTGCTAAGATCTGCGTAGGACTCTAAAGTTTACATCTGACGTCCTTAATGATGAACAACCAGTGTAGAAATATCATGTGTTCCTATGAGATCTTTTGATGAATCTCGGGGCTCTAGACTCGATAAGTGCACATTTGGTTTCCTATGCGGAGATTAGGGAGAGGTCTCCTGCTTCAATATCAACCATCTCTAAGAGACAGGTCGATAGATTACACCGGTTCCCAGTGAGAATGAAACAAGCTCTTTTAAGAAAACTTGAGTGGCTAGAAGGTTTAGTGCAGTGCGTCACTGGGTCCATGACGTCTTGTCTTTAATACCGGTGTCACCTTAGTAACAACCTGTAGCATATGAGTTGAACCCGGTGTCTGCCCTAAGGTTGAACATTTGGAGGGCTATTTCTTTTCACCCTTTTTCATAACTTTTCTTTTTAATTCTTCAACCCCTTCTTTCTCCTTTCTCATTTTCTCCTTTTTTCAATCATACCTAAGGACTTCTAATTCTAATCTATTGGAATTGTCCTTGGGTAGATCCCTCCGGCTCTGGCGGATCATAGGACGGTTTTACCTATCCTTAGTCACCTTATAACTCCATTACTATCCTATAATTGCCATGAAACCATTTATGAAAAATCTCTCAAAGTGTTTATGATAATAAAACACATTGTTGACACTTCGAGAGTTTTGCATTTCTTTTGAATGACTCCCCCTTCACATGTGCTCATGATTTTTTAAGAAATTTGCACATGCGTGAGGAGTTTGCACTTATTGAATTGATCCACTTTCAGTGATCATGACCGATTCGAGACACGCTTACATCACTAGTTAGACTAGCTTGAAGTTATTACCCTGGTCAAGTCCAAAGAAAGTCTCTCGATATGGTACATTCTACTCAGACAAGTCCTATTCGAGACACGCTTACATCACTAGTTAGACTAGCTTGAAATTATTACCCGTCCAGGACAAGTCTTTTCAGTTAATGACATTTTAAGCTTCGTCAATTCATTGGTAATTTCTGAGTCGAGCTCTTTTGAGATTCAGTCACAAACTTTAAACATCTTTGATCACATTAAATCATGTCTTCTCCCCCTCAAAAATAGCATAGCGTGATATTTTTGATATCAACTGATTAATAAAAAGCTTTTTGGAGAGAAAGACAGATTTGATTTTGCATGAAATCGGAACATTTTAGTGTTTGTACTCCCCCTTAATGATAGCATATTTAAAATTAATTAAGGGTTTTGAGGGAGTTTTCTTGAGCACTCATTTTGAGAGATTTTGAGAAATCTTTTGAACAAACTTGAAAAAGTGCTCAAGAATTCTGTTTGAAAACGAGTTTATGCTTGAAATCTTTTTCGTTTGTTTAGACTCGAACTTTTTGAAAAGGATTTCGTCATTGAACGTACGAGTCCTTGATTTGAAAAATAATCAGAAGTCATCGTTTAAGTACGGGTTTCGTACTGAAGTATACGAAAGCCATTGTGAAGAAAATTTTGAGAAACGACATGTTTTAGAAAAACATTATAAGGAACTCCCGCTCAAGCATCTGTACATGTCCGTATCATTGTTGAATGACATTTCTAGAGACGTACAGAATATTGATTTATACGAGAGACATGTCGTGAGAAGAATATTTTTGTATTTTTTGATTTTATATTGTTTTTGTATTTTTTGAAAATTTTATATTTTTGTATTTTGTTTTTGTTGGTTTTTCAAATTTTGTATTTTGTTTTTTCAAAAATATTTACAGCGAAGCGATTTTGAAAACATTTTTCAAGAAGATTCGAGAAGACGTTCTAGCTCCTCAGGAGTTAGGCTTCACATGCCAATTCGTCGAACTAAATAGTCAAACCTTTCTTTTGGAAGGGCTTTAGTAAATAGATCGGCGAGTTGATAATCAGTCTTAACGAAAAATAATTCAACAGTACCCTCTTCCACGTGTTCTTTGATGAAATGGTAGCGGACTTTGATATGCTTCGTCTTAGAGTGATGTACGGGATTGCACGAGATGGCTATGGCACTTTTTGAGTCACAATACATAGGTATTTTGTCAAAAGTAAAGCCATAATCTGTGAGCTGTGTCCTCATCCAAAGAACTTGGGCACAACACGCAGATAGAGACACATACTCGGCTTCGGCGGTTGATAGCGCAATACAATCCTGTTTTCTTTGACGACCAGCTTACTAGCTTTTCACCCAAAAATTGTGCTCCACCTGATGTACTTTTTGCAGTAACTTGATCTCCTGCATGGTCGGCATCTGAAAAGGCTGTTAGAGTAAACCCCGAATCCTTCGGATACCAAAGTCCCATGTTAATGGTGCTTCGTAGGTACCGAAAGATCCGTTTAACCTCTTTGAGGTGAAGTTCGGTAGGCTTTGCCTGAAACCGTGCTAACAAGCAAACAACAAATTGGATATCGGGTCGGCTAGCAGTTAGGTACATGAGAGAACCGATCATGCTCCGATATTTTTTCGGATCGATGGGTTTCCCAAATAAATCAGCACCTATTTTTTGTGAAGTGACCATTGGTGTACCAACAGAATCACAATTTTCCATTCCATGTTTTTTCAAAATCTCTATTGTATATTTAGCTTGATTGATAAAAATACCACGTGGGGATTGATGTATTTGTAAACCAAGAAAGAATTTTAGTTCCCCCATCATGCACATTTCAAATTTGCTTTTCATGAGATTTTCAAAATGTTTTGAATGATTCGGATTAGTGGACCCAAAGATAATGTCGTCCACGTAAATCTGAACAATCAAAATGTCATCTTTGAATTTTTTGATAAACAAGGTGTCATCAACTGTTCCTTTGGTGAAATTGTTATTGAGCAAGAAAGATGAGAGTTCGTCATACCACGCTCTTGGAGCTTGTTTTAAACCATAAATGGCTTTCTTAAGCTTGTAGACGTAGTCTGGATGATCTCTGTCGATGAATCCCTCTGGCTGACTCACATACACTTCTTCTTTTAGAGTTCCATTCAAGAAAGTTGTCTTAATATCCATCTGATAGACTGTGATGTTTTTGTGAGCTACATAGGCTAAGAAAATCCGGACTGCTTCAAGTCTAGCTACAGGCGCGAATGATTCCTTGAAATCTATCCCTTCTTCTTGTGGATAACCTTTAGCCACGAGACGAGCTTTGTTGCGAATAACAGTCATTTCCTCATCCAGTTTGTTCTTCCACAACCACTTGAGACCAAGAACACGTTTATCAAGTGGTCGTTCAACAAGTTCCCAACTATCATGTAACAGGTATTGAAGAAATTCCTCCTGCATCGCTTCAATCCAAGGGTTTTCTGCCATTGCTTCCCGAATGTTCTTTGGTTCTTTGAGGCTGATTGAGCAAATGTAGATGCAAAATTCGAGATCGGTGGCAAGTTGTCTCCTTGTCTGAACTGGCTTTGAAGGTTCACCAATAACATGTTCTATTGGATGGTCTTTTGTCCATTGAAACGTAGAAGGGTACCTTGGGTGTAACGAATGTGTGTTAGATGGTTCTTGTAACCTTGAAGAAGATTCAGCAGAGTCTGTTGCAAACGGGTTTTCAAATATTTCTTCTTCTTCTAACGCATCATTGTTTGAATTATTTGTTGGTTCTTCTTGAAAATTTGTGTTTTGGTTTTGCTCATCAACGCTTGGTAGAACAGTTTCAATAGCTGGAGTGGCTTGAGTAGATGTAGATGATGCTGAGGGAGTTGGTGCTTCAGCTTCGATTGTAGTAGATGCATCCTGTGGTGGTGGTGGTGGTTGATGGTTTTGAGCGGGTGCTGCGGAATGTTGTGGAGATGCATTTGTCGAAGTTCCACCATAATATTCATCAAACATTAACTCGAAGAAATTTTCCAGTTCTTGTACTGAAGGTTTATCCGTGTTTGTTGACTGAGTTCCTTGAGGTACGAGTCCTGAACTGATGTGTCCAGAAGTCTGCTGGTTTGGTGCGGGTCCTAATCCGTTTTGATTAGAAGCCATTGGATTAAGCGCGGGTTCTAGAGCGAGTCTCTCAGAAGCCATTTGTGAAATCTCGTCAAACTTCACATTCATCGTCTCCATTATCTTTTTTGTTCTTCTATTATACACCCTGAATGCCCTCGAGTTTTCTGAATATCCAATGAAGATTCCAATATCACCCTTAGCTTTTGTAAGGAATTATTGAAGATACTACTGATTGATACTGCTGACAGGTTCCTGCGGAAGGCTTAGTGACTTTCTGCTGATGACTGGTTCCTGCGGACATCTAGAGATCCTACGGATAGAGTTTAACCGTGGATATAACTTATGTATTTTAGGACAAGATATGTAGAATATCTTTTATTAGTTTTTCATTATTCGTTTCTTGTAAGAAAGGTTAGGGTTTCCACTAGTATATAAGGAACCCTAGGTCATTGTAATAGTAACAAGTTTTAGTACGAAGTTTTATTAATATTATCGATCCATAGAGGATCAAGTTTAGTATACGTTTGTTTTTATATTCCGCATAATAACAAGCTCACAGAGATTATCTAATTTAGTCTAGCTAGTGATTACATTAGTTGGCTAACGATCTATTGGCTCGTGATCTATCAAGGAATAAATCCCTACAAGTTGTATCAGAGCCACTAGATACTCTCTGTAACCTCTACACAATCACATAACTACTCAATCAATACCTATGTCAGACAAACCAGGAGGTGATGTTGTTCTCTCTGAAGCAGGCTCTCTCACTCAACAACTACAATAGGTGGCCTTCTCCAACAGCAATGCAAAACTTCCTTTTCTTAGGAAGGATGAGTATGAGATCTGGGCCATGAAGATGCAGAACTGGATTGCAAGTGTTGATTATAACCTCTGGAATGTTATACTCAATGGCTGTCGTCCTAAAAAGCAAAGTGTTGATGCTAATGGCAAAGTTACAATTTTGGAACCTGTTTCTGCTGAAGAAATTCTTGCCATTCAAAGGGAGAACAAAGCAAGAACCATATTGCTGCAGGCAATCCCTGATGACCACATGGGAGATTTTCATTCCATGACTGATCCAAGAGAAATCTGGTAGGCCATAAAAGCTAGATTTGGTGGGAATGAAGAATCAAAGAGGATGAGAAAAAGTATGCTGAAGATGGAGTTCCAAGAATTCAAGATTACTGAAGAGGAAGGTCTTCACAAAGGTTATGACAGGTTTCAGAAGATTCTGAGTCACTTGAATCAGCTGTTGGCCAGACCTGACAATGAGGAGGTGAACTCTAGGTTTCTAAGAGCCTTGCCTCCCTCATGGTCTCAGGTGAGTATATCATTGAAAACCAAAGGTGGCTTGGACTACCTCACCTTTGATGACTTGTACAACAAACTCAGAGCTTTGGAAGGTGACATAAAGGGATTCTCTCCATATGCAGCAACTCCTTCACAATCTGCATTTGTTAGTTCTAATTCAAACTACATGCCACATACCTATTCAAGTCCATCCTCAGCACCACAGGTTTACTCAAGTCCATCCACCCCAAGCCAAAGTCTTCCAATGACCACATTGTCCTTTTCAAGTGCTAATCCAATAACTCATCCAAAGATTAGCAATGTGATGGAAGATGTACTTCATTCATTTGTTGCTGAAGTTGATAAACAGCAACAAATAGCTTATGAAGATTTTGAGCAGATTGATGAATTTGTTTTAGAAGAATTGGACTTAAAATGGCAAATGGCTATGCTATCTCTCAAGGTTAGGCGATTTGAGCAAAAGGTTGGTAAAAAGCTCAATGTTGAAGGAAGAGATGCAGCTAGGTTTGATAGAAGGAAGGTGAAGTGTTATGCTTGTGGAGAAATTGGTCACTTTGCAAGAGAATGCACAGCCAAGAAGGGTGAAGCCAGTACCAGGTATTCAGCATACAAGAAGAAAGAAGTGGAAGCTGGAGAATCAAAGGCCTTGATCACTGCTATAAATACTAATGTGGACTGGAATGAGCATGATGATGATACAAGCAACTCTCCTCAAATCTCCTGCATGGCTAGTTGTGATGATAGCTTTGGTCTCATGGGAATCTCTCCTCAGGTATCTACTTGTGCTTGTGATTGTGAATCTAAATTTACAACTCTAAAAGAAGCTTATGATGATATGAAACCAAAATATAATGCTTGTTTTATTGAAGCTGCAATTTATAAAGAAGCTTTTAAAACTTTAGAACAACAAAATGTGTGGTTTAAACAGAATCAATTAGCTTATGAGGAAAAGATTAGAGTTTTAAGTAGAGATTTAGAATGTGCTAGCAATGAATTGAAATTTTCTGAAAAAGAAAAAGCTAGAATTCAGTCTGAGAAAAATATTTTGCAAGAGAAACTGAATAAAGAAGTATCTAGGCATAAAGAATGGCTAGTTTCAGGTGATAAATTATCTAGGTTGCTCTACAGTAGTAAGTCTGTTACTTCTGAGATAGGTCTAGGGTTTAAGAAGTATGTAGGTCCAGAAGCTAATCACTATTTAGATAAGAAGAACCATAACTATTCTATCCCCATTAATTATCTAAAAGAAGGTGAGATGCATGCTGTACCAGGACCTATCAGAGGTGTATTTATGCCTACCACCAAAACTTCTGACTTTGATGGTTCACACCATCTCTTTGGCAAAAAGTCTAAAGACTTGCCAAATAAGTCTGAAGACTGTCCATCCATAGGAACCCCTCAACCCACATCCCATAAGTTTGACTCACCAGAATCAAAGGAAACCACTGGCATTAGGATCAATGACTCCCCTGACACTAGAAGTATATCTAGTAATGATTCTAACACTTATGTCTCTTGTTCTTCCAGGGACAAGACCTCAGAGACCTCTAGTTATGCCAGCTGTGATTCCAAGACCAAGTCAGACTCACCCAAGTCCTCAACAAAGATTTCTGACAAGTCAACCTACAAGTCTGTGGACTCTGAAGTTGCTGCTGATGAAGTTCTTTATCAACCAGCCTCTTCTGAAGACTTGTTATTTACTTCTTATGAAAACAATTCCTTTCAGTGTTTACAAAACAATTCTGTTTCTGATGTTTGTTTGAATAATTCTATGTTTAATAAGACATCTTTTGGATTTAATAAATCTTATAAGAAAAAGAAGTGTTTTGTTTGTGGTAGCAAGTTACATTTAATTAAGGATTGTGATTTTCATGAAAAGAGGATGGGTGTTTCTAATAGACCTAGACATAAGTGGACTAATACCAAACCCTCACTAGCTCCACAGGCCACTTATAATGTCAGCAGAATGTATTCCACTCCAGCTGATTGGCCTGCTTATTCCAATAGGTCTGTTTTTAATAATAGATATATGAATACCAATAGAAATAGATATGAAGCTCAACCTTTTAATGGTGTTAATCATTGGTATGCATATACTGACCAAATGTGTATGGGAAGGGGTACTTGGGATTCTGCTGCAAAGTTCTCAGCAGATTGTTCTTGGACATATAAAAGACCATTTAACTACAGGGAATCCAGGAACAATTGCGGATCTAACTCATCATCTTGGGTTCATCAGAATGATCCACAGGGCAGGCTCAAGTCTTTCATGACTTAAGTCTCTATATATATATATATGTTGTTGTATATTAACTTTCTTTGTTGTAGGAACATCCTCTTCTTAATAAAGACTTAGATATTGTTGATAGTGGCTGTTCAAGAAACATGTCTGGTAATGAAGAGAAACTGGATGACTTTGTGCCTTTTAATGGAGGCATTGTGAGGTTTGGAAGTGGAGTAGGAAGGGTTACTGGCAAAGGAACCATTAGAACTCCAAAGGTGGATTTTGAGAATGTCTACTATGTGAAGGAGCTTCAAGGATTCAATTTGTTTTCAGTCTCACAAATTTGTGACCAAAAGCTTCCTGTGCTTTTCACTGAAGATGGTTGTTTCATTCTTTCACCTGAATTCCAAATGCCTGATGATAATCTTATGTTACTTAAGGCTCCAAGAAACCATAATCTGTATACCTTTGACTTGAATGATGTCAAGCCAGAAGGTGATCTTACTTGATTGGTGGCTAAAGCATCCTTGGATGAATCTACAAAATGGCATAGGAGGATGGCACATGTTAATTTTAAAGTCATCAACAAACTTGCTAAAGATGGACTTGTTCATGGACTTCCTTCCAAGATCTTCACCAATGAGCATCATTGTGTGGCTTGTAACAAGGGAAAGCAACACAAAGCTTCTTATAAGGCCATTACCACTATGAGCATAATCTCAGAACCATTGCAGCTACTTCACATGGATCTTTTTGGTCCTACATCCATCAGGAGTATTGATCATAAGTACTTCTGTTTGGTGATCACTGATGCTTTCAGTAGATTCAGTTGGACATTTTTCTTAGTGACTAAAGATCAAACCTTTCAGGCACTCAAAGAATTTATGGCTCTAGCTGAAAATCAACTTAACAAGAAAATTAAAGGTATTAGGTGTGACAATGGGACAGAGTTCAAAAATGCCAATCTTATTGAACTTTGTGGCTTAAAGGGTATTAAAAGAGATTATAGCACTCCTAGGACTCCACAACATAATGGAGTTGCTGAAAGGAAGAATAGAACCCTTATAGAGGCTGCAAGATCTATGCTTGCTGACTCTAAGCTTCCCACCATGTTTTGGACTGAGGCAGTTGGTACTGCCTGTTATGTATTGAATAGGGTGTTAATTACTCGACCTCACAATAAGACACCCTATGAACTATTGACAGGGAAGAAGCCTACCATTGAACACTTGAAACCTTTTGGTTGTCAGGTGACCATTCTGAATACAAGTGATCACCTAGGCAAATTTGAAGCTAAAGCTGCTGAAGGATATATTGTTGGTTACTCAGCTCACAGCAAGGCTTATATGGTTTATAATTTGGCTGCAAAGAAGATAGAAGAGACTCTTAACCTGAAATTTCTGGAAGAGAATGTTAATGTTCAAGGAAAAGATCATGATTGGTATTTTGACCTTGATTATCTTACAGATTATTTGGGTTATACTAGGCACAAAACTAACCCCTCTGCAGGTGTACAAGTGTCATCTTCTAACAATGCAGGTACCCTACAGGATGATTCAGACAGTGATTCAGAATGTGATGAACCCACTATTGTTGTAACGACTTTACCAATCCAGCTAGCAGATCCTCCTACCAAAGAAGCCTCTGATGCCAAATCTGCTGATGATGTGGAAAATTCAACCTATGCAGAAGATCTTGCTAGACTCAAAAAGCAAGAACATGCAGCTGCTGAGGAAGCTAAGAGACTTGGTCTTGAATTTGCTCAAGACACTGAAGCCCTCTTAAAACAAGCTGCTGTTGAAGAAAGCAGAAAATCTAATTCTGCTGATGCATCAGCTGATGCATCTGTTGATTCTGCTGATGGAGATTCTGCTGAAGGAATTTTTGCTGCAGTCCCTGTTTCCATTGAAGCTTCCACAAGTTTAGATGAACCTTATGGCAGGTTTCCAACTCCCTCAGATCTAGCTAATGTTGAGCAAAGTGATGGCATTTTTCAATCAGCTTCCTATGATCAAGACTTTGCTCCCACTTTAACCAATCTTGATACCTCACTTGATGTTAATCCTGTTACAATTAAAAGGATCAACACCATACATCCACAAGATAATATACTTGGTGATCCAAATGCAATGGTACTCACCAGGAGTGCCATTAAGAATACCAAGTTTGGGCAATGTGCATTTTTGACTTATGTATCCACTCAGAAGAGAGACAATCACACAGATCAGAAGCATTGTTTGTTTGCTTGTTTCTTGTCTCAAGTTGAACCCACAAGCATTAAACAGGCTTTAAGTGAGCCTAGTTGGGTTGAAGCTATGCAGGAAGAGATGCAACAATTCAAGAATCAAGATGTTTGGGTACTTGTTGATCTGCCTGCAGGGAAGATTGCAATTGGGACCAACTGGATCTTAAAATGCAAGAGGGATGCCAGAGGTATTGTGGTTAGAAATAAAGCAAGATTGGTGGCTCAAGGTTTCAGACAAGAAGAAGGGATTGACTACACTGAGGTCTTTGCACCAGTGGCTAGGGTTGAAGCCATTAGACTATTTTTAGCCTTTGCCTCATATATGGGCTTTAAGGTCTATCAGATGGATGTCAAAAGTGCCTTCCTTTATGGCAAAATTGAAGAGGAAGTGTATGTTACTCAACCACAGGGCTTTGAAGACCCCCATCATCCCAAAAAGGTGTACAAAGTTGTCAAAGCACTTTATGGACTTCACCAAGCACCAAGAGCATGGTATGCTAGATTGTCTACATTTCTATTGGAGCATGGATACAGAAGAGGAGCTATTGATAAGACCCTCTTTATTAAGAAGAACTCCAGGGATATCATTCTAGTACAGGTATATGTGGATGACATCATTTTTGGATCCACAAAGGAAGTATGGTGCAGGGAATTTGAAGATTTGATGAAAGGTGAATTTCAAATGAGTGCAATGGGGGAGTTAACCTTTTTCCTAGGGCTACAAGTCAAACAACACCCTGAAGGGATCTTTATTCATCAAGAGAAATATGTTAAAGATATCTTGAAAAAGTTTGACTTTGAACTTTTGAGGACTGCTACCACTCCATATGAACCACCCAAGCTTAAGAATCCAAATGAGCAAGATGAGGCTGTTAATGTTCATCTTTATAGATCCATGATTGGCTCACTCATGTATCTCACAGCCTCTAGGCCTGACATTACTTTTGCTGTCAGTGCTTGCTCAAGGCATCAAGTCACTCCCTTGACTTCTCATCTAAATGCAGTGAAGAAAAATTTCAAGTACATCAAGGGCCAACCCAAACTAGGCCTTTGGTACCCAAGGGATTCACCATTTGTGTTGGAGGCTTACAGTGATAGTGACTATGCTGGAGCTAATTTGGATAGGAAATCCACAACAGGAGGTTGTCAATTTCTTGGAAGAAGACTCATCTTTTGGCAGTGCAAGAAACAAACCATTGTGGCCACTTCTACCACTGAAGCAGAATATGTGGCTGCTGCCAATTGTTGTGGTCAGGTACTTTGGATTCAAAATCAGATGTTGGATTATGGGTTTAACTTTATGAACACTAAAATCTACATTGACAATCAAAGTGCTATTTCCATTGTTAAAAATCCTGTTTTTCATCAGAGAACTAAACACATAGAAATTAGGCACCATTTTATAAGATATGCAAATGAGAAGCATCTAATTCAAGTGCTTAAGATTCACACTGATGATAATGTGGCTGATTTGTTAACAAAAGCTTTTGACGGACCTAGGTTTAATCACCTAGTTGTCAACATTGGGATGGTTAACCCTTGAATGCTATGTTTGAGGGGAGGCATAAGCCTCAGGGGAGGCATATGCCTCAGGGGAGGATTGTATATGTTATATATATATAGATTATTATGTTTACTAACTTTCTTTTGCAGGTTTTTACTAATATTGTACAATATTATGGTTGTTGTTTTATGCTTTTGTGTTTTGTGTGACTGTCTGGTTTCAGGTCATGTTCCTGCTGATGTTCAATGGTCTACATTCAGTGGAATAAGATGTAAAGACATTAAAGTAAATTTTATTCATAAGTGGCAAGCTTAGTACATCAAGATCAGTCATCAGAAGTAACACAGAATACATAAAACATCAACAAAATAACCAACCACCATCCTACCACCACAATCATCCACCAACATACCAACACAACCCCAAGCAACAACCTAATCCATTTTTCTTTTCCCTTTACCCAAGTCCTTTGGGTCTGGCATCTTCTTGTGGATTCCTCTAGATTGTATGTTCTTGTTCCAGAGTTTGGGAGCTGCAAGACCAAGCACCACCTTCAATGGACCCTTCTTTCTGACTGAGGACTGTGGTTCTTCAGGGACAGAGATTCTTCTCATATCTGCACAAACTCTTTCCATTTCACTAGTTAAGAATGCAGTGACAGGGGTTAAGTCAGGGACAACCATAGCTAGAGGAGCTGGTGCTTCCTCAGCTTCAGTGGTCTCCTCTGATGAGGTTGGAGATGGACATAACTCTGAAGGACCTTCATTCAAATAGTAGTATGATCTTTGTATTTGAAGTATGTCAAAGGTAGAGTCTGATGAATCAGAAGAAATTTCAATGACATTGGGGGATGGCTTCATGGTGTAAATGTGTGAAAGATTTTGGGATATGTTATTTGTGGGATGGTGAGTTGATTATGACTTGAAGACTTCTTTTTAAAGAATGGATTTGAGTTTACTGCGAGTTAATGTAAGTTAATGGGAGGTAGTTGAGTCAGTAGCAATTACTAAGTGTGCAAGTTGTCCACTTAATTGGATACTTCGGATGAAAGTCAATGGTTTGACCAACATGCTACTGATACTAGTTATCTTGGTGTTAAGTGTGTTCCTGCTGATGGATTAGCCTAGTTCAAATTGTTCAGGGGAATGCTAATCAGAAGAATTAAAACAAGTAATAATAAAACAAGTCAAATTTTATTAATTCTTCAGAGGAACAATACAAGATAATGCAAGTAAAAGATTAACAACAAAGCTCCTATTCTACTTTGCTCTTGCCCTTGCCTTCCATAGTCTTCTTTTTGCCTTTATTGTTGATGTTGAAGAGTCCTTGCCACTGAGGACAGGACAAACCTAACACAACTTTTCTCGTCTTTGGCAATGGGGAATTCACTTTTCTTTTTCTTGGACGAGATGATTGAGGTTTCTCAGGGGTTGTAGGGTTGTATAGTGCATCATTATCATCATCTTCTTCATCCGAAGAAGTGAAGAAGATGAGAGACTCCTCAGGATTGGGAACTCTGTTTGCCCTCTCCAACTCATTCCATCTTCTCTCCATCTCTCTCTGGTACTCAGGATCATCAATTTCAGAGGGATATGGTGGAAGATCTTTTGAAGATGATGAACTAGGTGCAGGCACATCATGTTTCTTCTTCTTGGCTTGTTCTTTTGTGAGACCACGGGGAAGTGTTGGCATTCGGAGTGGTGGTGGAGATCTTAGTGAGTCAGAAGTATCTGATGATTCAGAAGAAAGGTTGATGATGGATTGATTGGAAGCCATGGATGTATTGTTGACTGAAGATATGATAATTAGGGATTTGATTTGAAGTGGAGAGATTTGGGGATAATTAGTCTTTATTTATAAGATCCCCCAACCGCGTGTCTTTATTACCATTAATGCGAGGCAGTTTGGAGATAATTAAGGGTTATTTGAATTTTGAATTAAAAGATCTTTGTTAAAGATATTTGGTTTCCACTGAAGGGTAGATTCTGCTGAGTGATGCTGCGGATGGATCTGTTGACCATAGTCAACGTTTGACTATTTTCTGCGGATTGACCATTTGTTTTCAGCCGTTTGATTTGGTTTCTACGGATGAGTCAGTTAATTGGGATTAGCCTTAGTTGATTATTGGTCAAGGATTTCTTTCCAATAATTCACATCAGTTTCATTCCACGTTTGGTAACTTCCATATTTACCAAAGACGTGCATATCCCACTCCCAAATTAACTGATTCCCTCTCACTATATAATTTCAAAAACCAACTCAACATTTTTCGGAACACCCAACCCTAATTTGGTATTCACATTCAATGGCTGAACTTTATTTCAAAGGAGATCATAACAAACATGCCTTTCTTGGTCGTGGAAAGGGTGATGAAGATTATTTGGGCATGATGGAATTTCTTCAAAGGTCCAAGATTCGGTATGCTCTGCTCCAATACCCGAATGTTATTCATGAGTCTCTTGTTGTACAATTTTGGGAAACGGCACAAACTAGGACTATTGAAGATGGACCACCAGAGATTGTTGATGTCATAGATGGGGAAGAATATGTGGTTACTGAGTCTTTGGTCAGGACCAAATTACAGTTGGATGATGAAGGAGGAGTGATTGATTTACCTAAGAGTGAGATCCTTAGAGGGCTTCAGGCTGCTGGTTATAGTGGTGATGGGAAAACATGGTACAAGAATCTGTTTTGTCCAAAATGGAGGTTCTTGACACACACATTGCTTCAGTGCATGGGTTCTAAGTCTGGTGGATGGGATCAATTCTCTTCAGACATTGCTCTTACTATTGTATGTCTATCTCAAGGAAGAACATTTAACTTTTCTAGGTATATCTTTAATGCTATGCTTGAAAATGTTAAGGATACCAAACTTAAATATTTAATGTATCCTAGGTTTTTTCAAATCATTTTAGACATTGAGACCAATGACCCCACTCACTTGCCTGTTAAGGGTTTATCTAAAAAGTTGTTTTCCCAAATGAAAATTAAATTTACTGGTGAACAAAGACCCTTACTTCCAGCTATGTTGCCTGGTGGCAATGCTCCTGATGGAGTAGCTGCTGATGCAGCTGCTGATGCCCCGGTGGGCAATCCCCCTGATGGAGATGCAGCTGATATAGCTGGTGGTGGTCAGGATTCCCCTGATGCTCAAGCACCAGAGGATTCTCCTGAAAGAACTGAAGATGCTCCTGATGCAAATGCTTCAGTTGCTTCTGATGTTCAGCCTCCACTCTCTCCAAGGCTACCCACACCTCTACATTCACCAATGGATATCAATTCTCCTGAGCATGAGCTTAATGAGAATTTAGGCTTTGACCAACCTGTAAACTCACCACAATTTACAAGACTTCCTTCACTCAGTCCTTTGAGACCTCACTTTGAGGATCATGTGCATGTAGATATAGATGTAAATTTAGATAATTCTACTCACAGGACCAATGATGCTTCCAATACCACAGATATCCCTGTTGGTGGAGCTGAAGGTCCTGTTACTCTCACTTCTGTATCAGATTTATTGAACAGGTATGTATTAAAGGTGGACAAATTGGAGAATGATCTGAACTTCACCAAAAAGAATCTTAATAGTGCTGTTCTGACTCTAATTGGAAGAGTTAAGAAGTTGGAGGGTAACCTGAAGCAAAGAAAGAGACAAGGTGTAGTGTATGATTCAGATGAGGATTCTACTAAAGCATCTGACAACATTGATTTAGAAGGCCTTGAACTTCTTGCTGCTACTACTTTGGAGAGTGTTCAGAAGAGTGCTGACATCAGACCTGAACCATCTGTTGCTCAAACTGCTGATGTTGCTCATGCTACTGATGCAAGTGTTTCCAAGGAATTCAGAGAACATAAGTCTGCTGGTGTTGCTCATTATGTCAGAAGGAAGCATTCTGCTGATAAGAAGTCTGCTGATGTTCCTAGCAACAAGACTTCTGCTGATGTTTCTAGAAAGGAATCATTTCCTAATCCTTTGCCAGAAGTGGGCACTCCTGGTCCATCAGTAGATATTCCAGCTGATCTTCCTCATGATTCTCCTGATAAGACTTTTGTCCCTCTTCAGAAGCAAGATAACGGTAAGTCTATTGTGATTGATCAAGACATTCCTTCTAGAGTCAAATCCAAGGAGGAACTTGCTTATGAGAAACTTAGTGAGAATGTTGCTGCACATTTGCAAGCTAAAGAGGATGCTGCAGTTACTAAAGTTCAATTGGATTTGAAAGCTTCAGAAGCATTGGCTAGGAAAATTCAAGATGACTTGGACAAGATGGGACCTCAGTATACTACCACCTTGCCTGCTGAAAGAAAGAAGGAGCTTGATGAGATAGCTAAGAATCTTACTACTGAACAATGGGAGAATTTGGCTGCACAGGTTGCTTCCAAGCCTAATTTGGATGAATCTGAGCTTGGAGTTGATAATCCTGATTTTGCTCAGCTGATGGTTGAAAGAGGAAGATTACTAAGACAACAGGCGGCAGAGATTCAAGCTAAGTATCAAAAAGAAAGACCTTGGACAAAGAATGAAATCAAGAAATATATGAGGAATTTTGTAAAGAACCAAGGTTGTTCTATGTTTGGGTCAGGTTGGACTCAAAAGAGGGTCTGGGGATTTTCAGATCAGCAGTTGACCTACTATTATGACAAGATCATTTCCAATAATCATTCTTCTGGTATAATTGTTCCAGATGTGTTGGAATTTAGAGGAAGATTATTGGATGAGCCTCAAGCTAAGAAAGCTAAGTTTCATGATACTACCAGTTAACCTGCTGAATCTGTTGGGTCTGTTCATAGTGGTCAGGAGAATGTGCAACTTCCTTCAGTTTTGCATCAGAAGAATGATACTCCTGATGCTCAGAATGATGACACTCCTGATGCTCAGATGGATGATATTCCTTCTGGTTCTCATCATGATACTGCTGAAACTCATCATGATACCACTGAAGCTTCACATGATGTTACCAATGATGCTTCAGAAGATACTCCAATTAAAGTACCTGATGATGATGATTCTGCAGATGTTCCTGCTGATACTTCCAAACAAGTACCTAAAGAAGAACCTACTGATGGTCCTTCTATTCCTGTTACTGGTACTAGGAGAAAGACTAAAGCTATTAAGAGAAAGGCTTCAAAAGATATTCCTTTAGAGGATAGTACTACTTTCTTTGATTATGCTTCTGATGATGGTCAAGATCCTGTTGTATGGGAGAAAATTGTGAAGTGGGAACTGGTTGATTCTGAGCTTGGTCAAGGTAAAGTGAATGTCATAACTAGACAAGATAGAACTACTAAGACATTCTTGTTTCTGAGTCAGATCTTACATATGGTGGACAAACAAGATCTTCTCTCACTTTATGATTGGGTTACCAAGTACTATCAAACTCATTCCCCTGATGACATTGGAATGTATTTGATGGGTGATTTGCAGATTTTGTGTGATTCTTATAAAGGTGATTCTGGTGTAAGGTTTCAAGTCTGGAAAGGTCAAAAGATATGGGTGGTTGAATATTGGAAGTTCTTTCCACTTCCTAATGTTCATATGATTGTTACAACCACTGGTAAGACCTTGTATTGCTGGGCTGATGTTCTTTACCCTATCACAAAGGAAGTAATGAATCTCATGCTGGAGACAAAGTTATCAGTTCCTCTGGATATGACTGAAAATGATCTTCATCTTGCTGAACAATTGGTAAGGTTCATCAGAAGAAGCATCTTGACAAATAAGGAACTAGCAACCAAGCATGGCATTCAAATGGATTCATATCTGCAATAAGTTGATCTTGGTATTGTGTTGTATATTTTTTATTTTTCTTTTCAGTTAAAAAAAAAAAGAAAAAAAAAAACTAACATTTTGTTGTATAGTATTGTATCTATTGACTGCAGGTTTGGTTATCAACTTACCTGATGTTGACTATTCCATCATAAAGTTGGCTAGTCCAAAGGGTACAGCTTTGGTAAAGACTCATCAAATCTGTTGATAGCTGTAATGGTTTGCTCAAAATCATAGGGTTTTCAACTCACCCATGCTTTATTGTTGAGTAGTTGACATGGTTGTCAATTGACCATGGATTTTTCCTTTATGGATTCCAAATAATTGGCTAGCCCACATGTATATGGCTTGTGGTAAAGGCAGTGGAAAACCATATTTGGTATTCAATTGACCAAGATGATAATTCATCAATAATTGACTAGTCCTGAGCAAATGGCTACAGGTAAAGACATCTCAAATCCGTTTATAGCTGATGATTTGCTAAAAATCATGTGGTTATCAGTGTACCTTTGAACACTTGGCTACTCCAGTAGTAATGGCTATTGGTAAAGAGACATCAAATCCATTATTTTCAATGATTCACCTCTCACAGGAGTTAACACACCTGGATGTGATGAGAATAGTATGAAACTTATATGTTTTGATGTACATTTAGTCTTGTGTTGCTGCAAAGAATGGTGCTTTTCACTTGGTTGCTGATCATAGAGATTCTGCTTATGAAGATTCTTTGATGCTGATGTTCATTCACAATCCTCTGGTTTATGTTATTCGTGCTCTATCAAGAAATCTTGAACTTAACTATGTCAAATTCAAGATTAGGGGAGGATTGTAAGGAATTATTGAAGATACTACTGATTGATACTGCTGACAGGTTCCTGCGGAAGGCTTAGTGACTTTCTGCTGATGACTGGTTCCTGCGGACATCTAGAGATCCTACGGATAGAGTTTAACCGTGGATATAACTTATGTATTTTAGGACAAGATATGTAGAATATCTTTTATTAGTTTTTCATTATTCGTTTCTTGTAAGAAAGGTTAGGGTTTCCACTAGTATATAAGGAACCCTAGGTCATTGTAATAGTAACAAGTTTTAGTACGAAGTTTTATTAATATTATCGATCCATAGAGGATCAAGTTTAGTATACGTTTGTTTTTATATTCCGCATAATAACAAGCTCACAGAGATTATCTAATTTAGTCTAGCTAGTGATTACATTAGTTGGCTAACGATCTATTGGCTCGTGATATATCAAGGAATAGATCCCTACAGCTTTTAACTTCCCTAGATCTTCTCTGTCATTCGTCGGATAGCACAAAGCGCCAAATACGTGAAGGTAAGAGATGTCAGGTTTACGGTTGTTCACTAGCTCATATGGAGTTTTATTGAATCTTGGATGTACTAGGGATCGGTTTTGAGTAAAACAAGCAGTGGCTACAGCATCAGCCCATAAGAATAGAGGTGCACTAGAGAAAATCAGCATTGTGCGAGCAGCTTCCACAAGAGTTCTATTTCTTCTTTCAACTACCCCATTTTGCTGTGGAGTTCTAACAACTGATGTTTGATGTGTAATTCCAACATCTTCGAGGTAAGTTCTTAACTCCTGATTTGTGAATTTTGTGCCATTATCTGTTCTTATAATCCTTACTGGAGCTTGAAGTAGAACTTGAATACGCTTCAAAAAGGTGATGATGATGCCTGGTGCTTCGTCTTTTGATCTCAAAAACTTTACCCAAATATATCTTGAATAATCATCAACAATAATGAGAATATACTTCTTCCCATTAATGCTTTCAACTCTCATTGGGCCACATAAGTCCATGTGCAACATATGTAACCTTGCTTCCGAACTAGGTACGGTTTTGGGTTTATATGATGCTCTTTTACTTTTTCCTTGTTCGCATGATGGACAAAGGTGTTCCTTGGTGTATTTGAACTTAGGAAGTCCGGTGACGATGTTGTCTTTGGCTAACTTGTTGATCGTGTCGAAATTGAGATGGGATAATCTTCTATGCCACAGCCAGGACTTAGTTTCGGTTGCCCTTGTCATAAAACAAATTGGTAATGTAGAAGCCATTTGGTTGATGTCGATAGCATACAAGTTTGTACCACGATTACCAGTTAAGAGATAATCTTCTTAGAATTGTTGGTATTGCAGTTGTGGAATAACATGTTGTTGTTGCTGTGGGTAGAACTGTTGTTGGTAGACCAGTGTTGTTTGTTGAATGTATGAAGGTTGCATGTAGTTGTGAGTGGAAGATGATGATGGTTGTTGTGTGTTCACTGGTAGCGGTGTTGGTGTAGTAGCAATTAATGCAAGAGGATCATGATTCTTTGCCAATCTTTCTTTCCTTACTTCATTAGCCTCAGCTTGGTTTTGCTTCAAAAAGTCATAGAGTTGATCATAATTCACCTTATGTAAATCCTTTGTTTGATTGACAATTGTAACATAACGACCCCATTCTTCTGGAAGGTTATTGATGAATTTGATGTTTGTTGCAATTGTTCGAGGTGTCAACTTGTTTTTGATTAACTCATTCATCAAAGTGCAAAACCTTGTGTAGTAAGATTCAATCTGTTCACCTTTAGTGGATGTGAAATTCTCCTATTCAGTAAGAAGTTTGTTCTCAACGTCTTGTTGTCCAATCTCTGTTCCATGACAAATCCTTCTAACATGTTCCCACATAGCATAAGCAGTTTCACAGCTGTCGACCGCAGCAAAGATCTCCCGTGGTAATCCAAGTTGGATTAAATGCATTGCCATATCATCTGCGGCGATCTGCTTCTTGTCTTCCTCTGTGTAATCTGCTTCTGTTTGTTCACGCACGAATGGTTGAGTAGGAGGTGTTGTATTTGGATTACCTTCAATTTGAACATGTCTTGGCTTGAATGGACCATTTGTAATGGAGTTGATCATTAATTTACCATCAGGCTTTGTTTTGATGTAACGAAGCATGCGGCTTGTCCATGGGAGATATCCACCTTTTTCAAGCATTGGAGGTCGGTTTTCCGCACCGGCTGCATGAATATCTTGCTGAGTAGCCATTGATGAAGTGTAGATTGATAAAGTTGATTATTGGATCGTTCCAACGAAATAGGAGTTGTGATTAGTGTAAGTTGATGCAAGTTTTTATGGTGAAAAATTTGATCTAAAACCTTAAAACCTCAATAACTTCTTCTCGGAGCGTTTTTAGGCCTCGAAACTTCGCCTAAATCGATAAATCATTTAGCGTGTCGTTCTCCTCTGTCTCACGGTCGTTTTGACAACTGATTCGTCGAAAACGGAGTTACGGTTCAAAAGTTATGGCCGTTTGAAGTTTGGTTGTCAAAAGTCAAAAACTTACGCGTAAACTCAGATCTTATGCGTAGAAAATGAATCTTATGCGTAGACAGAAACTTATGCGTAGAACAAATGTTAGGCGTAAACTAAAAGTTATGCGTAAACAGTAAACTTATGCGTAAGAAAAATACTTATGCGTAAGATTAGTAGTTTATGCGTAAGCTTAGTGTTTATGCGTAAGATTTATGTTACGCGTAAGGTTTATCTTATGCGTAAGATTTTACGCGTAAGGTTTATAAACCAAACAAATCTCTCAAACTTATCCAAGCTTGAAAGATATCCAAAGTCGAAGTATTCCACAAACTTATCCAAGTCAGGGAAGTACTGTGTACAACTTCTGCGTAAGAACTTCTGCGCAGGACTTAAGCGTAGATCTTATGCGTAGGAAGTCAGACTTAGGCGTAGGATTTCAATCTAACGCGTAGAAAAAGGGTTTTAGGCCAAACTTACGTGTAGGAACTTCACTTATGCGTAGGAAAAGGGTTTTGAGCCTAAACTTACGCGTAAACAGTACTGTAGACAGCTGTAAAACTTGGAGAGGACGAAAATCTTACGCGTAAGGTTACCAAAACAGCTAAAAATTCGATTTTTTCAACCAAAAACACTTTTTCCACTTGTTTCTATTGATCAAATCTTTCCCAAAACACTTAGAATCACTAAAGCTTCAATAAAAACAACAACTTTAACCCTAAAACACGTAAAAATCAAAACTTTTTAAAGAAAAAGTACACATATAAATGAAAAATACGAAACTTTTTAACAAAAAACTTGATAAAAACACTCCTAAATCATTGTTAGGCTCTGATACCACTTGTAGGCCCTTAGATATATCAACTTTATCACAAATATAAGCACTAGATGAAGTAAAGATGGTGACTTGATATGATATATGTGTGGCGTTAAACTTGAAATAGAATGATAAGATGAAGAGAACTTTTATTAAAAAAACACACACAAGCACACCTTACAAATGAGAGGTAAGGTGCCTTATATAGTTAGAGAGAAAGGCCTCATGGGCTTTCTAATGGACTTGGGCTTGGACTTGGTTACATGGTTGGATAACAAGGCTTATGAAACATAGCACATGACATATTAGCTTGCCAAGTCCAAGGCCCAATGACTAAACTATTACTAATCTTAACAAACGACACAAATTTACAATATGAGAATGACCATCACTTCTATATATAAATATTTTAATGCTAACATAAACAATAAAATACTCAACAATATAAAGAGACCCACCAACAGATTTCATATCACAAAAACTAAGTAGCGTGTTCAAAGTTTGTTAGATCCAAGCTTATACAACACTATCCAAAAAAGCTCGGTTGTAGAAACTCAGTTGAGTTTTGAGTTTCTAACGTGTTAACAAAATATTCAAATTCAAGTAGTACCTAAGCATCCAAGATCGAATGTTCCATATACATAGACAAATAGCTAACTAACTGGGAGGTGGGGAAGGTGGCGGTTTTAGTGTTTTCAACATTTTAGCAATCTCTTTCACTTATTTCACCAGTTCTTTCACTCGTTCCTCTACTTCCCTTTCCTGATCCTCAGCAGCCTCTTGTTGCTCCTTTGCAGCTAGTTCCCGTCTTGAGATGCCTTTGCTTGGTCTTCGAGTTGTCTTTTCAAAATTTCATCCTATAAATATAGTAACACATTAAAATTGGTGATATCCTGTGTTTGTAATTCAAAGATGAAACAAACAAACAAAAGCGAACAAACGAAGCGGAAGCTTTTATTCAAATTATCAAACCAAATACAAACTCAAAGACAAATTCTAATTCCACAAATACCAAATTCTAATTCAAAAGGTATTAACAAAACTAATGACATTGACCTCTATTTATAGGCACCAAACAAACCGTAACAAAGAGTTTCCAAATTCTAAACAAACTTGCATGACAAGTCACAATTTACCAAACAACCCTTAAAGTTTAAGTCACCTTATAACAATCTCCACCGTGACTTAAACTCCTCCACATGCTTCAAATAAAATCCAAAGTTCCAAATGCCAGAGATGCTAGCCAAATTTAAATCAAACGATCGATTCCCAAAAGCAATCCAAAACAAATTCAGTCCAAATCAAATGTCGATGACTTCAAAACGAACAATCAAACGTTAACCGACATGTGGAAAACTAGAAGGGGGGTTGAATAGTTTACCGTTTAAAATCTTTTTAACTTGTTTAGTTAGCTTTGAAACTTTTCGTTTGATCAAAGATATATACACAAACACAATATATAACATGCAAGTAAATAAAAGAAAGGATCAAACCACAACACGAGTATTTATCGTGGTTTGGCTACAAGGACTCTTTTTCCTTGCCCTACATCCACTCCCCGAGTATCCAACTCGAGAGTTTCTTTCACTAGTCAACAAGCTCCTTTCACCGGCGGAGAAAACCTTACACGTCGCTTATACTTTTACCGACACTAAGCTAGATGTCGAGTTCTTTACCAAGGGTACAACCACTCCCGTTAGTTCTTTTACAAGGGTACAACTACTCCCGATACACTTTGTATTTTGAGGACTAAAATACTAACCGATCACTTGATGAGGCGAGAAATGAACCACTTTTAAGGGGTCGTTTAAGCCCGGAATTGAATTTATTTGATCAAATATTGCCCTAAATCGTTCCTTTTGTGATTTTAGGTACTTTGGGAGTGAAATCTGGAACAGGAAGCAATTCGGACGTTTTTGGAGCATAAAAGTGAAGAAAACGCCAAAGACTTAATTTTCCAAGCTGGGAACAGTAGGTGACGGCGTCAAGAGTACCATCCTGACGGCGTCAAGAGTAATTTTCATGACGACCCAGTACAGAAATGAAGGCGTCACAAGGAAGAGCGTCAAGAGTAAAATACATGACGGCCTAGAAAAAGCTAATACATGACGGCGTCAGATGTAGATCAAGGCAGTCCGAGAATTCTTTTGGTGGCGAGATGACGGCGTCACCTATTTGGTCTTGACGCCGTCAGCCTCAATTTCCTATATATAGTTTTCTAATTTTCATTCATTAAGAGGAACAAGTTTGGAGAAACCCTAAGGCTGAACCATATACGATTTTTACAGGTTTTTCAAGGGTTTTCAGCCCTTGAACCCTTTCATGTGTAATTGAGATAAGTGTTCTTCTAATTCAATCAATATGTCTATGTGTTGGTTGTCTATATCTTGTGCTTGTCTTAATTCCACCATGCTAGGCTAGATTTATCTTGTGTTTGCTTAGATCTAATGAAACCTAGATGTTGATTATGTGTTGATTACTTGTTTATGGTTGTATTGGATGAATGATTTCGATGTTAGGCTTAAGAAAACTGGCAGATCTCCAAATGGTAACATGCTTGAACGTCTTAGGAAACATGAACTGATGTGCACTAAGTTTTATTGGTTGTATTTAATGCATGAGTAAATTCTAATGATCCCATGTTAGGAGCTTCTTAGCCGGCTCGACATAGGAGTGAAGTAGGCACTCATAGGATTGGGGAGTTAAGTGCGCCACCCCATGAATGGTATTAAGGAATACAATCTGTCATCCACGCAACTATAACAAGTAATTAACGTGTAAAAGATATCTAGGGAGTAGTGAAATCTAAGTAAACACATTTCTCCACTTATTGCTCACAACCTTAGTTAATTTAGTTTATTTTCATTTCTATTATTTTATTTTGATTGCATCTTTAGTATTGGGTTAGTTGACTAGCAACTAATTCCGCCCAAATCCTTCAAACCTGAGATTTTTACTTGCTTTCTAAAAAAATATAAAAATACAAAAATAATCATCCTTCATCTTTAGAACTAGTATTTAGGTTTTCTAATCCTAGCGACACTATTCCTAGCTGAACGATCAATCCCCCGGTACTTGTCACTATACTATACTACAACGATCAGGTACACTGCCTGGTGGGGGTTGTAAGCTTGTCAAGATCCCTTGAGAGGTAAAGCCTGGTGCAATCCCTACGCATCAAGTTTTTGGCGCCGCAGCCCGGGGAATAGTTATTGTCTAGGTTAGAATCTCTTTTTATTAGGTCTACTTGCTAGATTCCTTTCTAGTAAGATTTTATTTTTTATTTTTAGGTTCTCTTTAGTCTATCTTATTTCTTTATGTTTTTGTTCGTAACTTTTCACCTCCCGACATCATGGACCATGGGAACATCTTTGAACCCGTCATCCCACCACAACAAAACCCACCACTAAAACCTCTTAGGCCCCGAACCTTAGGAGAGTATTCCCGACCTAGCCACCAAGGCTACCGAAACACCATTGAGCTCACCGGAGCCAATGTGACCCCCTTGCGATCCGACACCATCCGGTTGGTGCAAAGCGGATGTGCATTCCATGGACTTTGTCCGAAGATCCAAATCAACATCTTAAGGACTTCCTTAAAATTGTAGACTCCATAGACCTAGATGTTGAAACTAGAGAGACAACCCGATTACGCCTATTCCAATTCTCTCTACGGGATCAAGCTAGTCAATGGCTTGAGCGTTTACCCGCGGGATCCATCACCACATGGGATGATCTCACCACTCGTTTCCTTGCTCAATTTTTCCCACCGGGGAGAACTACTAAGCTTAGAAATGACATCTTGATATTCCAACAACGTCAAAATGAATCTCTTTATGAAGCATGGACTCGTTTCAAGGACTTACTCCAAAAAGTCCCTCATCATGGCATAGATCTTTGGCTCCAAGTCCAAATCTTTTATGACCATATCGATCTCTCCACGAGGCGAGCCATTGACCAATCGGCCGGTGGTAAGCTACGTGATCTAAGTGTGGAACAATCATCGAAACTCATAGAAGATCTTGCTCTCTATGAAAACGAAAGTTGGAATGATCCCCGTGATTTGAACAAAACGGTCAAGGCAATATCTTTGCCTTCGAACAACTCTAGCACTCCCGACCGTAGGATCATGGAACTTGAGGACCAAGTCAAGTTTCTCATGAAATCCTACGAAGCTCCTAGGCCTTCAAGCCAAGTGAACAAAATCACTTCTTCATGCGAATTATGTAGTGGTCCCCATGACACTCGTGATTGTGTGGAACTCCCCGGAACAGCTTTTGCAGACTACGCATCCACGCGTACCGACGAAGCGGGAGATAAGTGGTACACTTTCAAGCCTGAGCCAAACCCTTACGGTGATTCCTACAACCCCTCTTGGAAAAATCACCCAAACCTTAGGTGGAAACAAAATCAACCCAATCATTCCAATCCGCCTAATCGTTACCAACCAAACGGTCCACCCTCCAACCGTACTTTCAACAACAATCCTTCTAACAACTATGGTAGTACCAACAACCTTGAAGGGTTGATGTCTAAATTTATGGCATCTCAAGAAGCTCGTATATCTAAGTTTGAAGCCGATTTCAAACAAAAGCAAAGCGAGATGACCACCAAAATTGACGCATTGTTGAAAGTTCTCAATGACCGAGAAATGGGAGCACTCCCAAGCGACATGGTCAAGAATCCGAAACTAAACGTTAATTCCATATCTTCAGTTTCGTCACCCACTTCGTGTCCACAATACTACTCGGTTAAATCAGCGAGCACGTGTTTCAAACAAAACCAAATTCTTCAAAAGGACCAATCAAGTGAAACACCCAATATAAAACCGGTCGAATGTATAGTTGAAACACCTCCTACGCAAGACCTTGACGATGAATTCAAGGAACTTCACCTTGAACGCCCCGTCATTGATGTCTTAGCCCGTGCTCCCTACTATAGTGCCCTCCTAGAAAAATATGAGAAGTTTAAACTAGGTAAAAATGGGACCGCCTTCGTTCAAAACAAGTTGCCTAAAAAGCTTGATGATCCGGGTATATTCGTTTTGCCTTGTAAGATAGGAAGATCCGAAGCTTTCGACACACTAGCCGATTTAGGGTCAAGCCTCAACTTGATTCCCTTATCCCTATTCACAATTCTTAAGCTAGGAAAGTTAGAGGAAACGGAGGTATTGATAGGTCTAGCGGATGGAAGTATTGCCCACCCGGTTGGAATGATTAAGGATGTAGTTGTTCATGTAGGAAGGTTAACTATATTAGCGGATTTTCACGTCCTAGACATGGTTAGTGACACTACATGCCCATTATTGGTAGGAAGAGGATTTTAGCAACCGCTAGCGCCATGATAGATTGTAAGGAGTCTAAGATAGCGGTAGGTGAAGGCGATACTTGGTCGGTGTACGATGTCAAGAAGCATAGTTATGATTGTGATGATGAACCGACACCGCATTGGGTAGAGATGAATAGGAGACCATCTAGATATGGACCATGGATAGAAAGGAACTTTATAGGACCTCAATGCCCATTCTATCTAGAAAAATATTTCGTTGAAAAGACACATTCGGTGGAACAACTAATAGCTAGAGATGAAGAGCTAGATCCCTTTGAGGACCCCTTAGTCTTTAGGAAGATGATTGAGTTCTTGAGCGTAATGCCTATTAATATAGAGATGAATAAGTGGAAAAGAGAGGGAGACAAGTGTAAATGGAGGTGGGACAACCCACCTAAAGAAGGTGACGGATCATGGCATATGAGGATGACTTTGTATGATCCGGATGGAGAAAAGTTTGAAAGGTCATACCATACTAAGGAAACCGATAGGAAGTTGAAACCCAAGTTTGATCCCAAAGATGTCCTCAATGAGGAACTCACCCGTATCACGTAGTAACCTATGACCTTGAGTCTAACTACAAGACTCGTAAATAAAGAAAAGCGCTTCTTGGGAGGCAACCCATGATTTTGTGTGATTTTATTTTGTTTGTTTGTTATTTGCTTCCGTATGCATGTTTTATTTTTATTGTTGGTAGATCATGTTTCTAAACTAAATAGTGGAAATACTTTACTTTGTTGTTTTGGTCTAGTCTTAACTCCACCTAAAAGTATTTTTGCAAAAGATAAGTGTAAGGGGAAACCCCAAATATGTTTTTAAGAAACAAACCGATCATGATTCTCCACAATATTAAGTGAACATGTATATTCGTATTTGTTAGAGTCAAATGCTTGTATTGAGTCATAATGAAGTTTTGCAGGATTTTCCAGGAAGTAGGACCAAGTTTTTCCAGAAATTTTCTGGAAACTTAACACAAGAATTTCTGCAGGTCACTTCTGACGGCGTCACGAGTTTACTCTTGACGGCGTCACGTGCAAAAACCTGGAAATTTTACCAGTTTTGTTTTTCTAACGGAGTTTTAAAGTTTTTGCTGAATTATTAAGTTTTATAATCTCCAGGAAATCTGCAAACTTCATTCCACAAGCATTATATCTTATTTTGTTTTCTAGGATTTAGTAACTTATATAGATTATCGCCGATTTTATGCGAGGTTGCTTTGTTTGTTTTCTCAGGATTTACAGGTTATGTATGACAAGAAAATGATTTATATTCTGGAAGGGAAGCTTTGATTGTTCATTTTCTTGGAGGAAGATCTAACCTGGCCACCTTATTATCCATACCGAGCAAATCAGGGGAGTATTTGTTTTCATTCTTTTTACCTTTTCACTTTTACATTCTTTACTTGAATATTGGGGACAATGTTCATCTTAAGTGTATGGGGAGGGTAAAATGATGATACCTTACAGATACACTTTCGCTTGAGTTTGTTTATTTAATGGTAGATGTGTAATAAAACTATGAGAAACACTTGTTAGTGCAATTTTAGCGCCAAATTTAAAATTTTTTACAACATTTAGGAGTGAAACTTTAGCCATAGCAAGCGTCTCATGGATAGGAGATTGTATGACTAGCACATAACCGTACTATTCAGAAAAATTTTCCACCCAAATATGTGAGGTTCGCCTTTAGATTTGATAGGAAAAGCATTTACTATTAGTGCTTATGAGTGTACCGGTAGCATTTAGATTCTAGAACTTGCGTTAGTGATGCATCCCGAGACCGCTAGTGAGACTACATTCGTGTAGTAGGATTTACTACATGATAAGAGGCATTAGGACCACCCTTGTGTTAAACCCGTATCATAATTACTTGACCATTTAAGTCATATTACTTGGCTAGTTAAGTCAACTAATTTTTCCCACACCATTAGCGTTGTACTCATTTTCAGTACACGAAACCCCTAGTACACCCCTCCGAGCCTATCTTTTCGTTTCTAACTTTAAGCATCTTACTTAAAGGAAGAATTCGTTACACCCCACTTAAATGTACACCCAAATCGCCTTAGCCTTCCGTGTATGCACTCATCTTTAGTGCATTATTGTTATTTGTTAAACCCTAAGTTAACTATCTAATTGATTACATGGTTGCTAAGTCGAGTCATATCCTTGTACATATTGTTTTGGGACGATTGGGACTCATGGGTAAAGTACTTATTTTATGAAGTAATGGGGAAGAACATCATATATTACCCCCATATGTACGTTAATCTTAAAAGTACTCCAAGTGTTTTGATTTTCTTAATTCGAGTCATTAGATAACTTTATTGTAAAGTATGTAAAAATTCAAGTGTAAAGGGAATTTCCATTCCCTATGATGTATTATTTTGGATGGTAGGGTAAGAATGTATGCACAAAAAAAAAAAAAAAAAAAAAAAAAAAAAAAAAAAAAAATCGAAAAATCACGAAAAAGAAAAAAAAATAGAAAAAGAAAAGAGAAAAAAACATACGGACTACCATCCCGTTTCATTCTATGTTCATTTTATGTTTTTGTTATTTTTCATTTATTAGCTTAAGTCGAGTCTAGTCTTGGCTTAGCAACGCCACATTGTACATGTAATTGTTAAAGGGTTAGATGAAAGAATGAATGTGTGTGTGTAAAATATGATGTAGAGTGATAAGCCAAAAATCAACTTGTGGCTTGGTATTTATAGCAAAGCCTTCTGCAGGCCTGGCGGATACGGCGGAACCCTCAGATGGGTTCCGCCCGTGTACCCCCAGGGTTCCGCCGGGCTTGCAGTTGGTTTTGCAATAAATCTTGTAAACCAAACAAAGTCACATCTCATTACACCTTGCAAACCAAACAATGTCATATCTCATTACATCTAGTCAAAGACCAAACTTGCAAGCAACCACATAGTAAGTCAAACACATTTTCTTTCCATAAATGTATATTGACAAAACTTGCCATAAATGTGATGTGACAATTCTATTTTAAGAAATAAAAAGTGTTGTGTTTTATGAAATGTAAAATGTAGCAAAAGTCTAGTTTATGCAAGTCTTTAAAACTAAGATTATGTTTTACTTAGAAACTAAAGTTTACATTTTGTCGTTAACAAAACTTAGCGAATATCGTAAAATATAAATAACATTTTTAGGCGATATTTGTATTAACAATCTCCCCCTTTTTGTTGATGACAAAACATAAACTTTGTTTTTAAGTAACTCACAAAATCTTGGTGTTTAAGACTTAAAAAAATTATATTAAACTTGTTTTACTTAAGTGATGAAAATCATATTAAGTTTTGAAGGTTTAATATATTTCTCCCCCTTTTTGTCAAAACAAAAAGTAGAGTAGCGAAGCGGAATAATGCACTTGCTCCCCCTTGCTTGTTACTCCCCCTAAAAGGAGTGCCAAGATGGGAAACATGGATTTTGATCCTACAAAAAAAATGGTTAGTTGGTGATATATATAGTCAAGCTTGTAGTTACCACACACATTGCAACCACAATGACAACATAAAAATGATCAACCAACAATGCACGAAAGTAAGTAGAAAGAAATATCATTCCAAGTAAAATTTTGACTTTGAAAAGTCAAAAGACAAGAAATGTGAAATATTCTTCTACTTCAAAAACTAAAAAATAACCAAGAAAGAAAAATAAAATCCTACTTTCCTAAATGGGGCAAACGGCCTCCAAAGGTTGTCTAGGATTTGTTTGGGTGGGAAAGAGCATCCAAACGTTCTATGACGTGTTGGAATGCAAAACGGGTTTCATCTTGGAATTGGTGAAGCAACGTTTTGATGCGTGCACCCATTTGCTCACAATTTGAGCAAACATGGGGATGAGTGGGTGGAAATGGGTTGGTTTTGGTTTCTTGGTTTGAGGGTTGGTTGGTTTTTGGTTCTTGGGTGGAGGATGGATTTTGTATTGAGTCAAGCAAGGTGGTTTGAAATTCCATTACTTGATGAAGGTGGTTCTCAACCATGCTTTGGATTTCCTCATAAGAAGGAAAGAAAGACTCAAAGGTTTGGGTTTGAGAATGTGGTGGAGTTGGGTGATCATGGTTTTCAAAGTTTGGTTCTCCATAAAGAGGACCATGGATGTCATGGTAGATAGGGTGAAACAACAATGGTTTGGGTTGATGGTACACTTGTTGTGGTGGTTGGGTGTGGTTAAAGTCTTCATCAAGGTCAAGAATTGACCTTGGTGATTGATTTGCAAAAGGTGGTGGTTGTGTAGGTCTTGGTGGAAGATCATTTATATCTTGGACAATAGGGTGTGGTGTTGTGGGAGGAGACCCAAATAACTCCATAGGTTCAATTTTGGGTAATGGTGATGGTGATGGAGTTTTGGATGGTTGGGTTGGAGCACTTGGTGGAGTTGGGTCAATGGGTGATTTAGTAGGTGGTGGAGTGAGCTCATTTGGTTCATTGGGTGATGGAGATGGAGATGCAAGGTTCAAAAAGTGTTCATTTTTGATAGGTGAGGTGAATTCATCCGAAGATGAGGAGCTTAGGTTGATGGATTGGTTAGACCATAGTGGTTTTACACTTATCCGGGCGGTTCTCCGGATGGGTCGTGATGGTTGAGAGGTGATTGTTGACTTGGTCATGGTTAAAATGGTTTAAAGTTCAGAAATTGTGATGAAGAAGGTGTGATTTGATAGTGTTTAGGATGGTTTAATGTATAGTGATGAAGGATTGTGGAAAGGAGTGTTTGGATTTGATGTTAGTCCATACAAAAATGGAGGTTCCTAATGATTTGGAAAACTAATTGTGGGTTGTCATGTCATGGAAGTCAATCCAATGAAAATGGTGAAGTGAGAAGACAAGGTTTGCACTCAATGCTTAGTGGTTTTGGTAAATTTGTTGAAGTATAAATCTCAGGGATTTCAAGGAACCTTTAGAAGGGTTCCTTCCTTTGTGTGTGAAGGGTCCTTGGGGTGGTTATGGCTATTTTTTGAAATTTGGCGGGAAATGGTTTTGGTTGAGTTATAAGGAATGAGAAGTACCCTATTGTGCTAAACAAATTGCAGGAAATGGGTTTCTATCTAAAAGGATTGTATTTTGGTGTTTGGATGTTGAAATGTTGAAAACAAAAAGAAAATTTATGCAGGCAACTGGCGGAACCCTCAGGATACACAGGCGGAACCCATTTGAGGGTACCGTCTGGTCCGTTGGGCCAATTCTGGGTTTCCCAGAAAATACACTGGCGGAACCCAATTTTGGGTACCGCCAGATCCGCCAGGGCTGAAAAAATTGGCAGTCCGAGTTTTTGACCCACGAGACGATTTTCAAAATTTTCGAAAACTCCTAAAATCAAAAAGATAATGCATTTCTGGTTAGGCAATGCAAAAAATAGACACGTAAACACACATATCATATGACTTTGACCTTGAGGTCGAGAATTTCACTATACTTAGTGAAAATAACATAAACATGAAAATTTGACAACTTGCCAAAAGTTGTCTACCTGCATCAAAGTTAGATACTACATGTTCCAAATTGTATCAAACATTGTACTAGCACACAAATACATCATAAACATAGTTTAAACAACCAAATTTGTTCAAATAGCACCTAGTGCCAAACACTCCTACACACCCGCACTCATTGATGGTCGATCTTATTCTTGAGCTTTCCAAGGAATCTTCCAAGATTCTTAAACATCCCCTTTGTTTTCTTGAACTCCGCCGACTCATTAGGAATATCCGGAAGTTGGGATAGGTATTCGAGAGGTGGGAGCCTAGAGTTTGGCAAATTGTCATCTTCACTCATTGAGGAAGATGAAGATGAGGTAGGAGGATGTGGACGTTTTCCTTGGGCTTTGTACACTCTCTTATCACTTAGTGGGACAATGGTGTGTGGAATGAGAGAGTAGTCAAGGCGAAGACCGTTTGGAGTTGGTGGAATGGGTGAGATGAACCTAAAGAGACGGGTCAAGAGCATTCCATACGGCATAACCGTTGTGCCATGCACGGGAATGTCGGCCATTCTCTTGGCCATGTAGTAGGCAAGATTGAAGGGTTGCCTAACGGACAAAGAGTAGAGCATGTAGCAAAGGCAAAGGTTGATATGGTCTCGGTTTCCTATGGTGCTAATGACATTTGCTCTAAGGACTTCCTCCCATTTCTTGAATTGGGGCTTGAGTTCATTCATTTCCATTCCATATGGGTCCTTATCGACCTCATTTCCCAAACGGGTTCTCCTAGTGTTGGTTGTCCTAACAAAGATGTGGTCACGGAGTACATCTTTTGACACAAGAGGAGTGTCATAAGGATGGATGCGGTCATGGAGGTTGTCAAGAGTTGAGAGGGAGTGCAAGTCGGAATAGATGCAAGTACCACGGTTTGGGACACCTATGATTTGAGCAAACTCCTCAAGAGTGAAGGAGTATTGATGACCACTAGTCCTAAAGTTGAAAGACATGTGACCATAATCATCCGTGGAGAGGACGGCGGATTCATAGAACTCTAGAATGAATCTAGGAAAAATAGGCTCGTCGATATTCAAAAGACACTCAAAGTTGATTGTGGCAAATTCGGCGTAAAGGTTTGTGCCTTCTAGGAAAGACGGGTCAATGGTTCTACCCTCATGGACATAGTGTTTTTCTAAGGCTTTGAAAACGTTGACTTGGTTTGGGGTAAGGCCTTTGGTTTTATGGTGTTTTGGTAGGTACTTAATGGTGTCCTTGTGGTCGTAGTGGGTTAGAGGAGGCATGATGATTCCTAGAACAACAAAATTTCACATTTTAGTTTAAGTAAACTACTATTATAATGTGGATGTTCTAGTGTGTGCCTATATGAAAACAATGTGGAGGTGCGGTTATCTTGACTCATTTTGATGCTTTAAAAATGTTTTATAATGCAAGTTTTGTTATAAAACAAAAGATAACCCAAACGCTCCTAGTTCAATGTAGCTTCGTTTGAATGTACCCGAAAATACATATTGGTTATGTATTTCCTTTAGCATTCAAGAGACATTATGCAAGTGATGTTTTAAATATAACGTTTTGATTTTGTATTCTCAATGTGAGACGAAAAAATATTTTTCCTATTTGTGAGAAATTTTTGGAAAGATTTGACATGGGGTGTTTTAGCAAACATGTTTATACTAAGTAAGAATGCAATTCCTAACTATGGGGAACATGATTAGTTTTGTTAAACACCTAATTTTATGCATGAGTTTCTCAAGTTAATGCATAACCCCAAGTTTTTGTTTTTATGAAAAAATAGAATTCCTAGACTCAGATCAGGATTGTAATCAAGTTTAGAATACTTACAATGACGATTGATTTGCAATGTAAGTGAAAGGAAAACCAAGAATTCGTAGGTATGGATGGATGGTAAAGTGAATAGTAACAGTTTGGAAGTGGTGGTATGAGATAATGGGTGTTTTGTTTAATATAAACAAAAATATTGATTTTGCATATCGGTGGATATGGCGGGCCCCTGAAATGGGTTCCGTCCGTTGTGTCTGAGGGTTCCGCCGACCCTGCTGAGAAAAAGAGTTATGGATTTGTTTTGATTTTTGTGTTTTTTTTTCTAATGTCCAGAACTACAATGTAGGTTCCATGAGTCCTAAGCCTAGCCTAAGAAGGTTAAAAGGTTCACGTTTAAGGGGTTTTGTGAGAATGTCGGCTATGTTGTCTTCGGAATAAACTTTCTCAATTGAGATATTTCCTTTTTGAACGTTGTCACGAAGGAAATGATGACGGATTTCAATATGTTTGGTACGAGCAAGTTGAAATGGGTTTTTGCTAGATCAATGGCACCTTTGTTGTCACAAAGAATTGTGATGTCGTTCAGTTGAATTCCGTAGTCGACAAGAGCTTGCTTCATCCAAAGAGCTTGTTGACATGCCTTTCCGGCCGAAACGTACTCGGCTTCCGTTGTTGAGATAGCAAGAGCCGTTTGCTTCTTAGAGAACCATGAGGTGAGACAATGTCCAACAAAAGTACAAATACCACTTGTACTTTTTCTATCGACATAGTCACCGGCATGATCCGAGTCGGCATACACTATGGTGTCTATTCCCGTTCCTTTGGGATACCATAAACCTAAATGTGTAGTGCCCTTAATATACCTAAAAATCCTTTTAACGGCTTCGAGATGGGTAGTCTTAGGATCTTCTTGAAAACGAGCACATAGACAAACACTAAACATAATGTCGGGTCTACTAGCCATTAGGTAAAGTAGACTACCAATCATACCTCTATATTTAGTGCTATCTACGGATTCACTTTCCTCATCCTTGGTGAGTTTAGTTTCCGTGGACATGGGAGTTTTGATTGGTTTCGAATCTTCTAATCCAAATTTCTTAAGCATGTCCTTAATATATTTAGATTGGTTAAAGAAGATACCATCTTCTAGTTGTTTAGTTTGAAGTCCTAGGAAAAAGTTGAGTTCTCCCATCATACTCATTTCAAACTCGTCATGCATGATTTTTGAGAAATCCACACATAATTCTTGACAAGTTGATCCGAATATAATGTCATCAACATAGATTTGGACTATGATAATATGTGAATCTTTCTTCTTAGTGAAGAGAGTATTATCAACTAAGCCCATGGTATACTTATGGTCATCTAGGAAGGTTTTAAGTCGATCATACCATGCTTTTGGAGCTTGCTTAAGTCCGTAAAGAGCCTTTTTAAGTTTGTAAACATGATTTGGTTTTTCAAAATCGATGAAGCCCGGTGGTTGAGCAACATACACTTCTTCATTTATGACTCCGTTTAGAAATGCACTTTTGACGTCCATTTGAAAGAGTTTAAAATTGTGTGCACATGCATATGCAAGTAAGATTCTAATTGACTCGAGCCTAGCAACCGGAGCAAAAGTTTCATCGTAGTCAATGCCTTCTTGTTGGTTATATCCTTGTGCAACTAGCCTAGCTTTGTTTCTAGACACAATTCCATTTTCATTCATTTTATTACGAAAGACCCATTTTGTTCCAATTATAGTTTGACTCTTTGGTTGAGGAACTAATGTCCATACATCATTCCTAACAAATTGGTTTAACTCTTCTTGCATTGCAATTACCCAAGACTCATCTTTAATGGCTTCATTAATGTTTTTAGGTTCAATGGTTGACACGAAACAAAAGTAGTTGCTTTCATTTTGAACTTTTGACCTTAGCGTTCTTTCGTTAATGTTGCCTATGACACCATCTAATGGATGACTTTTAGATTCTTTGACATTGACAAGTTCTTTGTTTAATAGTTCATCTTCCTTGTCATTACCTAAAATCTCTTGATTTTCTATTGCTTGGCTTTCAACTAAGTCATCATCTACCAAAGGTGATGTCTTAGAGGGAGGTGGACTCTCGTCAAATGTTACGTTCAATGATTCCTCGACTCTTAAGGTTTCTTTGCTCAAAACAATGTAAGCTTTACTATTTTGTGAGTATCCAAGAAATACACCTTCATAAGACTTTGGGTCAAATTTGGTGAGATAATCCTTGGTGTTAAGAATGAAACATTTACTCCCAAACACTCTAAAGTATCCTAATGTAGGCTTTTTACCTTTATATAGTTCATAAGGAGTTTTATTCAAAAATGGTCTAATTAAGACTCGATTTAAAATGTACGTTGATGTGTCAACGGCATTACACCAAAACGTTTGTGGAATGTTTTGTTCATTAAGCATTGTTCTACTCATCTCTTGCAATGTCCGGTTTTTACGTTCTACTACACCATTAGATTGAGGAGTACGTGGAGCCGAAAAGTTATGAGTAATACCATTAATATCACAAAAGTCTCCAAATTGAATTTCATTATCAAATTCACGACCGTGATCCGTTCTAATAGACACAATATTAGACCCTACTTGATTTTGAATTTTCTTACTTAGAATCTCAAATTTATCAAAAGCTTCATTTTTACTTTTCAAAAATTTTGTCCAAGTATATCTTGAGTAATCATCAACTATGACCAAAGTGTAGAAGTTACCTCCATAACTTTGTATAGCGGATGGACCAAATAAATCCATATACAAAAGTTCTAGACACCTAGATGTAGAAACCAAGTTTTTAGCCTTATGGCTACTATGGACTTGTTTACCGACTTTGCAAGCATCACAAAAGTGTTGGTCATATTTCAACTTAGGTAGGTTTCGAACTAAGTCTTTGGAGGAGAGGTTTTGGATTAGTCTCATGTTAGCGTGTCCTAAACGTCTATGCCATAAAGTTGAAGATTCATCTAATGAGGTAAGACAAAGTTTGTCTCTAGATGTTGGATCCATCTTCATAACGTATACGTTGTTCTTAAGGACACCTTTGGATATGGTTATACCATATTTAAGTATTTTACTTCCGTTTTCACTAAAAAGGACATTATACTTATTACGACAAAGTTGACTAATACTAAGGAGATTAAAACCTAAGTTATCAACATGAGCTACATCATCTATAAAAAGGGAGTCATGAGAGATTGTACCTTTTCCGATGATTTTGCTCTTAGCTTTACTACCAAACGTAACATTACCTCCATCACATTTGTGATAAGAAGTGAAGAGGCTTTTGTTACCCGTCATGTGCCTTGAACAACCGCTATCTTTAATCCATTCATCCGGTTCCAAACAAACTTTGAGGCACACCTATTTTATGAAAAACACTCAAACATTTGGTCCCCAATTTCTCATGGGACCATTTTGGTTAAGCATACCATTAACTTGTTCCAAATATGAAAATAGAGCATAAGGGTTCCATGACATATAATTTGAAGTTTGGTAATGTCCAGGAGTGTTTTGGTTCCAAACATGTTGGTAATGTGGTCGAGCGTTGAAGTTGCTCTTTGGATAGGGGCGTTTGGGAATTGGAGTCTTAGGTCTTGGTTGAGTAGTCTTAGCTCTAAATTCATTTTTACTAAGTCCTACTCCAGTTTTAAAAGCAGGTTTTGTTCCATTTTTATACGTAACTTTAACGAATTTTGAACGATCCGATGTGGATGGTGTTACTGCTGCAGTAGACCTGGCGGAACCTTCGGGTCCAACGGGCGGAACCCTGGATTGGGTTTCGTCTGATCCGCAGGCTGCTGTAGCAGTTTTGTTAGTTTCTTGTGCATTCTTTTCTTGTTTCGTTTGACCCTTTAAAGTTTCTATTTTCGTAAATCCTAGTCCTTTTTATCAAAGGGTGACTTTTGAAGTTTCATAATTTCATCCTCACAAGAAATGCTCTTATCGAACTTCTTAAACTTTGTGGTTTGTTTTATTAGATCATTTTGAGTAATTTTAAGTTTCTCAACTTCTAGTTTAAGCTCTTCACATGATTTGCATGATGTGTCAATACCTTTACTCTTTTCTAATCTCTTGGATTTTTCTTTCAACTCATTAACTTCATTTTCTAAAAACTCCTTTTTAGTTTTCAAAAATTTATTTTTTTTTTTATGATTTTTAAGCTCAATTCACAAAGTTTGTTATATTCTTTTTGTAAGGTGTCATCATCAATAGAGGAGTAAGATGAGTCGGAGAGTACCTCATTTGAGTTGTGAGCCATGAGAGCAATATCATCATTCTTTGGCTCATCGTCATCTCCTTCATAGTCACTCCAAGCACCACCCACAAAAGCTTGTTGAAGTTTGCTCTTGGGTGGTTTTGGACATTCTCCTACAAGATAACTTGTGTCTCCACACCTATAGCATTTTCTTTCAACTTTTCCTTTCCTATCATCACGATCTTTTCGGAAAGTTTTCTTGTCATCTTTAGGTTGCCTTACAAACTTCCCTCTTCTACGAAAGAACTTCTTAAAGTCTCTAACGGCCATAGCATATTCCTCATCATCACTATCCGAAGTAGATTCTTCATCATCACTTGATTGGACTCTAGCTTTCAAGGCAATGGACTTAACTTTTTCTTTCTTGCCTCTAACTAGTTCCGAATCTTTTTCCATTACCATTTCATGAACTTTGAGGTTTCCAATTAGCTCATCAAGTGACATGCTTGAAAGATCTTTGGATTCTTCAATTGCCGTCACTTTTGCTCTCCACTTCAGATGGAGTGCTTTAAGAAATTTCCTGACAAAGTTCTTACTACAAAAAGATTCATCAAGTGCTTTAAGTGAAGTAATAATAGTGTTAAACCTAGCAAAAGCATTATCAATAATCTCATCTTTGGAAATAACAAATTGTTCATATGGTTGAACAAGAAGATCAATTTTGTTATCTTTAACTTGCGAGTTTCCTTGATGAGTGACAATTAAAGATTGCCAAATATCTTTGGCGGTTTTACACAAAAAGACTCTTTCATATTCTTTCTTAGGCAAAGCGTTGTAAAGCATCATTTTAGCTTCATTATTTTTACCAATCAATTTCTTTTAATCATCATCTTTAATGTTAGTAACTACGTTATCACCATCAATGATTATATACCATAAATATATATCTTTAGATTTCACGTAAGTTTCAAAACGGTTTTTCCAATATATAAAACCATTTGCTTCAAAGAGTGGTGGTCTTTGCATAAATTGCCCTTCTTTGTAATTTTCAAAATCCATGGATCGTTTCAAGTTTTAAAACACAGTATATTTTAAAAGCTTGAGTAACGTAGCTCTTGATGCCAATTATGGAAATCTAGAAGGGGGGTTGAATAGTTTACCATTTAAAATCTTTTTAACTTGTTTAGTTAGCTTTGAAACTTTCCGTTTGATCAAAGATATATACACAAACACAATATATAACATGCAAGTAAATAAAAGAAACGATCAAACCACAACACGAGTATTTATCGTGGTTCGGCTACAAGGACTCTTTTTCCTTGCCCTACGTCCACGCCCCGAGTATCCAACTCGAGAGTTTCTTTCACTAGTCAACAAGCTCCTTTCACCGGCGGAGAAAATCTTACACGTCGCTTATACTTTTACCGACACTAAGCTAGATGTCGAGTTCTTTACCAAGGGTACAACCACTCCCGTTAGTTCTTTTACAAGGGTACAACTACTCCCGATACACTTTGTATTTTGAGGACTAAAATACTAACCGATCACTACTGAAAATACACAATCAAATGAAGTGTAAACTACACAAGTCTACACAATGCTAAGCTAACAAATCTTGCAATGTTGTGTTGAATACTTGTTACTTTTAATGAGCTCGTGAATCTCTTTGCTACAAAAAGAAACTTCACATATGAAATGTTAAAGGGTTAGATGAAAGAATGAATGTGTGTGTGTAAAATATGATGTAGAGTGATAAGCCAAAAATCAACTTGTGGCTTGGTATTTATAGCAAAGCCTTCTGCAGGCCTGGCGGATACGGCGGAACCCTCAGATGGGTTCCGCCCGTGTACCCCCAGGGTTCCGCCGGGCTTGCAGTTGGTTTTGCAATAAATCTTGTAAACCAAACAAAGTCACATCTCATTACACCTTGCAAACCAAACAATGTCACATCTCATTACATCTAGTCAAACACCAAACTTGCAAGCAACCACATTGTAAGTCAAACACATTTTCTTTCCATAAATGTATATTGACAAAACTTGCCATAAATGTGATGTGACAATTCTATTTTAAGAAATAAAAAGTGTTGTGTTTTATGAAATGTAAAATGTAGCAAAAGTCTAGTTTATGCAAGTCTTTAAAACTAAGATTATGTTTTACTTAGAAACTAAAGTTTACATTTTGTCGTTAACAAAACTTAGCGAAGATCGTAAAATATAAATAACGTTTTTAGGCGATATTTGTATTAACACGACAAATTCAAAACGGCTAACCAAACAAACAAACCGGCTCAAATGATCTTCAACAAAAACAAACAAATTCAGGCAACCAACTTCAAAAACCTGACGAATGAAAATCCAAATTTTCAAACTAGCAAATTCCAACGATCTAACAAATTCAAACGACTTGAATCAAGTCTTCAAACGCCAAATCGATCTTCAAATTCCAAATATCAAATTCAAATTCCAATGGTCCACTTATATAATAAGAATTACGACCCAAATATCAAATTCAAATTCTAATGACCCACTTATCGATAAGTATTACGGTCCAAGTTCAAACTTATTATCCAAATATCAAACAATTTCAAGTTAATCAATAACTTGACGAACGAGCTCTAATAATTCAAACACCTCAAATATGATATAGATAATAATTCTAATGACCCATTTATCTATTAAAAATTACGGTCTTCAAATACAAATACAAATACCAAAATTCGAACAAAAAAGCCAATGTCGTTCACTAACAAACCAATTTATAAACAAACGAATTCAAAAACCCAATATTTCTTTATCGACCCAAGTTCAAACACATGAGTCCAAAACAACAATCCAACTTTATACTCAAAACCTATATATGAATCCCTGAATAATAACCATGAGCCGAATATCAGATTTATTCCCAAAACACCTAAAGCGAATTCTTCAAAACTAAAATCCAGTCAAACATCAATTTAAACAAACCCAAAGCAACCAATTTTTTCTTCTTCTTCATGGCTAAACGAAACCTGTCTCTTGATACAACTTGTTTGTAATTCAAAAAATGAAACAAACAAACAAAAGCAAACAAACGAAGCGGAAGCTTTTATTTAAATTATCAAACCAAATTCAAAGACAAATTCTAATTCAAACAGTACTATCCAAAAATTCAAAAGGTACTAACAAAACTAATGACATTGACCTCTATTTATAGGCACCAAACAAACCGTAATAAAAAGTTTACAAATTCTAAACAAACATACAGGACAAGTCACAATTTACCAAACAACCCTTAAAGTTTAAGTCACCTTCTAACATCCTGGCTGTAATAACATGCAGCCAACAACCTGCAATCTCAACTTAGGCCCTGTTTCTTTTTTCTTTGTAGCATCTGTATGGTAAAGTGGGTGGGTCCACTATATATATTAATGTTTTTTTAATGGTTGGGGCCCACTAAAATATGTTAGATCGTCTATATCACAAGGACATAAAAATGCTTTCTTTCCCCAACTAGAGCTATTAATAGACGAGGACCCACCATGGACCCACATATACTTATGAGTGTCTTAATCTAGATAAAAAAAGAAACGGGGCCTTAGAAAATAACATCTGATCACTCTTACATGTCCATTTGGCCATTTCTTTCAAGCCGAGAAACATTGCCAGATGAAAAACATGCCATTTGCTGCTACTATATATTAAACAAACATAGCTAAGCGTTAGCTAGTTTGCGATTATTATATAGTTCTTGACATATATATTTCAAACTTTTGACCTGTTTATAGTACTTATTTTTCTTCATAATGCAAGTAATGAAATTTTCCTCATAAGTTAGATATATGAGTATGAGTTTTGAAATGAAAGCTAGGTTGTTTGACCATCAATTGTAAACTATAGCAGTCTTACATCCATCAACGGTCCACACTTTCATATTCCATCTGATATACATCGACGGCCCAGATTAAACACTCAAAAGAAATCACAAACGTTGAAATATCTTAAAATAACCAACCCATTTGAGACTAGAATCATTTGTGCGCCAAAAATAACCCATTTGCAAACAAAGAACTGCAAAGAGCAGAAATAATAACGGAAAAATGATGGCTGAAGAGGGAAGGCGTAGTCCGAAAAGTCCAGAGGTGAACCTCGGGTTGGAAGTTGAGGATCTATGGGATATTCAAGAGCCACAACTATTGCCTACCGAGAAGCTCAATGCTTGTTTCGAATGCATTCCTGTTTCCTAGTTTCCTCATGCTTCGTCTACCCAAGGAATTTTATATGTTTCTAGATAAATGAAATTCCGTAGGTGTTGTAATTACATTTGTCAAAACTAGGCGACTACCCGCGCCTAGCGGCAGCGGTGTATAGTGCTGAGACTTAAACCAGAAATGAAAAAGCAAAACACCCTGTAGAGTAAGAAAGTGAACAAAGTGCAAAAGCATGATCTACCAAATTCGTCGCAATCATGATCGACATATATGGTCGAAGACATATCAAGTGCATAAAAAGTTAACTTTTTTGGGGCCATTGATCAGCCATACTGATCATTCACAACACTTTTTCTGACCCAATTGAGGCCAACGATCAAAATCAAAATTGTGAACCACATAAAGATGTCATATAAAGGGATTCATAGTATACATCGGAGGTATTATTCAAAGCAATGACAAACTAGTAAAATACATTAAACATGAAATAAATAAATAAATAAATAAATAAAAAATAAAATATATATATATATATATATATATATATATATATATATATATATATATATATATATATATATATATATATATATATATATATATATATATATATATATGATAGTATACATGCGCAAGGCCTACCAGAATATACCTCATATAACAACCAGAAATATTATCATAACAACCCACTATTATCAACTTTAACAAAAAGTGATATAGTTGAGGATCGGACAGAACATACCTCATTTGAAGATGTTATACCAGAAATATGAGTGCTAAGCAAAAAATATTCATGTGGTTCACGTGAACCCGTGGAACAATCCTAGGTCCACCATTTACATGGGTATGTCCATATAACTATTTGCATTAAGCAGAATGATCATAGAAGCCAAACATTCCATTTGAGAATATTAAGATTTCATTTTACCCCAAAAAGAATATTAAGATCTCATTAACTTCTAATTATTCACGCATATATACCATCGTGTTACATATTTATATCCCTTGAATTGGAGTAAACAACAATGATAATACATGAGATTTAATCACATCTAAACCAAAATCCTTGTCTCCTTCACCATACATGAATTGAGCCATTCTAGCAAGGTTTGTTGCATAATCGATAAACTCCCGTGAAGATTCAGAGTTAACAATTGCTCGTTCTTTGTTAAGTTTCTTCCATGTCTTGTCGATTAACGATTTTATATAACTTCTAGCTTCTTGTTCAGTAGCACCGGTCTCATGCATGTACAACTGGATTGATTTCAGAGTATCACCTCTTTCCATTTCACCCTAAAAGAACAAGAGAATGCTAAAGTTACGACGTCATCCAAATGGAAGTGAAAATACAACTATAATGAAATCGCAATTTATGTAACTTGATGTAACAAAAACACGATGTATAGCAATAAATCTTATAATTAATTAAAGGGCGTACCAATGAAGTCCCCAAGTCATCAGTAAGTCGGAAGATAAGTGATACATAGCGAACTATATTCTCAGTTCTTTGTATGCATTGATGGATTTCTTCGATTGAACTAACTGATGTTAAAAAGTGCACATGCATAAGTGCAACAGGTCCTGATATCGATACACAAGCATTGTCCAAGTACTCGTTCAGTGTTGGTATATGTCCACGGTGGTACCATCGAGCTTCTACTAGGTATGCCTTACATAGATCTGCCCACTGCAAAGTTAAATTGATTTGTTAATAATGTCCGTAATCACAAATGAAACAAAATTTGCTATACACATATTGCTAAAGAAGATGGATGTATTACTGCTTTCTTTAAGTATGGAAGAATGAGGAATCCTTTGCTTGCCAAAGTTTCATGTGTGATATCATTTATCGAGTTGTAAAGTCCAAAGAAACATATCTTCATATAATCTGGGAGTTGTTCAATCGCCTTTATATCCCATCTACGAAATTTAAAAAAATAAAAAATAATAAAAAGCCATGTCGTATATAACTCATGTCGATACTAGTATAAGGAATTGAAAGAAAGATTGTTTTAGCATTTACCTGTTTATAACATCAGTGAATTGTTCTAGTTCGCCCAAAGTACCAAACACATCATAGACATCATCAAGAGTAGTGATCATAACGGCGACCTTAGTTATTGTTCTCCTCCCATGACTAAAGTTTGGTAAGTAACTAAAACCAATTGTCCACAAGAAATTCTCCACTATCAAGTCCCTTGCAAAGGTTAACTTGGTATCCCAACTTGTATTTCTCCACCACCTATTCATGGTCGGGTATTATCAGTTTTGCATCATGATTAGCAACCTCATCTTGGATCATTTAATTACAGCTTTAGCGCTTGTTATAGTGTTATATATCGTGATAATTAACATATTTGGAAATATATGATACCTTGATGCATGTTTTAGATCCTCAAGATGGATAGCCTGGACCAGATCAAAATCCAATTTTGCAAGCTTGACTAATGTGGGACTCATGCTATTCTTTTTCTCATATAGTTCAATAAACCACTTTGCCTCAACTCTCGGTACCCTCCAATGCAGCGGTTGCTCCAAAGCATGAGTTACTAATGAAAAGAGACTCCCGTCAATCTTCTCCAAGCTTTCTTTGAGATATTTGGTTGTGATGTCTCTAGCGTCATCCAATATGTTTTCATCCTCGAACGAATGATAAGATGCCTCATACAGGTTGAGCATTCCCACAACATCTTCGAGTAAGTATGAATTAAGATTTTGATTCTTGTCCTTAAAGTTGAGAAATATCTCTAAATATAAAGAATGTAAACAAACATAAATTATAACAAGTGTTTCCATATATCACCTAAACTTTACGTAGCCTATAATTTTCTAAGAAAATAAATACTTCATCAAAATGTTACCTTGAGGAACATGATAACCATGTTGTCTCAGTAGTCGAAAGCCAAGAGCCTTTAGGTTCAAATTGATTTTATTCCAATTTTCAGGAAATTTATAGTAATTGTAGTAAATCGTTTCCAAGAGATTACTTATTTCCTCCTCAAAAAGATAAGATATTCCTAGTCTTTGCAACTCATCAACTAGCTCCAGAATTCTCAACGAATTTCCTGACTTTCGTATCATCGTCTTCACTGCGTCCTTCAAAGTGTTTGCTCTTTCCACATAATCAACTCCCTGCGTTGGTTGAATTCTTAAATGTAGCCATAAAGGTTCATTATATAAACACAAAATAATAATCGTACCGTGTATTTACTAGAGAGTGACTGAATATGATCAAATGACCACGATGATGGTTCGTAATTTGCTGATCGCCTTACGTGGGTGTCAGCTGCATTGACAGTTGCATTGGCAGTTATTCTAGTGGTTTTTGTTGAATGTATTCGCTTGTAAGCATTACTTTTTGCTAGAGGACTTTTTTGTTGTACAACCGAATATGGAAATAAGTTTATTGATGCCATAGATAAAGAGATATGTTGGAAAGAAATAAGTTGGTTTATAAGGATTTTTAAGTTAATGAAATCATTCATCTAATTTGTACTATTTATAGAGCGATGGATAAATGTAGGACAAGATTATTCTATGTCGTATTACAACATAAATGAATTATTTAAGAAATATGTTTTGTCATACGATTCCAAGCTTTGATATGAATGGTTCCATTAATAAGGACACCGCCCCCTTAAAACCCCAAAAAACATTGGCGAGTGCACTTTTTAGTGAAATGGTTAAGGATATGAAAGTCAACTTTGACATGACTGTGAGACAGAAAGTAGTTTCTAAGATAAAAGTAAGTGCCTCGACACTCTAATGATAATATATTGCATTTGAACTAAAATTGCACGTTTATTTTGTTGATAAAGTACGAAAGGGTGTCGATGGATAAGAGGAGGATATAAATGAGAATTAAAAATAAATAAATAAATAAATAAGCTCATGAAAGTGATTGTACTATAGCTATTAAACTTTTTGTGTTTCTACATTTTTTAGTTTCTTCAGGATCTACATGCCCCGGATTTTCTACTAGCTATATTCATAGACAGGCTAGGTCAACATATGTCACTAGTAGAATATCGTACTATCCTTAAGTATCATCTTATTATTCATTTATTTCCGGCTGATAAGATATGTCCAGTTTGTTGGAAAACGTGTTTGGATTCCTTTAGAAAACATGCGCTTCATTGCAAAGAGCTCCCGTGCTTCAAGTACAGACATGATATGGTTAGGGATGTCCTTTTTGACGTTTGTAGGCGTGCTGAGATCTCCATAAAAAAAGTAGCACCTATGAACTTTTTGACTGACTTGTTGGATCGAAGATCCACACTCAGACCGCAGACGTTTTGGTGTTTGGATGAGTTGGAGGGAAACATGCGTGTATGGATCTAACCGGGGTTTCTCCTCTCGTAGGTTTGGGTAGCCATGGTTTTACAGTAGGACAGGCGGCTTTGAAAGCTGCCTCATACAAAGTGGCAAAACACGAGAAAAAGTGCATTGAAAATCAACATATTGTTATTTCTTTCGCGTTTGATACTTTTAGTTTCCTTGCACCTGAGGCAGTGGAGTTCCTCAATAGAGTCAATGAGTTATGTATAGTAATGTGCGTTTTAACACCTAGATCAACAGATGTTGTTTTCAAAATAATTGGTTTTGCTGTTCAAAAAGGGCTAGCTGCGCAACTTATTGCCCGTTTGCCTTCCACCTCTATGTAAATACATAGGAGCACGGGCTGCCGTTCATATTTTTAATAGGATTGGTTTCGCTATTGCTAGAGGTGTGGGGGCTCAGTTGATTTCTCGGCTCCCCACCAATTTCTTGTAAAATCCTATTTATTGTTAATAAAAGTGATGGTTTATAATAAAAAAAATAAATAATAATAATAATAATAATAATATTAATAATAATAATAATAATAATAATAATAATAATAATAATAATAATAATAATAATAATAATAATAATAATAATAATAATAATCTGGTGCGTGATATTCTTGTTGATATATGTTCCAAGGTTGGGATTATGGTACGCAAGGAGGCTCCCATGGGTTTCCTTTCAGAGGATGGGAAGGAGCTACGTCATGCAGATCTTTTACTACTTAATTGGCTCCAAAGTAAATATGCGTGTTTGAATGTGACTGGAATCTCTCCGTTTGCTGGTGTGGGGGCGACTTCATGGTCTCCTAGGGTAACTTTACATAACGCTGTGGAGAAGAAAAAGAGAAAGTATATGTCCAAATGTGAGGACAATGGATACAAGTTCATACCATTTGCTTTCTCTACATTCGGAGAATTCGATACAGAGGCTCTGAATATTCTTTCACATATTAAGTCTATTGTCATTAGCCACTCAAATAATGCTAAGAGTGGTGCCTTTATTTTTCATAAAATAAGCTTTTGTATTCAGAAAAGAGTGAGAGCACAGCTTGTGTCTAGACTCTCATCCAACTTTGTGTAAGCTTATTATGTATCAATGAAATATTATTATTATAAAAAAATATAATAATAATAATAATAATAATAATAATAATAATAATAATAATAATAATAATAATAATAATAATAATAATAATATTATTATTATTATTATGTATTCAGAAAGGAGTGGGAGCGCAACTTGTATCTAGATTCCTTTCCAACTTTCTGTAAATTTTTATGTTTTAATAAAAATTTACTATAATAATAATAATAATAATAATAATAATAATAATAATAATAATAATAATAATAATAATAATAAATTATTATATGATGAAAAAGGTATCTCGTGATAAGTTAACTTCGCTTTAGCCATTCATGTTTAATTGCAAAAGATCTGTCTATGATTTCTTATGTTGGTCAAACATGAGGTGTTAAGAGTGAATATAATTAACCGTGATATGTTTACAAAATGACTGACGTCTAAGTTGATCAAAAATATTAATTTATCATGCTAAAAACTAAAATATATCTAAGATATATATTAAGATAAGAGTACGTGCCTCGACACTCTAATGATATATTGCATTTGAACTAAAATTGCACGTTTATTTTGTTGATAAAGTACGAAAGGATGTCAATGGATAAGAGGGAGGATATAAATGAGAATAAAAATAAAAAAGCTCGTGAAAGTGATTGTACTATAGCTATTAAACTTTTTGTGTTTCAACATTATTGTTGTTTTGGTTTTTTTCATATACTTGCCAAGTTGCCATGAAGGTGGCTCATCCTGATTGTAACCAAACAGAAACATGTTTAATTAGTGCATAATTCATAAGAATGTTTCATGGGTTGTAGCCACCTCGAACCAAACCAAATAAGACTTGTAACATAAAAAAAAAAAAACAAAAAAATGTCTGCATGGTGCTTTTTTTTTTTTTTTTTTTTTTTTGGTAAAGGATTTCCACCTGGTAAAATACATTACTCTAAAAAACTGTTAAGTACAAAAGAATGTAGCTGAGATACCATATTAACATCAAGCAACCGTTTGAACAACCACTAAATCATTCATGACATGTAATAAATGAACCAACTAGCTACTCACAACTAGAAAACCAAAACAAAACCAAGCAAGAAACAACCTATCCAAGTCTAATGTCATGGATCTTTAATTGGGCCGTAGATAGACCATAATCATTAAAATAATCATCATCATAATCATTGTAGTCACATATACCATCTTTCTATTACTCCAAAAAACTCCTCTCGTTTTCTCCAACACCGAAATAAGTATTCTCTTCAATATAATCCAGAACTTGATCGTCATAGCTATCATAATCAACCACATTAACCATCTTAAAAAAAGGGTTACCCACCTTGGTTGAAGAAGAATCAACCTTTTTAAGAGGTTGACCATCATCCTCTACAAGAGTAATTTTCCTCTCAATAATTAGCTTTTCAAGTTTCCCAATTTTCTCAACAGTAGGGGTTGTACTAGTGCTATCATAGGGGTCGTCTCCATAACTCTCCCTCAACTTTCTAATAGACTCTTCTCCCCCCCCCCCCCCCCCCCCCCCCCACACCTCCATTTTCACCCTTAGAAGAAATAGCAACAACAGGTATACCAGATGCTAAGAAACTAGCCATATCGTTTTGGCAATCAAGAACCTCATCATCACTATCTTCTTTAGCCACCTTTCCTTCTTACTACCAGACTCCAAATCAGCCCCATCCTTAGGAGAAACACTTGTAGCACAAGGAATACTATTATCATTAGCATCGGCCATATCAAGAGCATCAAATGGGTTTAATGTAGCAATTGCTTTTTTAGTTTTTTTCTCTTTAGTAGCATCCGGCTTTTTCAAAACAGGTACATACTTCTGCTTAGGTTTTAAAAGGCTAAATTCAGCCCTTTTATCTACATCAATACCACGAAACGATTTTTACTGAGGCATTTTGATAAGGATTTATTTGACGCGTTTTTAGGGGGTCATTTAAGCCCTAAATCGTGAATATATGGTTAAATATTACCTCAAATCGTTTCTTTTCTCATTTTAGGTACTTAGGACGTGATTAATATGGAGCATTCTGGACGTTTTTGGGCTCAAGAATGAAGAAATCAACAAAGTCGTGGAAAAGTCAGGATATGCACCTGATGGCGTCAGGCTTTGGACGCTGACGCCGTCACTTGAAGTTGAAGATGTTGGAAATGATCACACGTGACGCCCCAGAAACTATTTGAAGAATTACACCTGACGCCGGGAGTAGGCCGTCAGGCTTTAAGTTAACACGAGACGGCCCAGAAGCATTAAAGAGTGACGACGTTAGAAGCTCAATTGCGCAACACGAAACCCTAATCACGGCATTCTGATGGCGTCAGGACTTATAACCTGACGCCGTCAGCTTGTAAAATCTATATATAATTTAGGACTTTTCATTCATTAAGTGTGCAACTTTGGAGACAAACCCTAGTATGAATTTTCTGAGATTTCAAAGGTTCTCAAACCCTCTTTTCTCTCATGTTTCATTGAAGATAAGTAATCTTTTAATCATTCAATATGTCTATATGTATTGTTTGATTATCTTTTATGCTTTTCTTCCTTTTAACATGCTAGCTTAGGTTGTTTTGTGTTTGCTTAGATCTAATGAAATATAGTTATTGATTGTTGATTAGTTGTCTATTGTTTAGTTGATTGACTCGCGTTAGGCTTAAGAAAACTGGCTAACCTCCTTTGTGTAACAAGCTTGAACGTCTTAAGCAACGTAATCGGATGGCACCACGATTTTATTCATTGTATTTAATGCATGAGTAGAAGTTAATGATTCTATGATAGGGTACTAAATGTGTCGTCATAAGAAAAAACTAATATTCATAGAGTTGGAGAAGATTGTGCTGTAAACTCCCGTAAATTTCCCTATAAATAATAAAAGTAAATCAAAGACTAATATATCATTTTGTTAATTAATAACGTTTTTACCAATAACAAATTTTTTTTATATATTTTATTATCAAATATGCTATGTTACTTAAAATCACTACGATATTCATGATTCTTTTTGCTTGGAACGATGCTCACACATGTACCACTATAGTCTAAAATCGCGAGAATATTAAAATTTTCTTTTATTCGTTACGAACCTGCATTTTCGAGACATTTTTCAAAAATTACTATTCATCGGTTACTATTCACCAAACACTATTCATCATTTCACTATTCATCGTTTTTGGAGTCGGTTAGTGATATTGAGATGTTTTTCAAAAGTTTTACTATTCACAAAACACCATTCACTCTCGGACTCACGTAAACGTTTCACTAATTAATTTCTAAACTTATCACTAATCACAATTAATTATTTACTAATCCTAATTTACATCTAACCAGACCCTAAATCTCACCCTAAGCCCAACACATTTCTCGGCCTGTTACTATTCACAGCCCAAAACCAATTTAGCCCATTTACCTTATTTTTATTTTCTTAACCATCGACTAGACCAAGCCAGAAACGAGTCTCGTACTCCCTATTCTTACACACGACTCTCACATATTTTTACACATTCTCTTTTCTCACCTAGCCAACTTTGAGTGTGTCGATTTTTAGCTTCCCATGTCGAGTCTAACAACATTTTTACTAGGCAAAACGTTTTGTCCAAAAACGATTTCATATAATTTCAACTAATCCAAAACTAAACCGTTTTAAACCCCGTTTGTTTCTATTAAGTCCTAAAACCATTTCTAAACTCCATCTCATGTCTAAATATTACCTTGATTAATCATCTCCAGTCCTAAGCCAAAATTACAAATCGGTTACTAAATAAAAAGAGTAGTCGACATATGTTTTAAAAACAAAATGTACCTTCCTTGATTCATGCTCACTCAATCTCATATTATATTCACTAGGCAAGTACTACAACCTTTTAAAATACATATCACAAGTACCAATTCATTTCAATGTTTCAATGCACACGTTTTCTTTTGAGCTTTGGTGAATGTCGATGGCTAGAAAACAAAGAGAAGGACATGTTGCGTATACATTTCCTCATGACTTTTGGTACACACTCCAACATCACATCACATTAAAACTTATACACTAGAACACCCTAGGAACTTTATATAAATCACATGCATGCATGCTTGCATTTTCCATTTCCATGCAAACCGAAAATCACCAAATATTTCTAAGTAGTAAACTAGGCATTGGGTCGAAGCATTGGGTAGGAATTCAAGGGATTCGTGTGGGTTTAGGAGAAACAAATTGTTGTTTGTGAACCGTAGTTGAACACACATACACACTACGTACTCATCTCACTCACTTCTCGACTCTACGTCTTGTTTTACCCACCATTTTGGTGTCAAAAGTTACTAACAAACTCTTTTCAATATTTATATAAAACTTTCAATTGCATTATTTTTATACGCGACACACACAAATGCACCTCATTATTCGAAAACTAAATAAACGACATATATATATTTTACGTTCGTCTATATATTTCACACCTTCACAAATAAACTATGTAGAGTTTTGAAACTAAAAAGCTACGTACGAACCATTTTGGAATACATTCCTAGCGTACCACAACAAGTATGAAAAACTATAAAATTTTTCTAAGTCTTTTATTTTATAAAAACTTGTTCCATGCTACCCATGAAACGCACGTATATTTTTAAAATTTACTTAACGAGCATGCCATTTTATTTTACAAACTAATAGACCTCATGGCAAACAATCATTTTTGTATAGAAACTTTGTAATAAAAATCGTGTCTTGAACCTATGGGAAGCACAAAGCAAATCGACTTGAAAATTAGTTGTGAAAACTCATTAGTACCGATTGGGCCTTAAGGCCCAATCATTTCAAAATAAGCCGATCAAACAAGCTACGGTAATAAGCAGTTTAGTAACTTTTTCATGGTCTTAACCTAAGCCCAAAACAAAGCCCAAAACCCCCGTAGGCCCATTGGATTTAAAAACACTAACGGGCTTAAGTTTTCGTTAAAAGCCCATCAGCTATCAAACTAATTTTTTTTCGAACTAATAAGCTGTTAGAATAAGCTCAATAAGCTGTTTTGACACTATTTAAGAGATGAAAACATTAAGTTTTGAAAATTGTGAATTTTGGACTAGATTTGCAAATTTTATAAAAATCGGGTTAAAAGTGTCAACTTTTCAAAGTTTCGGTATAAAATGTCGTTTCGTAAATTAAAGGGTGAAAACTGATTTTTATAAACTCTAGGGTGAAAGGTGTAAGAAATATAAAGTTTTGGACGTAAAATGTAAATATATTTAATTTTGGACTAACGGCGTAACGCTAACGCCGTTAGGGTAAAAAGTGTAAATTTTTAGAAAATACAAGGGCCATATATATAAAATTAGTATTTTTATTTTTACTTTCCATTTTTACAAAATTCACGTAGCGACGTTACGTTTATTTTCAAACTATTATTATTATTACTATTATTATTATTAAACGTTACGTTTATTTTCAAACTATTATTATTGTTACTATTATTATTAAACGTTACGTTTTATTTCAAACTATCGTTATTATTATTATTAAACCTTACGTTATATTTATATATATAACTAAACTAAACGAACAATATACTATAAAAACCAAAAGTTTTACTAACGTTAAATAAACAAATCATGTATTCAAAAACTACTCGCGATTAAAACATTAGGACTACCAAACACTAAAACTTGCCATATATTATCTAGGTCGTGTGTGGAGCCGTTCCCATTATTGCAAACTGAGTAGCGATATTTTTATTCACTAAACCACTAAGGTGAGTTCATAGCCTCGCCTTTACTTGTTTAAATGTTTTATAAACCTTGCGAGGGGGATACATGCTAGTTTTTACAAACTGAACACAAGTATTTTCTTGGTATGCTTTACCTGATCTCGTTATTGCTTAAGTACCTTTTTGCCAAAAGCCCCTCATATCATGAACCTTAGTCACCCAGATGAGGTGAACGTAAATAATTGTGGATAGATATATTAGGGATTGACAATCCCCGTCTGGGCGTTGGAGAAAACTACCAAACGCACTTTATTTGAAATCTAATAGGTTACTGGCAAGAACCTATCCCGAGGGCCCTGTTACTATAATCCATCATTTATGATGAGATCTGTTAATCGGCTGAGTGTCATGAGCTTAATGCAATAACAACTGTTTTTAACTTATAATTGTATGACGGTGCAATTATCACTTATAGCTTGTGTTCAACTTTTAAACTTAAACCTATGAATATCACTCAACTTTTGTTGACTTTTAGCATGTTTATCTCAGGTCTATAACGAGCAAGGATGGGACGGAAGAGCACGAAATTCTTACAAAGGCTATAAAAATTTTATTATCATTCGAAAACCTATTTAACAAATTTTGAAACCACTGGGACCTCATTTTGAAAACTCTTATATTTATAAAAATTCGAATGATAAATGTTTTTAGAAAATCATTTTCTACTGAAAAACTATGAGCTGTGAAGTAACACCCAATCTTTATTCCGCTGCAAATATTTAAAAATTGGGGGTGTTACAGATTGGCATAAGAGCTTTGGTTATACCGAAACAGATCTATTTTGGATCTGAACTATAACCGTTTTTACAAACAAAACATTTTATAGCCCTACACTCTTCGTGCCTTCCGTGCCTGCATACTACCTTGCTCAGTACATTACCTGTTAAGATTATTCTGCATGTTTAGAAATTGCACTTACATAATTTTTATTTCATCCGTACTATTATATCTATAACGTAAAAATTACTTATAAAATACTACTCCCGGTTACTACAGTAACATGTCTCCAAAAACTTCCTTGAACGCCAAAACTACTCTCCGTAATACTAATACATCCCCCGTCAATCAAAATTCTACGAATACCGAAGATCCCTACGTACAAATATCACAGCCCCAACTTAATATAGAAATTAGAAACCACTCAGAGATCACTTCCATCGTCACCTATCGATTCACCCCTACGTCAAAAACTTAGGAGAACTACTGAATCATATGAAGATGTGATTGGTGGTCAGGCAACATTCGAAGTTGGACAAAGTTCACGACAAGAGAGGCCGTGGACGAATGTTGAGCCAAATTCTCCGTTACCCTACACTTTAGATTCCCCAATACCAGATATCCCAAATACTTTATCCTCACCTAATTCCCCCAACTACAATATAAGCACACCTAATTCAATAGGGACTCTTGTTTATCAACAAGCCAACATATTAGAGGCTCACACTGAACAACTAAAAGGTTTACGACCAACAAAATTTGAATGGTACGACCGTAATCTTGACGCATTGTTCAAAAGAGCGGATGCTGAAAGACGAACAATATGTGAATTAGGAATAAAGATTGATGAGATAAAGGACAACACCAACCAGGAACTTGGAAGTTTGGATTCCAGGGTCCGTTCTGCAAGAAGAGAACACAGTCATACACATGGTAGGATTGAAGAAATTGAAAGGACCTTATGGATGGCTAGAGAGACAGCCAGGAGCCAAGGTCAAAAGATTGCCGCATTAGAGAGTATGTTGGCAAACCAAATGAACATGTGTCAGGAACGTTTCTCAAACATGGAAGCAGCACAACATGAACTTGAGAAAGAGGTTAGATATTTACGTCAGAGGCGTAACTAATCTTAAGTTTACAAGTATCCCTGCTGCACATACTAAACCAGACAGACTTGGTTAGTATTTCATGTAATGTTCAATAAATCTGAACCTTTCAGAATTCGTAATCAAATCATAATATAACCTCCTCTTCCGTTACATCTCTCTGTTATGAATAAATCGTTTCTTTCGTATCAAGCGTGCATATTATGAATCCTCATACTTTCATGCAAAAATTTCATCAATTGTTACCTCCCTTGATGAACAAATAACTCCACGTAGATTTCTGACATATTAATAAGAGACCTTGTACTAATTGTTTTACAAAAACAATCAGTCAGGTTATTAATATTATGATAACTTCTACAATACTATTCAAATCTACCGTAAGAAGTCTTAACAATTGTAAGAAATTCTTAAACACACTATAATTAAATTTTCAAGAGAGAGAAAATTTATTTTAGTGGACGAATCGGTTTGTTCCTTAGTAATCTCATATCAAGAGTTGATTATCTATCTATGATACAACACAGACATATCTTGAAATTAGATTTCAGTAAGGAGTCAATTCAGTCTATCATCAATGAAATAATTAGAATTCATTATTTAAGTTATTCTGACATCAGAAGGATTCTAAGTTAAGTTTCATTAATGATTTCAGAAGATGGACAACGTAAACAATACATGTACTCCATCATCATCAAAAATCACCATGACTACTGAAGATGTCAGGGAGTTGATAAGTAACATCATGTCAGTAGTACTTAAAGGAGTCACCATAGTTTATCCAAGAGGAGAGTCGGATACACCTGACAAGAAGGAAAACTACATGGGATATAGGCCAACCCACTTTAAAACGCCAGAAGGAATGGCTAACCCTACCATCACCCATAACCAAGGAATTAGGCAAGAAGTTAGACCTAATGGAATCAAACAAAAGCAGAAACTCACAAAAATAGGAACCAACAACTCCAACCACTGCAACATCACCAAAACTCGAAACTGCCACCACAAACGTCTGGGAGATCGTTTCAACTATCATCACCAACTAGGATGCAAACAAAAGGCTAATAGATACTGCCTCGTCACACATGTTTCCAGAAGGGTATATCTTGGAGGTAAACCCCTGTGTCCAAAATGCAAGAAGCATCACACAGGAATCTGCAAGATTAAGTACCTGGAGTGTCAGAAGACAGGACACAAGGCAACTAAATGTAGGACTTTGGATAACAAGGGACAAACAACAACCGTAATGTGCTACGGATGTGGTGCAAGAGGACACTACAAGAACAAATGTCCAAACTACAACATAAATTGGAAAGCCAAGACTTTCGCTAGGAAATGAAAACTCTACAAGGATGTCGGTGGTATCATGGGAATGATTACTAGATTTATGCAGATGAATAAATTCCTGTTGTGAATAAATAAACTCTAGTTCAAAAATTTCCTGATTGTACCTCTTCCTTGTATTTTACTTTAAATTACGATGGATGTAACTAAAGTATAACAACTATCCTTCTACCGTATCGAAAAATCTACCTTGTAATATTTCCAAAATAATTATAATCTACGTCAATTTCAATTCCTATCCCATTTACCAAATAACAGCATACTGTTATTTCCCTAGAAATTTCTGACTCATCATATATATATATATATATATATATATATATATATATATATATATATATATATATATATATATATATATATATATATATATATATATATATATATATATATATATATATATACACTAGATTTCGAAGCCCGCCCGATGGGCGGGCATGACTTATAATTATTCTTTTGATGATGTTAGTTAACTGATTATAGTTTTTATGTTTTTTTTTACACCAAGAGATTTGTACAGTTAAATATTTTGTAGTAAATATATAAGTTGTAGTCGGAGTGGAGATTGTCTTTCGTGTAAACTTCATTTTATTTTCACGTGAGAATGTCATGGGATCCTATTAGCCAACTGGTTTCTTACCAGTTCAGGGTACATAAGCAAGTGGCATAACCAACAGAGATTATATACAAAACTAACTTCAAAAAAAGAAATATGGTTCTTGTCATAAATATTAGCTTAAGCCAACATCATAAAGGTGTTATTCTAACATTTTATGGTGTAATATTGTATCTGATCTAATTCAATATAAAAATGCAAAGATAGTTTTAGATGTATTTTGAAAAGAAAAGGAAGCACATCATGAATGGTAAGTCTTCTTTTTAAAAATATTTTGTTACAGTAGACTTTATTTCATTGGTTAATTTAGCATGTCACTAACCTGTGGGCACATGGTTTCAGCACGAAGAGCTTCTTATGCCATTCACTTGGCCTGTATATCCCATTTAGCCAAAAATGTATAATTCTTATTAAACTTATACTCAATAAGTAGCCTGCAACACGTGCCTGGAACTGTATTTTTTAACATAAAAATAATTAATTTCTGGCCAAAAATGTAGAAACCTAAAAACACTTACCTTTGTATTGTGTAGTTCCTCACTTGATTCATTGAAATCCCTACTTCCGTGTCGCAATGTTGTTCCTGCAAATGTGCCGTGACAAAGTCTATATTAGAATAAGCTCATAAAATACCTTATACTTTCGCCAATTAAGAAGATCTATTTCTCTTGATTTCTGCTATTATGGATCTACTGAAGTGGGCAGCGTCAACCGTTTCTGTTGCTTATAATAGGCACTGATGCATTAATATGTAGTTTTATATAATATTAAGAAGCAAGTAGAATAACTATTATACATTAAGGAAATCGAGTGATACATAAAGTTGGAGAGTTAGTACATCATCAAACTACACAATACATTGTGACATCACGACAAATGATCCATACTATCGGTATGCCCCTTTAGCTCAAGATCTTTAGCCTCGGTCTGTAACAACCAACACCATATAACACAAAATATCATATCAGATTGAGTAAAGGGGTGTTTGGAAAGTGACTGTGGGATACAAAATATCAGAATCCGATAATTAGGTGCAACAAAAGACACTGCAGACAGTAGTGTTTGAATGTGTGATTGTGTTTCTTCTGCTTGAAGTTGTGATGATCATATTTCAATTGTTTTTCATCTTTTGGAGATTCTGATCATTAAGGAATTAAATGTAAAATGACTCATAACTAATCAAAGAATGAAGATGAAAGGTTACTACCCCCAAATTGAGTTTGTGTTACATAGTAGCAATTTGTTTAGAATAGCTTGAATATCTTTTATATGTCTTATACTAATGTAATCATATTTTTTAATCAGAATGTCGAACATATCATGATATTTAGGATGTAACAAAGCGAGTAAATTAGAATTAAACCTTGTTCCTCATGTCATAGACATAGGCTTCCACCGCATTCTTTTCGTCCTTGGTTTCTTCCATAACATGATTCTGTAGCACCACTTGCAAGTAACATTGCCCCATAAACCACCTCTGACACAAGTATGTTTGATTTCTTGACCTTCTTCTTGGGGGGAAAGAGTCAGTACACAACAGTGGCACCTTGAGGGGACGACAAAGTCTGAGAAATACATCCATCCATGGTACAGCAATCTGCAAACCCAAAGATAAGAAATAGGGTAGAATTGTTAACAACAGACCGTGACAACAAACCGCATTGTAGCAAATGTATAAACATAATATTACCTGTGTTGACTGATATGGCATCCAACTTCCTCTTCCCTTTCCCGCTAACCAACTCGGTTGACGAAAATTGCTGATGACGGCTTACAGGCATCATGTGCATCGGATCAGGTTCACTAATCGCTATGTCATTCGACGGCCAAGCTCGGGTAGTGACAACATCCACGCTAGTAACAGGCCGTGGACAAACACCCAAGTTGTAGTCCACCGAAGAGTCCAGACCCATCAAAATACCAATCGAGGTTCCGTTGCTTTGAACATGACCATCCGTGTGACAGGGGACCCACAATGGTTGTGATAAATCCGCATGAGCAGCAGGTCTAACAGAGACGGGCTCCTCTAATGGTTGTTGGTTAGTGGTTCTACGCACCGCCTTACTTTTGATTTTCATAGTTAGGCCTCACTTCTAGTTTTGATACTTAGGCCTCACTTTGGGTTTTCATACTTAAAGAGGCAAGACACAGAACACTAAACGCATAAACAACACAATGACAAGCGACAGTCGTGTATAACCACATATTTTACAGAACTCCTGAAACGGGGAAAACATATCCAAAAAAAGCAGCAGATAGAGGTATAGACATCGCATCAGCACTACAAAACATGAAAATGCAAACAAATGTATCAGCATGTCAAACATGAGAAAACAAATCATCAAATAATAGGTCAAGTAACTGAAAATATATATTTCAAATAAACTCAACAAATGTTGGGTCCCAAAATCAACTCAACATCGTATACACCTTTAATTTGATAATTGAAGTTTGTTCTCATTAGAGATAAAAAAAAATAGAAATAACCCTTGATATGAGTTTTTTAATGCGGATATGATAATAAACATATGTATTTAAGTATAACCTCATCTTCCAATGACTTGGAAAGTGTTGCTAAAGATCCAATCAGCCTTGTCTAAATTCGAGAACCGATTCATTTTCATCCTCAAGTATGCCGGATAACTTTTAGGTACATTAAGAAAGCTAGGCAAATCTTCCAAATTCAATGGAGGAACGACCGGAGAAGAACGTTAGCACTTGCAGAGGGTACCCATATGACAACAGGTAACCATGAACAGAAACAGATCCTACTAAAATAATTGGAACAACCGTACCCCTGTAGCCCTGTACGGGAACAGCCAGACCTATAGGTGCACGTGTTTGTCTTCTCCGTGATGTAGTACGCCAACCTAAAATAAAGAAAAACGATGAGACAACCACATAAGCAACTTGAGTAAGTTGATAAACACGAAAAATGAGAATCGAATAACACATGGTAACAAAGGATCACAAATACATTGAGCAGCAGTCGAAGATGATGACGGGCGTGTGGATGGAAAACCACCATTATATGGTCTTACAACGATCTCTGGTCTGACAATAGACGGGTCAGACTGCATGCCAGAGGAGAAAGAACCGGATGGACACTCAACAGGTGTACTTGCACGGGGAGGCTGAAAACTGTTGTATGTATCACAAGCAACCGCCTCTGCTGGAAAAAAAGCAAAGAATATTGAAATTCGTATTAAACAGATAATCTTTAATAAGAAAACATAAAATCCAATATTTCTAAATTATGCAAGAGATACAACAAAAATTATGAGCTTTGAAACTTCTTAAAATAATCAACTTATTATAAGTTCGTGACATCATATGAACTTTTTAAAATAATCAACTTATTATGAGTTCAAGCATCAACATTCAAATGATGTATTAAACTTTGAACTCAAAGATATATATATATATATATATATATATATATATATATATATATATATATATATATATATATATATATATATATATATATATATATATATATATATATATATATATATATATATATATATATATTATTTACTGACCATATAAGCTATGCCTTTGTTGATATATATAGCTATAAATTTTGACCATATAAACTCTGCCTAGAGTTTAAAACATGTTGATATCTATAACTTAACTTTCAATTTTGATTGCAGTCACAGTCAAAACGTTGTGGTGGCAACATTTATAGCCCCAAGACTTTGAGGTTAATTAGAGATAAAATTTGCAAAAACACGACATATGGTTAAATGAAAATGACTTTTTTGAGATGTGGTGGTGAACTGGTGATGTTCATTCCACACAGATATTTTTTCTCCAATTGGTACTACCCATTTTCATCGATATAAATTTGTCTAAAATGGGAGCTAAAGCTTTTGACACATATCCAGACATAAAATAACGGACCTGCATTGATAACAGGAATGGAAGAAGTACTGGTCCCGGTTCCAACATCAGCTACAACAATAACGTTGAAAACAAAATTACCATCTAGAGCGGCAAACATTTTAACAGTGATCTAAGGCGATTATTTACAGCAGCAAAGTGATATGTTAAAAAAAATTATTTTATTGCCCGTATCTTCTGCTGTCAGAGTTGATCATGTACATGGATATATGAAAGGTATTTGTTAGAAAATACCGGCAATGTGAGTGCAAGAAATCGAAGGGAAATCCGGAACGCGTTCACCAAGCAAGGAAGTATCAGAAACATAACATTCCATGGCATCGTTATCTGCAAACGAAAAGTATAAGACAAACGCCAGAAACATCGATAACATATGCACAACAAAGCACAAAAAGGGAACATACATTACCACTGTCAATGGACGTTGGTAAGTCATCCACCTTCCTCTTTCCCTTCCCAGGAAGGTCTGCAGCCAGCGGAAACTGATGACGACTATTCCTGACCGTCACGTGAGACGAATCAGGTTCGTTAATAGCTATACCAATGGACAGCCTCATAGAAGCGCCAGTGACAGCCATTCTGGTTAGAGGCCTCTCAACGGTCACGCTAACATAATGGAACCCATCATCCACATCCATAAATGCACCCAAGGCAGCAGGCACATCCATGGCACCCACCTAGTTACCATTATTATAATCCAACAAAGAATCATCATCATTGGAACCCTGACCTACCGTACTACGCACAGCCTTACTTTTGGTTCTCATATTTAAAAACGCAACATAGCAAACATCAAAAAGCAACTAAACAACAAACATCATAGATGCATATACAAATAGTATACTAAAAAGAAAAGCAAGAAAACCACCCCCAACAGCGAGACAACCCAGTATTACCTAGAATGAAGAAAGGCGCAGCCCAGTCAAGTAACCTAAAACACAATCCAATTTTTGAAGCGACGTGTAGTTCTGTTATGAGTTACCAACGCAACGTGTCGTACTATTATAACTTTTATTAAAAAGTGTTGGAGCTCCATGTTGGTCTCGTTGTACCTAACATCCCGACATAAACATACGAAAGGTGCTAAATAACTGTTTTATTGTTGAAAAGCGTCATCCAAAAAAGTTTACATTTGAACAGTCACCATTATTTCATTTGTAATTCATGAGTAACAGGTGGGTCGATCATAAAGCCTGAAATATGATTTAATTAGAATGTAAACCAAGCCCAAAATTAAACAACTAATTACGTAAAAAACAGTTAATATTAAAAGTAGTCACTTTAAGTCTTGGTGCCGAAGGTCATAGCTCCTAGCCGTAGGTCAGCAAGGATGTTCCCTTCTATCTCATCAAGAAATATCCATGGCATCAGTAGCAAGTCTCTTTTCCTACAAATAGATAGTCAAAACATTAGGCACAAAATACTTGTGGTACACATAAAAAATGAAATCACCTTACTTTTCATTCACAATGACCACATCCCTTCGTGAAGTAGTTTATGATCCTTCTTCTCGACCTGGAAACATTGCAAGAAAGTAGCCACAGCAAGATAAGCAACATAATTACTATTGTTCAACAATCATAATAATATACATGTACAATAAAAGAAAAGTATTTTACCTTGTCACTAAGCAGCCTCAATTGTTTCATCATCCCAATAGTTGTATCATCTGCTCACGAATATTATCTGTTCAACAATCATAATAATATACGCGTACAATAAAAGAAAACTATGTACCTTGTCACTAAGCAGCCTCATATGTTTCATCATTCCAATACTTGTATCATCTTCGCAAGAACATTCTCTGCTGCTGCAAACTACGTTTGATCAGGATTTCACTCAACCTTATTAGCAATGACAAAGTCGTTAACAGCTAACCACAATATTTGTATAAGATTACCTGAAGATTCAAACATATTTGTTGCTTTGTAAAGTCTGCAACCACATCAAGAATAATAATAAGACAATTATACTAATGGGTAATGACAATAGATCACGAACACAATATGGCTTTCACCATCTTTGAGCAACAGATATCCAATTACTGAATCAAAAACTAATGGATAAAATACAACAAAAAACATACCTTGTTACAATTGGTTTTCCCTTTTCTATCATATTTACAAAACCGAAAAACCATCCAATGATCAACTACTTGTATTTAATAAAAAAATAAAACCTGTTGTTGCTGCCATCAAATGTAATTAGGATAAAGTTTATACATGTATTGCCTGTTGCATGGACATGTATTACCTACACAATAATAAACACAAAGATTATTGAATCAAAGAACACGTATTGTAATTAGGATAAAGTAACTTACTCTCGTACTAAAAAAAATGAAATAAATGAACAAAACAAATATACTAAACAAAACGTAGGGATTTATGAACGTAAATAATTAGTGACATCATAATTAGTATTAACACCGTGATTGCGCAGTTTACTCTCAAGGTTATTGACAACATGATAATGAGTTTGGAGCCTACTGGTGAATTTGTTTTGGGTGTTTTTTGTTCCCGATTTGTGTTTTAGAAGTTATTAGGGTTTTTGGTTTTAGAAACACAAATATTAAGTCGTAATTATCTTCTCAAATCGATTCCAAATTAACACAAAATAATATTAGTATACCGTATTCTATAAATATAGCAAATTAGATTTAATTCTTGTTTAGATTACCTTATATATTTTAACTTGCAAGACATAAATAAAAAAATCATCTAGTCTAGTGGTTATCATGTTTGGTTGTGGACTAATAGACCTAGGTTCGAATTCAGTAACATGCATTTTTTGAACTAATTAAATCCGAATTTAATTTGCTAAGATTTTTGAAATTAATTTCACACGCCTAATATTAAATTGTATATAAAATATCAATTTACAAAATTCATTTAAAAATTAAAAAAATAAATACATGTTAAAAAATAGTTTACATGTGATGACATGGCAGATGACATGGCTGAAATTGAATTACTGGGCATTGACTGGGCAATGACTGGGCATATCCTTCAAATGCCTCCAGTTATATATATATATATATATATATATATATATATATATATATATATATATATATATATATATATATATATATATATATATATATATATATATATATATATATATATATATACACACAAAATAAATAAATAAGTCAATGAATAAAGTTCCTACTTTATTCTTAAAAGAAATTACGTATTATATCATAATAACAAAACGTTGAACACCATCTAAAACAACTTAAAGAAAACTACCACTGTGACTGAGTCAAACATCACATCATTTAGTCCTCCATTAAACATAGCCTGGCCAACTATGTCTAATTTAGGAAGAATCATGTCATGATGGAACAATCATAATGTAAAATTTTCTAAATAACAATCTTCATATAAAAGCAACAAATATAGATAAACTGAACTATTCATAAATATTACAAACTACCATAAATACCTATCTTATTCCTTCGTCATTATGACGAGAAACCAACGAAAGTACAAATAAGAAAACCCTAGTAATTCGCAAAGACTAACAGAAAACTCCAATAACTAAAAATTTATCCGAATCCATGAAAATTAATAAATAAACAAATAATTAGCATCGGAAGTGCTAACGTCACAATAATTACAATATAAACCATAGAATCTTCAATAGGTTGATCCGCTATGACAACAAAAACCCCCACCAACAAAACCATAGCAAAAGCCACCACAGGATGAATCACCGTAATTATGCTGAAAGATAAATATAAATAAATTATTAAAAATAATAACAAGACAAATTCCTAAAAAAAAAAAAAAAAAACAAAACAAAACAAAACAAAACAAGTTTTATTCATTATTCGATAACAATACATAGAAACACGACAAATAATTAATTTAAAACAGCCCTAGCTTAGGATTATTACCCCCATATCTTGTCCACGGTAATGGCTAGAACCGTGAGGGGTACGACAAACAACAAGATCGCAACCAAGAACCCAAAGTCTTCGTCTGGAACATATGCTAAGTAGACAGCGGCAAGGACGACATACACAATCGCTAGTATCGTAATGAGGTGCGGCATTTTGGAGATGAGAAATGATAGGAAAATGGTTGGCGGAAGAAATGGAAATTTGAAAGGGGTATATGTAGGTGGAAAACTAGCCGTTAGATCACTATTTAGGACCGTTGGATTCACTATTCACGACCGTTGGGTACGGTACACCTAGCCGTTATTTTACTATTCAAAACCATTACTTTCAATATTCACAACCCTTAAATCCACCAGTTACTAGATCCTGTCTAGCACAAATAAGTCTAACTAAACCACGTCTCCTAAATCTTAATAATAAAAATCTCTCGACAACCCTCTGATCGAAATTTCCTAATACAAAAATTTCGTTAAACTTGAATTCCGGGACGGAATTCAGAATGAGGGGTAGGTACTGTAAACTCCAGTAAATTTCCCTATAAATAATAAAAGTAAATCAAAGACTAATATATCATTTTGTTAATTAATAACGTTTTTACCAATAACATTTTTTTTTATATATTTTATTATCAAATATGCTATGTTACTTAAAATCACTACGATATTCATGATTCTTTTTGCTTGGAACGATGCTCACACACGTACCACTATAGTCTAAAATCGCGAGAATATTAAAATTTTCTTTTATTCGTTACAAACCTGCATTTTCGAGACATTTTTCAAAAATTACTATTCATCCGTTACTATTCACCAAACACTGTTCATCATTTCACTATTCATCATTTTTGGAGTCGGTTAGTGATATTGAGATGTTTTTCAAAAGTTGTACTATTCACGAAACACTATTCACTCTCGGACTCACGTAAACGTTTCACTAATTAATTTCTAAACTTATCACTAATCACAATTAATTATTTACTAATCCTAATTTACATCTAACCGGACCCTAAATCTCACCCTAAGCCCAACATATTTCTCGGCCTGTTACTATTCACAGCCCAAAACCAATTTAGCCCATTTACCTTATTTTTATTTTCTTAACCATCGACTAGACCAAGCCAGAAACGAGTCTCGTACTCCCTATTCTTACACACGACTCACACATATTTTTACACATTCTCTTTTCTCACCTAGCCAACTTTGAGTGTGTCGATTTTTAGCTTCCCATGTCGAGTCTAACAACATTTTTACTAGGCAAAACGTTTTGTCCAAAAACGATTTCATATAATTTCAACTGATCCAAAACTAAACCGTTTTAAACCCCGTTTGTTTCTATTAAGTCCTAAAACCATTTCTAAACTCCATCTCATGTCTAAATATTACCTTGATTAATCATCTCCAGTCCTAAACAAAAATTACAAATCGGTTACTAAATAAAAAGAGTAGTCGACATATGTTTTAAAAACAAAATGTACCTTCCTTGATTCATGCTCACTCAATCTCATATTATATTCACTAGGCAAGTACTACAACCTTTTAAAATACATATCACAAGTACCAATTCATTTCAATGTTTCAATGCACACGTTTTCTTTTGAGCTTTGGTGAATGTCGATGGCTAGAAAACAAAGAGAAGGACATGTTGCGTCTACATTTCCTCATGACTTTTGGTACACACTCCAACATCACATCACATTAAAACTTATACACTAGAACACCCTAGGAACCTTATATAAATCGCATGCATGCATGCTTGCATTTTCCATTTCCATGCAAACCGAAAATCACCAAATATTTCTAAGTAGTAAACTAGGCATTGGGTCGAAGCATTGGGTAGGAATTCAAGGGATTCGTGTGGGTTTAGGAGAAACAAATTGTTGTTTGTGAACCTTAGTCGAACACACATACACACTACGTACTCATCTCACTCACTTCTCGACTCTACGTCTTGTTTTACCCACCATTTTGGTGTCGTAAGTTACTAACAAACTCTTTTCAATATTTATATAAAACTTTCAATTGCATTATTTTTATACGCGACACACACAAATGCACCTCATTATTCGAAAACTAAATAAACGACATATATATATATATATATATATATATATATATATATATATATATATATATATATATATATATATATATATATATATATATATATATATATTTTACGTTCGTCTATATATTTCACACCTTCACAAATAAACTATGTAGAGTTTTGAAACTAAAAAGCTACGTACGAACCATTTTGGAATACATTCCTAGCGTACCACAACAAGTATGAAAAACTCTAAAAATTTTCTAAGTCTTTTGTTTTATAAAAACTTGTTCCATGCTACCCATGAAACGCACGTATATTTTTAAAATTTACTTAACGAGCATGCCATTTTATTTTACAAACTAATAGACCTCATGGCAAACAATCATTTTTGTATAGAAACTTTGTAATAAAAATCGTGTCTTGAACCTATAGGAAGCACAAAGCAAATCGACTTGGAAATTAGTTGTGAAAACTCATTAGTACCGATTGGGCCTTAAGGCCCAATCATTTCAAAATAAGCCGATCAAATAAGCTATGGTAATAAGCAGTTTAGTAACTTTTTCATGGTCTTAACCTAAGCCCAAAACCCCCGTAGGCCCATTGGATTTAAAAACACTAACGGGCTTAAGTTTTCGTTAAAAGCCCATAAGCTATCAAACTAATTTTTTTCGAACTAATAAGCTGTTAGAATAAGCTCAATAAGCTGTTTTGACACTATTTAAGAGATGAAAACATTAAGTTTTGAAAATTGTGAATTTTGGACTAGATTTGCAAATTTTACAAAAATCGGGTTAAAAGTGTCAACTTTTTAAAGTTTCGGTATAAAATGTCATTTCGTAAATTAAAGGGTGAAAACTGATTTTTATAACTCTAGGGTGAAAGGTGTAAGAAATATAAAGTTTTGGACGTAAAATGTAAATATATTTAATTTTGGACTAACGGCGTAACGCTAACGCCGTTAGGGTAAAAAGTGTAAATTTTTAGAAAATACAAGGGCCATATATATAAAATTAGTATTTTTATTTTTACTTTCCATTTTTACAAAATTCACGTAGCGACGTTATGTTTATTTTCAAACTATTATTATTATTACTATTATTATTATTAAACGTTACGTTTATTTTCAAACTATTATTATTATTACTATTATTATTAAACGTTACGTTTTATTTCAAACTATCGTTATTATTAGTATTAAACCTTACGTTATATTTATATATATAACTAAACTAAACGAACAATATACTATAAAAACCAAAAGTTTTACTAACGTTAAATAAACAAATCACGTATTCAAAAACTACTCGCGATTAAAACATTAGGACTACCAAACACTAAAACTTGCCATATATTATTTAGGTCGTGTGTGGAGCCGTTCCCATTATTGCAAACTGAGTAGCGATATTTTTATTCACTAAACCACTAAGGTGAGTTCATAGCCTCGCCTTTACTTGTTTAAATGTTTTATAAACCCTGCGAGGGGGATACATGCTAGTTTTTACAAACTAAACACAAGTATTTTCTTGGTATGCTTTACCTGATCTCGTTATTGCTTAAGTACCTTTTTGCCAAAAGCCCCTCATATCATGAACCTTAGTCACCCAGATGAGGTGAACGTAAATAATTATGGATAGATCTATTAGGGATTGACAATCCCCGTTTGGGCATTGGAGAAAACTACCAAACGCACTTTATTTGAAATCTAATAGGTTACTGGCAAGAACCTATCCCGAGGGCCCTGTTACTATAATCCATCATTTATGATGAGATCTGTTAATCGGCTGAGTGTCATGAGCTTAATGCAATAACAACTGTTTTTAACTTATAATTGTATGACGGTGCAATTATCACTTATAGCTTGTGTTCAACTTTTATGATGAGATCTGTTAATCGGCTGAGTGTCATGAGCTTAATGCAATAACAACTGTTTTTAACTTATAATTGTATGACGGTGCAATTATCACTTATAGCTTGTGTTCAACTTTTAAACTTAAACCTATGAATACACTCAACTTTTGTTGACTTTTAGCATGTTTATCTCAGGTCTATAACGAGCAAGGATGGGACGGAAGAGCACGAAATTCTTACAAAGGCTATAAAAAATTTATTATCATTCGAAAACCTATTTAACAAATTTTGAAACCACTGGGACCTCATTTTGAAAACTCTAATATTTATAAAAATTCGAATGATAAATGTTTTTAGAAAATCATTTTCTACTGAAAAACTATGAGTTGTGAAGTAACACCCAATCTTTATTCCGCTGCAAATATTTAAAAATTGGGGGTGTTACATGTGCGCACCCCCACGATTTGTATTAAGGAATACAACGCTTCAACTAAAATAACTGCACTGTGACATTCAACGAGTCAACAAGAGATAACTAGGGAGTAATTAAGTCTAAGTAAACACGTTTGTATCATCATACGAAGTCCACCAAATTTACTTTTCTTGTTATTTTTATTTTATATTTATTAGTTTAATTTGTAGTCTTGGGTTAGTTGATTAGCAACTAATTCCGCCCACTCTTTTAAAACCGAGATTTTAATTGCTTTTATAAAAAATATAAAAATACAAAAAGAATCATCCATCACCTTTAGACTTAGTTGACCTACATTTCAATCCTAACGACACTATTCCCCTAGAGAACGATCAATCCTCCGGACATACTTATACTGCACTACAATGACCATGTACATTGCCTGGAGGATTGCAAAACTTCTCAAGATCCCTTGAGAGGTAAAACATTTTGTGAGGCCGCAATCCTCGCATCACATTTGAACCCTAACCTTCTTACCTTTATCCTTACGATGCCTTACCTCAGTGAAACCATCATCATTCTTTTCCAAAGTAGTAGAATCATCAGCAGCCTTGGCTGCAACATTAGTATTACTATGAACAGTCTCCTTAATACGATTGGCATTCAATCAAAGCATGTCCAAAAGTCTTAGATTCACCATAATGACCAGGTTTCCATTCATATTCGACATTAATAATTTAGTAGTAAAACTATTACCTTCTTCATTTGGAATTGCCATTGTAACCTGGCTTTTTAGTTCTGAATCTGTGCTTAATTCAACTAAAGCACGAGCAAAACTAATACGGCCCCAAGACTCGACACACATAGAGCTTGTAAAAGCATCTAACATAATATGTTTCCCTACTTGCATAGAAATAAAGCTCAAACCATTCTCAGAATAAGCAACCAAATGAACCTTATGTATTTTGATCCAAACCGGTACCTTGTTTACAGGGATAAAGTGGTAGTCCATTTGTTAAGAATAATAGGCGAGTTACGTATAATCCAAGGACCTCGTTCCAGAACATGATCCAAACCTTCCTTAGTAGCAAACTTAAAAAGAAACACAACATCACCATTCTTCATCAGCGTTTGCCAAGCCAAATTTTCCTCATGTATTAGTAACATAATTTTTAACTAAAGGAAAAGAAATGGTCTTACCAAGAAAGTAACCAACAAGTATGTTTGCATACCGGCTTAAAACCTTTTTATAGCAGCTATAGGCAACATTGTGTCATGATTATCAACACAATCTTCATTGACCAATGCTCTAAAATTCACTTCGGGACCATACGAGTAGCATTAATGACATTGGCAAAAGAAGTAGGAGAATCTACCTTAGTAGCCTTATCACTCATCGAAGTAGAAGCAGCCTTTGGATCCGTATTACCTATACCAACACACGTCACATCAATATTTTGAGAATTGACACTCTTAACATTATGTGAACAAGAAGCATTAATACTTTCCAGTAACGATTGATACATCAGCCTCATTAGCAGCCGCATGTTGTTGTGACACATTCACACTACACATCAATTCTTCGTTTCTCAACCTAGTTTGATTGGCCAAACTGGTTGATGTATCCTTATTCCGATTAGACCTCGACTTAGATGTAGGACTGTTGTTTAGAAAACCCTTTTCCGTCTCTCTTAACCCACGAACAAATCCCTAACATAAGTTGTAAACCACAGATAAAATAAACCATCATTCAACAAACACAAGCAATCGACCAAGAAAAAAGAAAACCCTAACCGAAACAATTAGGGTTTTAAACATGCACACCACTAATACCTAACCTCTAGCCATAATGATAGTCGATGTAAAGTAAATAGAAGTGATTACGAGATGTCGACTTAGAATAAATAGACAAAATCGATTTAAAAAATGATTATTAATAGGCGGTTTAAAACCCTAAGGAACAATTAAACTAAAAAACCTAAAACCTTGTGAATAAGAAAGTGGAACTAAATTCAGGATCATGATAAACACGAGTGTTGATTACTCCCTTTAAACAAATCGCTGCAAAAACACAAGGAATTAGGCAGATTTAGAAGAAAACCGATTGAGGGTTGTTAGGGTTAAAAATCACCAAAGAGGGGGGAGGCTTTTAGGGTTCCATGGTGCATTTCAGAAATATCAAGGGTTTTTTTCTATGATATTTTAAAATACACGAAAAATATTCATGTGTTTACATGAATCCGTGGAACTATCCGAGGTCCGCCATTTACATGGGTATGTCCATATAATTATTTGCATTAAGAATGATCATAGAAGACAAACATTCCATTTTAGAATATTAAGATCTCATTAGCTTCTTATTCACGCATATATACCATCGTGTTACATATTGATGTTTATATCCCTTGGATTGGAGTAAACAACAATGATAATACATGAGATTTAATCACATCAAGACGAAAATCCTTGTCTCCTTCACCGTACATGAATTGAGCCATTCTAGCAAGGTTTGTTGCATAATCGATAAACTCCCGTGAAGATTCAGACTTAACAATTGCGCGTTCTTTGTTAAGTTTCTTCCATGTCTTGTTGATTAACGATTTTATATAACTTCTAGCTGCTGGTTCAGTAGCACCGGTTTCATGCATGTGCAACTGGATTGATTTTTGAGTATTACCTCTCGCCATTTCACCCTAACAAGAACAAGAGAATGTTAAAGTTACCAGATGTCGTCTAAATGGAAAAGAAAATAGAATATATAATGAAATAGCAATTTATGTAACTTGATCTAACAAGAAAGCAAAGTATAGCAGTAAATCTGATAATTAATTAAAGGGCGTACTAATGAAGTCCCCAAGTCATCAGTAAGTCGGAAGATAAGTGATACATAGCGAACTAGATTCTCAGTTCTTTGTATGCATTGATGGATTTCTTCGATTGAACTAGCTGATGTTAAAAAGTGCACATGCATAAGTGCTACAGGTCCTGATATCGATACACAAGCATTGTCCAAATACTCGTTTAGTGTTGGTTTATGTCCACGGTGGTACCATTGAGCTTCTACTAGGTACGACTTACATAGATCTGCCCACTGCGAAGTTAACTTTTTAAGGTGAAAACTCTGAATTGATTTGTTAACATGTCAATAATCACAAATGAAATTTTGTTATACAAATATAGCCAAAGAAGATGGATGTATTACTGCTTTCTTTAAGTATGGAAGGATGAAGAATCCTTTGTTTGCCAAAGTTTCATACGTGATATCATTTATTGACTTGTAAAGTCCAAAGAAACATATCTTCATGTAATCCGGGAGTTGTTCAATCGCCTTTATATCCCATCTACGAAATTCAAAAAAAAAAAAAAAAAAAAAAAAAAATCATGTCTTATATAATGCATGTCGATACTAGTAATAAGGAAAGTAAGATTGTTTTAGCGTTTACCTGTTTATAACATCAGTGAATAGTTCTAGTTCACCCAAAGTACCATACACATCATAGACATCATCGAGAGTGGTGATCATAGCGGCGACCTTAGTTATCGTTCTCCTCCCACGGCTAAAGTTTGGTAAGTAACTGAAACCAATTGTCCACAGGAAATTCTCCACTAGCATGTCCCTTGCAAAGGTTAACTTGGTATCCCAACTTGTATTTCTCCACCACCTATTAATCGTCAGGTATTATCAGTTTTGCATCATGATTAGCAACCTCATCTGGGATCATTTAGTTATAGCTTAACCACTTGTTATAGTGTCATAGTCTCATAGATCGTGATAATATGCTTGGAAATATATGATACCTTGATGCATGTTTTAGATCCTCAAGATGGATAGCCTGGACCATATCGAAATCCAATTTTGCAAGCTCAATTAATGTGGGACTTGCGCCACCTCTTTTCTCATATAATTCAATAAACCACTTCGACTCTACTCTCGGTACCCTCCAATGCAGCGGTTGCTCCAAAGCATGACTTACTAATGAAAAGATACTCCTATCAATCTTCTCCAAACTTTCTTTGAGATACTTGGTTGTGATGTCTCTAGCGTCGTCCAATATGCTTTCATCCTCAAACGAATGATACGATGCCTCATACAAGTTGAGCATTCCCACAACATCTTTGAGTAAGTATGAATTAAGATTTTGATTCTTGTCCTTAAAGTTGAGAAATATCTCTAAATATAAAGAAGAATGTAAACAAACATAAATTATAACAAGTGTTTCCATATATCACCTAAACTTTACGTAGCCTATAATTTTCTATGAAAATAAATACTTCATCGAAATTTTACCTTGAGGAACATGATAACCATGTTGTCTCAGTAGTCGAAAGCCAAGAGCCTTTAGGTTCAAATTGATTTTATTCCAATTTTCAGGAAATTTATAGTAATTGTAGTAAATCGTTTCCAAGAGATTACTTATTTCCTCCTCAAAAAGATACGATATTCCTAGTCTTTGCAACTCATCAACTAGCTCCAGAATTCTCAACAAATTTCCTGCTTTTAGTATCATCGTCTTCACTGCGTCCTTCAAAGTATTTGCTCTTGCCACATAATCATCTCCCTGCGTAGGTTGAATTCTTAAATGTCGCCATAATGGTTTATATAAACATGAAATAATAACCGTACTGTGTATTTACTAGTGAGTGACTGAATATGATCAAATGACCACGATGATGGTTTGTAATTTGTCGATCGCCTTACGTGGGACTCAGCTGCATTGACAGTTATTCTGGTGGTTTTTGTCGAATATATTCGCTTGTAAGGATTACCTCTTGCTAGAGGACTTATTTGTTGTACGACTGAATATGGAAATGAGCTTATTGATGCCATAGATAAAGAGATATGTTAGAAAGAAATAAGTTGATTTTTAAGGATTTTTAAGTTAATGGAATCATTTATCTAATTTTTTATAATAACAACTGTTTTAGGATTTATCTTTCATAGCTATAATCATAAATGAAGTGTGAAAGGGCTAGGTTTCAAAAAAGACGAAGGTTCGATTTTATTATTATTATTATTATTATTATTATTATTATTATTATTATTATTATTATTATTATTTTATTTTTTTTATTTATTATACCATCACTTTTATTAACAATTTACAAGAAATTGGGGGAGCCGAGAAACCAACTGGGCCCCACACCTCTAGCAATAGCGAAACCAATCCTATTAAAAATATGAACGGCAGCCCGCGCTCCAATGTCTTGAGTCGTAGAGAAACGTCGAATACGCTTTAGAAGAGTTACTGCATCTTTCTCAAGTTCTCTAAAAGAGGAGAAAGAGAAGGGGAGGAACCCATATCCGATATCCACACATTTGGCCTCATACTTGATACGTTTACGTTGTGCAGCTTCAATAACCGCACGACCTGGCCTAAAATCAGTCATACCAGATTGCGTCAAAGGTGACGACCCCGTAAGATCAACACAAACATCAAGCCCACCATCCCAAGAGTAAAGTAATATATCAGCCGGGCGCAAAGATCTATCCCTATCACCATAAAGCCCAATATCCACCTCCTTACGAGCTGAAATTCCGGACCGAGAGCATATATCAACAAGAACATCACGCACAATATTATGCCGATGTTTAATGCCAACAATACCCGCACAAGAAACCGCGTGATCCCCATAAATATCTCCAGTAAAAACACGAGAACAAGCTGAACACGGTACCTGAACAGTGAAAAGAGGAACACCCAGCCGATAACACAACACACAACGGTATGTCCGGGCATTCATAGTTTGACCCAATCCATATATAGGAACCACCCTGAGCCAATCTGAAGTATTATTATTATTATTATTATTATTATTATTATTATTATTATTATTATTATTATTATTATTATTATTATTATTATTATTATTATTATTATTATTATTATTATTATTTATAAACCATCACTTTTATTAACAATAAATAGGATTTTACAAGAAATTGGTGGGGAGCCGAGAAACCAACTGTGCCCCACACCTCTAGCAATAGCGAAACCAATCCTATTATTATTATTATTATTATTATTATTATTATTATTATTATAAATGAAGTGTTAGCCTAATGGTCCCTGAAATTTATCTTCTTCTAAATATTTAGAAATTACTTGATATTTGTGAGCTTCGTATTTTAAGTCAATTTTGTTATAATATTAAACAAGTGTTTCACATTATAATGGAATGGTCCTTGAAGTTTAACTATTTATAATTGATACAAATAAAAATATATATATACATACTTACTATCACGTCGAAGATGTTACTATGTTAGTATTATTACTGTCATAAAAACTATCGTCCTTTCGTTATTATATAGAGGATAATTATCATCTTTATGCGTTTAACATCTACCGTCACACTGTTTTTTTTTTTTTTTTTTTTTTTTTTTTTTTTTTTTTTTTTTTTATCTATGTTCAAATCTAAAAAGATATAAAATAATATCCGGACTAAAACTAATTACAGATGTTGATACCCGCTGCTGCAAAGTGCGGGTCTAACCTCCACAAGAAGGTTTGATAAAATCCCCGGTGCAACACAAGGGGCAATCCTCCTCGTTATCAATATGTATAGGCAACCCAAATTGACTGTTCATAACAAAGAGTAAATTAGTCCTTTTATAGTTTTATTAACCAATTCAATTTTAGCTTAGACACTAATTGTATTTTTCCTTTCTCCTCTTTTAGCTGGCATTGATAACAAACATGACCTGCCATAATTTTTTAGTTGGTAATTAGAGTTTGAAATACACCAAATGGTAGTTTGACCAAGCTGTAATTCTTTATAAAACGTTGTGTGTCAAAAGCAGAAAAAAATTGAAAGTTTTTTTTGGCTAATTGCCTCTAAATGTATCATAGTTGTCATCATTTACTTTTATATGTATCAAACTTTTTTTTTTTTTTTTTTTTTTTCTTTTTCTGTTATGTTTACTAAACTTTATTTTCTGGGTATTTTGTGTACTTTATGACCATTTTGCTTCTCTCATGTTAATAAAATGATGAGCAAAATGGTCATAAAGTACATAAAAATGCCTAAATAATCAAGTTTAGTACACAGAATAGCAATATATATATATATATATTTTTTGTTCAATACATATAAAAGGAATGCGTAACAACTATGATACATCATTTTGGTGTCATTAGTCCAAGTTTTTTTTCGTTGTTTTAAGTTGTTCATATAATCTCACCCCGATATTATTTTTCCTAAATTTACCGGCATTATTTTGATTGTCACAGACTCACAATTGTCTAACTTCTTACCTGCGTTACAAATAATTACAGTTTCTGGTCGTTAAGTTCAATTGTGCTTCCTTTTATTTCATGATTAATTACGGCATGGGCATAAGACTAGCACATATAGTAGCAAGTAGGGGTACAATAATTGTTGTTTATTTATTAATTTAAATGTACATGTAGAGCTATGTTTAACTAGTTGTATATTTGGTTGAGACTTATGTTATTTTCTTAGTTGCATCACTCTGTGTTATTTTCTTAATTGCATCACTCCATGTTAGAAAGTCATTGTTTTCATGCCATCTTTTTTTTTAAATCAAACTCTTTACATATCAAATGAACAACAAATTAAAAAAACCAACCATCTTACTTAAAATCCTTAAAATTCCCAAATGCTAGATTTCAACACTTATGGGCTATTTTATTTTCTTTAGGATTGCAAATACTAAAACCTTAAAACTTTAGTTGATTCAAATCCACTTTAGTTAATATTTTGATCATTAAATTTTGGTCTAAATGAGACGTCCCTTCCATATTTACAAGGACACTAGGTATGACCAGGAGACCAAAGATGTCACATAACTTTTATAACGTGAAACTTATATACACTTGAACTCAAATTTTTTCACATGCCCAATAGTTCCGTGCACACGCTTTATATCTCCGACATATAAGGAAGGACACGACGAGGGTGTAATCTTACACAAGTAATGGATAATCGCTAAGACGCGGGTACTAAACACTTTTCCTAGCACCTTAATGATTCTAAATTCATAACTCCATACGTGTAGTGTCTTCGTAGTTTTTTTTATCAAAAACTATGATGATGATTTGTGTTTTTTTTTAGATATATATCTATATCTCGTTTAAACTTACATTTCACTTACTTAAACATGTCATATATTTGGTCTCAAACAACAGACATTAGTTCTATTGGGTTGTGTGTGTGCACGGCAAAAAACAATACCTATTACTTTTGAGAAATGATTTGCACACTCCATTTTTTTTATTGGGACACTCAATCATATGCATTAAAATGTTATACTGCGTATACACACTGCTTTAACCAGTTGTACAAATAAGTGTGCAAATCAAAACATAATTTGTGGAAATCATCTCCCATTACTTATACATATGCAGATGACCACAAAGTATTTAAATGAAAAAAGTTTTAGATAACTATAAAGGTTTCAAGTAATATATCTGTGGACGTATGGTCCGGACTGGACCCTACATGGGCCAGGCCCGGCAGACAGTGGCCCACTCTACGCCCTAACCCTAATCCATGTCCTATAAATATAGGGCTGGGATTTCATTCACAACAGAATACAACAGATTACCCTAAACCTAACTATTATATGCTACCGCGCATCTATACTAACTTGACCGTCGGAGGTGGATCCCGGGGCTACGGCCTCGGGTTCTCTTTGTTGACAGGTCTATTTAGGGCTTGAGAAGACGGCTAACGGCCCAAGGAGAGTCGTTGAATCAGTCAACGCCAGATTATGCATCAACACTTGGCGCCATCCGTGGGACATGACAACAACAAGTATCGTGCTCTCACCGGTAAACAACATTGTTTATCGATTTGTACTTCATTGACTGATTCACATGATCACATGTTGAGGTAACAATATATTAGTCAATTATATGTTGATCTAACATTTATTTTTATGCCACTGAGCATGAATCGATACGTACGCACGTGTCACCAAAAGTAATGATTGAATCTGAAACAAATGTTTATCCTTTACGGGAATACTATAGTTTAATTCTTATTATATATTATCCGAAGGGTTGTTTAATTTTTTATCTATAGTCCGCACGATCGGACATACTTTATATTTTTAAAATATTCAAAAGATTTTACATAAATCTTTTAATTGGTAAACACGATTTTACCTATAACCGCACTAAGTCCGCACGATCGGACCTACTTTATCTTTTAGCCGCGAACAACGCAGTCATGATAAATCTACCCGCGTTAGGCCATGCGTCCGGAAATCTTCACAGACTGGCGCCATGAGCGCACTGTCACGTACAGGCACCACGATACTAGTCAATCGCCATGAGCGCACGAGACAAAAAGCCGTGGTCCTCTACGATCATCCACAAAACGTTAGAGTTTGCGGTCACGATACATCCATCTGTGTCTGTACATGCGATTAAAACTATTAGTCGCGGTCACGGTACATCCATCCGCACCATTGTTTTTATTCTAATAAAAAAGAAAAAGATCAATAAATCGCCATGAGCGTACTGTGTTCGCAGATTGGCTACGTGCTACTTCTCTTATATAGTTTGTAAAACCTCATGATAGGTGTAATTCGCACTAATACTTCTCTTATATGCTATGTGCTATATATTGCTTCGCGCTAATTTTTTACCTTATTAGGTTTTATAAGTCGCGATTCGCGGCAAATGCTTTTAATATTTGCATTAAGTGTTTTTCAGGATTTGAATAACTAAGTTAAATGCTCCTACAAGAGTAGCACCATCCAACTTGGGGGGCTACCAGCGTATATACTACCATTGTTTCCGTACAAGTCACGCAGGCATATTTGGAAGCAGATCGTACGTAAGAGGTATTGCAAGCCCGGTACAAAGACGGATTTAAATATTCGCACCATCTTGCCGCAGGGGAGACGTCCTTTGTTGGTTGTAAAGACGAATGTAATGTTCGCACACAGCGCACACCTTTGTTGCGCACTGCGCACATCCTTGTTGCGCACAACGCGCACTTCTGCCACAGAAGCACGTCTTCTGTTGCGCCATGTTGCATCGCTACTGGTACAAAAGGTACGCCCTTAACCAGGATGTAGCATGAGGAATCCACCTTCACTATTGTGAGACAATCACAATCGCAATCCCAGTGCGCACTGTCGCATGTGGGATGCGCTGTATGGTCCTTCTCATGTGCACACAAGTTGCGCACACATGAGCCATGCCGTCATGGTTGATTGGGCCATGAACAGAACTTAAGTTTAGCATAACATAGTCACGCACTATGTCATACTAAACTTGGGGGGCTTGTGGACGTATGGTCCGGACTGGACCCTACATGGGCTAGGCCCGGCAGACAGCGGCCCACTCTACGCCCTAACCCTAATCCATGTCCTATAAATATAGGGCTGGGATTCCATTCACAACAGAATACAACAGGTTACCCTAAACCTAACTATTATATGCTACCGCGCATCTATACTAACTTGACCGTCGGAGGTGGATCCCGGGGCTACGGCCTCGGGTCCACTCTTAACGGGTTCTCTTTGTTGACAGGTCTATTTAGGGTTTGAGAAGACGACTAACGGCCCAAGGAGAGTCGTTGAATCAGTCCACGCCAGATTATGCATCAACAATATCTTCTAACTCAAATTAGATACGTATACATATACTAGCTTCATAGCCCGCCCGGATGAGAGGGCTAGCTTCATTATATTACTTGACGAAGTTTAGTTGGACGTAAATAAATAGTGAATAACGGCAAATATCTTAGACACAAAAATTGGAAATAAAATTAGTGTTCATGTGTTATATGTAAAAAGAACAATGAAAATTATGAGAAAATTTAAATTACATGGTGCATATTCATAGCCGAAATAAAATTTATTCGTATACAACGTTTGTTTGACCATAATTAAATTGAGAAGGCCACCGCTTAACTAAAACAACGTTGGTGGCTAAAAAAATATATAATTTACTTTCATTTAACAAAAGATAATAAGAATTAATTACATATGCACTTCTTTATTCAATCAAACTACAGTATAGAGGTTTTGTGTTATGACATAACCTTCACTTTCTTTAGGCATCCGGATTCTATATCAATGTTATGCTCATAAAAAATGTAGTCAAATATATTCGAATACATACCCTCATGGGACCTACAAAAGCACAAATCATGTAGATATTGAACCCGGTTACACATTTTATTAGAACTAAACTTGCAAGAGTCTAGCATATTACAAAACAGTAGCCTAAATGATATGTGTGTAACCATTTTAAGGGTAAAAGGGACCTTTTCATCAAAGATGTTAAAAACTGGTAAGTTAAAAGTATTTATGCATGCAAAAAAAATGACCTGTCTACATAAATTATTAAAGTTTTTAGATATTTCAAACGTTTGGTTAGTATTGGAAGTTCACTTCAGTGTCTCTTGTAACTTGACAGCGACATGCTGAACATCCAATGGTCATGATGCAAGGAAAGGATTAGCATTTCAAATGAGATTCCTCGAATATTATTGTAGTAAATGGTCACTTGTGATAAGAGTGTTTAAGAAAAATTCAGAGATAATTTATTATGGCAAGCTAGTAATTCCTACAGAAACGTTAAATAGTCAATGCCTAAAGCAGTAGATACGATTCGCAATTTAAACGAATGGCAATAAAAAAAACTACCACAATGAGACATAAGCATTGCACAAACCAAAATAAAGTAAAATAATTAACCTCATTCCCTTTTCTAACACTTGGAGCGATTGAGTCGGGATCAAAATCTGCATCAACAGATCATCTTCTGCAGCAAATGAAACAACAAACATAAGTCATCTCATAACCAATTGACAACAATATTTTATCAAGATAAAAACATCGAGTTGCCACCTTCTCTGCAGAATTCTTTCACATTTGCTGTTTAGAAGAAAAATAAATAAGAATTAACATATCTATAAGCTGCAAAATTCATAAAACTATAATAAGGCCGTGAATAATAGTTATAAAAAAAATTAAACGCCTGTAGGATTATCAAGATAATCACCATTCGGTTTACACTACTATCGGGTTGTAGGTCAAAAGTGGCACTAACAAAAAACTTTCATACTTCTTCTAAAAAATACCCAGAAGTGCAACCAATTCTGGAATTTCAGAACACCTAGGAGCTGCAAATATTAAATTTGAAACCCTTCTTTTAGATATGATGGGCACTCCCTAAAACACATGAAAGCAAAATAGTTGGTGATTTTCTTGTAGTAACAGGCTAACAGTAGAGGCCACCGATCATCACATGAAAGGAAATCATTACCCTTCATATATTAAACAAAAAACTAACTAGTTTCGAATTTAGCCATAACTTTAAGGATAAATTTTATTGGAGATGAAGAAATCTAAGAAATCACTTACAATTCATTGATGTAATTTAAGTAAAAGAATTCACCACACAAATTATACGTTTTTTATGTGGGGTTTTAGCTTCACTCCTAATTTTATACGTTTGATTTGTATCTTTAAGCATTGAAAACTGTAATCATTTGCAACAAACCCAATGTTGCAAGACTTGGTGGGTTTTATACACAACCCCAATCTCACTCACACTCTTTTATTTCTAACTCTTTTTTTTTTCTCTCTCTCTCTCTCTCTCTCTCTCATAAATCTCTCTCATTTTCTCTTTCTTATTTTAAATTATTAAAATACATATATTTTAAAGTTATATATTTTCTCTCCTACGTCAAATTCAAATCTAAATCTTAAACTCATTTACAAACTAAGTAGACCTTTAAACTTAAAGGATTATACCAAGGGACGTTTGATTTACAGATATGGTTGAATTTAGATTTAAATTGGGATTTGAGGGAAAAAATTTAAGAGAGAAAAAATATATTTTAGTTTATATTTTAATTAAATTGCATTTAAAACTGACATTTTAATAAAAATATAGAAGTGTTGTGAGAGAAATAAAATGAACTCAACATGTTTTGTATAAAACCAACCCTACTAGTGTGGAATAAGAGAGTAGTGAGCCCGCAAGTTTAAAAACTACATTTTGTCAACCAAACATTATTTACTCTCATGCCCAAATCCATCCCAACACCACCAAACAAACGCATCCTAAATAGTCAAAAGAAGTTAAGTGGTTTAATCAATTGGTCAAACAAAGTTAAGGAACTCATTATACATATATACATTTGTTGGGAGCCTTTATGGCAACCCCACCCATGCAAAACACTGTAGAAACCATTTAGCCGAGTCGGGTTTGGGCGGGGCGGGTCGGGACTAACGGTCGTTAGATATTTAACGACTGTTAGCTAACGGCCGTTATCTTTAACATTTTCTTTAAAAATCCATACCAAATTGGTCCTTCATCTCAAAAGTTCGTTGCATATTTAGTCCTCACATAGTTTACATGATTGGTCCTTCATGTTATACGTCCATTGCAAAGTTAGTCCTTAGTCACTAAATTGACGTTAAGTAACTACCGGCCGTTATAACACTTTCCCTATTCGAAAAACACCCCGCGGCAACGCGCGGTTTTCCAACTAGTTGCCAACAAAAGTTAGGTGGCTAAATCCAATGTTTTAAAAACCGGACCGGACATTAAACCAATTTTTTTTACTGAATCAGACAAGCCATCAAACCGGTTCCGGTCCGGTTCAGTCCGAAGGACATTATGGTAAAATGACACAAATAAAAAACGTGAAGCAAACTCAAAATCAATTCCCATTCATCATCACCACCACCACCACTCACCCACTCCCATTTCATTACACATATTTTTTTTAACCCAAACCAAAAAAAACCCGACCCGACACGATTCCATCAACACTCATCATCTCCTCCAAAATTTACACACACCAAAACACCTAAAAAACACACACACACTCAAATCCAATCAAAATCAATCAGATTAGCAGATCTGTTTTTATATATATAATATAATAAGCAGATCTGTTCGAATTTATATAACTTTTTTTTATATAAAAAAAAAAATGAATATATTCAGATTAGCAGGTGATATGACACATTTAGCGAGTGTTTTAGTTTTGCTGCTCAAAATTCACACCATTAAATCATGTGCTGGTATATTTTTATATTTTTATAAATTTTTTTGACCTAATTTTTGTAATGTTATATAATTTTGTTGTTTAGTTAATGCTTACGCGGTTTACGCGCGTGTCACGTTTGTTTAGCGGAATGCGTTTAGTTATGTTTGGTGAAACTAGTAGTAGCTGTTCTTTTTAGGTGATGTGATTGTTTAGTTAATGCTTACGCGATTTACGTCATCCGGCGCGTTTGTTTAGCGGAACGTGTTTAGTTATGTTTGGTAAAACTAGTAGTAGCTGTTTTTTAGGTGATGTGATTGTTTAGTTAACGCTTACGCGATTTACGTCATCCGGCGCGTTTGTTTAGCGGAACGTGTTTAGTTATGTTTGGTAAAACTAGTAGTAGCTGTTTTTTAGGTGATGTGATTGTTTAGTTAACGCTTACGCGATTTACGTCATCCGGCGCGTTTGTTTAGCGGAACGTGTTTAGTTATGTTTGGTAAAACTAGTAGTAGCTGTTTTTTAGGTGATGTGATTGTTTAGTTAACGCTTACGCGATTTACGTCATCCGGCGCGTTTGTTTAGCGGAATGTGTTTAGTTATGTTTGGTGAAACTAGTAGTAGCTGTTTTTTAGGTGATGTGATTGTTTAGTTAATGCTTACGCGATTTACGTCATCCAACGCGTTTGTTTAGCGGAATGTGTTTAGTTATGCTTGGTGAAACTAGTAGTAGCTGTTTTTTAGGTGATGTGATTGTTTAGTTAATGCTTACGCGATTTACGTCATCCGGCGCGTTTGTTTAGCGGAATGTGTTTAGTTATGTTTGGTAAAACTAGTAGTAGCTGTTTTTTTAGGTGATGTGATTGTTTAGTTAATGCTTACGCGATTTACGTCATCCAACGCATTTGTTTAGCGGAATGTGTTTAGTTATGTTTGGTGAAACTAGTAGTAGCTGTATTTTTAGGTGATGTGGTTGTTTAGTTGAAGCTTACGTGATTTACGCGGTCATCCGAATATGCGTTGTACATAATCATGTGTTTAGCGGAATGTGTTTGGTAAAACGAGTAGTAGTTGTTTGTTTTATAAGAGCGTTGTAGAACACATGTAGCGAGTGTTTTTGCGGTGCTGATCAATTTTGCCCTAATATATTGTAATGTTATAGAATTTTGTTGTTTTTTGAGGTGATGTGATTGTTTTTTTAATGCTTACGCGATTTACGTCATCCGACGCGTTGTACATAGTTTTTTGTTTTATAAGAGCGTTGTATAGAGCTATATTAGATAGGAGCGTTTTTTGCCAAACAAGCATTATATTCTAAATGCTAAAAAAGTTTAAGAGGTTTGGTAGAACTAGTAGAACACATTTAGCGAGTGTTTATGCGTTGCGGCTCAATTTTGCCCTAATTTATCATTTAGTTAATGCTTACGCGATTTACGTCATCCGACAATCATATGTTATATAGTAGTTGCTTGTTTTATAAGAGCATTATAGAGCGTAACTGTTCTATAGATAGGAGCGTTTGCCAAACAGGCAGTATATTCTAAACACTAAAAGTTCAATAGGTTTGATTGAACGCTCGTTTCAAATAGGACTAGTAGAACACATGTAGTGAGTGTTTTTGCGTTGCTGCTCAATTTTGCTTTAATTTATTGTTTTATTAATGCTTACGTGATTTACGACATTCGAAAATCATGTGTTTAGCAGAATGTTTGGTAAAAGTAGTAGTTGTTTGTTTTATAAGAGCATTCTAGAGCTATATTAGATAGGAGCGTTTGCCAAACAAGCATTATATTCTAAGTGCTAAAAGTTTATTAGGTTTGTTTAAACGCGTTTGTTGTGTTATACTGTTATGTTTGGTAGAACTAGTAGAAAACATGTGGTGGAGTGTTTTTGCGTTGCTCCTCAGTTTTGCCCTAATTTATTGTTTAGTTAATGCTTACACGATTTACGTCATCCGACGCGTTTGTTTAGCTGAATGTGTTTAGTTATGTTTAGTAAAACTAGTAGTAATTGTTTGTTTTATAAGAGCGTTGTAGAGCTAAACTGTTCTGTATTAGATAGGAGCGTTTAAACAAGGTCCACACTCGTTGCCAAACAAGCATTATATTCCAAAAGCGTTTATTTTGTTATGTTTGGTAGAACTAGTAGAACACATGTAGTGAGTGTTTTTGCGTTGCTGCTCAAAATTCACACCATTAAATCATGTGCTTAGTTGTTTGTTAAAGCTAGTAGTAGTTGGTGAATGTGGAGTGTGTACGGATTTAATTACGAATGTAATGTTGTTTAAGTGGATTTTAGGTTGGTTTAAGTCTTTTGCGGAATGCTGGAATGCGTTTAGTTGCTACTTGTTCAATGTGGAGGAAAATTAGCAATAGGTGTCAGTAGTAACTGTTTGTTCTATAAATCTGTTCGGTAACATAAGTGTAGGTTTTGTTATAAAGTGTAAAATGCCGTGATGGCTAAACGCATCATTTATTAGCCTTTTAAGTAGGATTTTGATTGTAAAAAACCAAAGGCTAAATGCTCGTTTCCAAACAAGTAAAGTAATATATTCTAAACGCTTAACGCTCCAAAAAGCTTGTCGCCAAACATAGCCTTTACAACAAATGTAATGTAGCATTGGTTATGTTACATCTTTAAGTGTTTAGCAGATGCTCAGAAGTAATTGATTTGTGATAAGCGTGGGCGTGTGATGAATTGAAGTGGATTTTGGTAATGGTTTGGTGGTATTTTGATGAAATGGAAGAGGTTTTGGTGACTGTTTTATAGGATTGACGTCATCCTACGTGTTGTCTATGATGTATTTTGCTTTTTAGCTGATTGTGTGAATGCATTTAGTTCTTTGAAAATCCTAGTAGTTGGAGAGTTTGGATTATGAACGTAATGTAGCACTGGAAATGTTATTTAATAGCCGTTAGGTTGGTATACGGATTAGTTCAGTTGGCGTATAGGGTTCAAATTTCCACCTCTGACCTCACAATGCAGAGATCTTAGTTGTTGGGAAAACCTAGTACTAGCTAAGTGCAGAGACATTATAGAATTTTCGTGAATGTACCGCGGGCAATGTTATATGTGTGGCTGTTACATTGTTTAATGTTCAGTTTAGTTTTCATATCCTTAAGGTTTAGAGTTCACACTGGTAGTTTGTGTTTTACAGGGTGGAGTTTTTAGTTTTTTTGCCTGAGGGTGAACTCTTTACTTTCTATGCATTCGGTTGGTCAAACTATTTTGATAATTTATTTGTTCACCGTGGATCCCGTTATGTAGTAAAAAAGATGAATCACTCTAGATGGAAAATGGTGTAAACAAATGAGCCATTGTTTATTTGGCTCATCTTTACTAGGGTATCTAGCTAGTAATAGGAAATGTGTACATGAGGCTTTACAAGTATACTTATGACTTGAGATATTCTACTATGCACATTAGTTACTTTGATTGACATTTGACCTGTTTAAGACTATCTAACTGATGACTTGAGAGAGAAAATGCACATTTTCTTTCTTTTTAGCAGCATTGTTTGCATGTATCTTCTGCCACTGCTAGCTTTTTGATAAGTCATTTTTGTAGGCTAGCTGTCCCCATCTTTTGTCTTCAACATTTTAGAAAGTTGTATGATGATTTTTGAGCACTATGCTATTTACACTGTAGTTACCGTAAGTCGATGCTTTACATGTCCAACACTTTACTATTTGTAGTAAATGCACATTTGCTTTATTTTTAAGCCGTATATATTGTATGAAATCACCCTTCTTAGACTGCAAGCTTTTTGAAAAGATAAATCCTAACCAAGAACTCCTATAAATGAGGCTAGGGTTGATAGGCAAACATGTTAAATACTGAACATTATACTCTGTACTGACCATAAGTTCATGCAACTGTCTTTTGATCTTTTACTTGCATTATATGCAGGTGTATCATTGAAAACTCAAGAACTCTATGCGCTGGTCTTTGTCACTCGCTACTTGGATATATTTACTGATTTTATCTCAGTTTACAATACCGTCATGAAGTTGATCTTCCTTGGGAGCTCTTTCTCTATTGTATGGTACATGAGACATCACAGGGTTGTTCGTAGATCCTATGATAAAGATCAAGACACCTTTCGTCATTATATCCTCATGCTGCCTTGTTTGCTTTTGGCATTACTTGTTCACGAGAAGTTAACTTTCAAAGAGGTATTAAAACCTTGCTATTTACAGTATATGTTATGTATTTCAGTTTAGTTCATATCGTGTTCTACTGTCTCAAATCATCTTACAAAAAGGCACCATATCAACCAAGCAAAGTTTTTATGAAAGTTATTTTTTGTTTTCCATTGGAGGCGGTGGAAAACCAGCAACATGGGTCGGTTGGATAATAGGTCAAACAGATGTGTTAGAGGTTGAAATTATAGTTGCCGACTTGTTGGGTTGAAACCTTGAAATGGGTCCTGTTGCTGAAGCACTTTATATAAGATAATAAATTATTGATAATTTTCTGTTAAATAATCTGCATGCCAAATACAAAATTAAATGTTTTAATATCTATTTATCGGAATTGCCACCTCTAGTTTTTTTGACTGATTATTTAACAATGTCTTCTGAGCAGGTAATGTGGACATTCTCTTTATATCTGGAAGCAGTTGCGATACTTCCTCAGCTAGTCTTACTGCAAAGAACAAGAAACATCGATAACTTGACTGGCCAATACGTTTTTCTTCTTGGGTAATAACATTTTGCAGTACTAATTCAAATTGCATTATAGGTTCAGATACAAGTGCATTGTACATTTTACACAAGGTTTCTATGTGGATAGAAACTAAATTTGTATTGCTTTTTTGCAGCGCATATCGAGGGTTATACATTCTGAACTGGATTTACCGTTACTTCACTGAACCACATTATGTCCATTGGATCAGTATGTCTCTCTTTCTCACTTTAATTCACACTAAAGAAGTTGTTTAGGCGTTAATATAAGAAGCCTGTGTTTTCATTCATATCGAATTCACGAGCCTTATGGACTATGTTAATACTTTGTCTATGTGTTGCAGCTTGGATAGCAGGGTTAATCCAGACATTGCTCTATGCTGATTTCTTCTATTACTACTTTGAAAGGTAAATGCAACATGGCATAAACTAAATGATTAAATTTTACCGTTAGATTCAGCAATTTCGACCCATTTACTTATGAATGGACTGATTCGGGTTATTTTCATATCTAATACGGAGTACATCAAATGGGTAAACTTAGAAAGTTTTCTAAATAAGAAATGGATCAAATGGGTCTAACGGGTCAAATGAGGCAATAGTCTCCTATAGTGTATCCTGAATTGTTTTATACCCCGTATCATTTAGACCCATTCTGACTTGTTTAGACCCGCCCAGTTTGCAACCTCGGGGAACAAATGTTTCATTTACACTTTTATCGACTATCACTGATAATTTGTGTGGTGATGGTTTCCCATTTACAATGCAGCTGGAAGAACAATGTAAGGCTTCAGTTACCTGCTTGAACTTGCTTTGATGACAATAATGCCGGATGAGAGAGTTGTAAGAATCGTTACTGATTCTCATAGGGTTTGTATTTCAGAATTCAGTTCTTTTAAAATTGTTTGGAATGCCCATGCGGTTCTTATATACTCTCGGAAGTGGGGATGTAAACAGAAGAGTATATGTATCATTGATTATAGTGTTCGTCTTTTGTTGACCGGCTATATCATATATCTTCAATATATATTGAAAGTTCTTAGGACTAAACGAGTATGTTACCAATCAATTTGCCATGTCAAGAACACATATTTTTACTACTCATGATAGACTGCTTATTCATTCTAACTAAGCTGAATATGACGTTGCACAGGGCCGGCTTTAAGGGAGTGTAAGAGGTGCCATTGTACAGGGCCACCGCTTAATGAGGGCCACAAAATTTCACGCACTTTATTATATGTATATACACAACATGAGGCTTGTGTTTAATTAGTTTACGCACTAGTGATACATTTATATTTTGTATGTGCGTTTAAGGGCCTCTTTGTGACGATGGCACGGGCTACCGAAATCCATGAGACGGCCCTGACGTTGCACTTCTTTCATAATCAGTTTGAAATGAGAACGTGTGGTATAAACTTTCATAGCGTTATTTTCTTATTATCAGCATGTTGCTAACGGCTCAATAGTTGTCGAGTAGTGCAATCTTCAATGTAGCAAAGTATAAATACAAGTATACTAAATTTATTTTAGGACGACGATTTTTTCACATTTTATACCAACAATCAATAATTATGGCAACACATTCTTCTTATCATAACCCACTAAAATTATTCACCATTAAACACATAAGTAATTGATTCGGTGGACCTTTTCTGCTTTTTGTCTTTACAAAATAACTAAAATACATTATATGATAATGATTTAAGTTTCATAATAAAAATAGTTGGTGTATTTAGCTTTCAGTTGTACATGAATTTGTTTATTATTTATATGTTGTTGCATCAAATTTGCCAATATGATGATATCGGCGAAGTTTGCAAATAACTAAAAGGTGAATATACTACATTAGTTACGATCAAATAAGAAAAATAATTAAAATGAGAAGTATGATGATATCGGCGAAGTTTGCAAATAACTAAAAGGTGAATATACTACATTAGTTACAAAAATAGATGCATCTCTTCTTAAATTTCTCCTTTCTATTTGAAATAAGTGGCTAAAAATCTTCTTATTATTCTCATTTTAGTTTTTCGTTTTACCGAATCTCTTCCATCTACTATATAACCTTTTTTTTTCTTTGCTTTTGCATACTCCTTTTAATACCCGGTCCAATTGTTGGCCACACCCGGCCCAATTTGCAACCCAAATAGGCAAATACAATTTGCAACCCAAATACATAATATAGTAACTCTACCCATATCTCCTCATATACAGACAACCCTAATTCCGGTAACATCCGCCACCTATTTCTTTTGCTCTCATCTGCAGGGGGAAAAAAATAAATAAAAAAAAAAGAAATAAAAAAAATCCTTCAATCGTTTTTCTGATCTCTCACACATATATATATACAGCCGACCGGTTCTATGACCACCATACAACCTCGAGTGACGTCATCTGCTACCATCTCCAAGGTACGTGGTACACATTCTGTTTTATGTCGTTGTTGTAACAAACATAACACAACATATTTGCTAATTACTTTGTTCCATCATTTCAGAAACCAAGAAAAGACAAGATCCATATTAGTTTTTTGTGATTCATCATTGAAATAGGTTGTCTCGGAAATGTTTGATCTAACAGGTATATTGTCATTCTTTTTAATAATTTTCCCTTTATTCTCAATACAATTTTAATAACTCCCAACTATTTTGTTAGATCTTCCAAGAAGCAAAATGAAATGAAAATCCACTAGGGTTGAGAAATATAACATAAACTTATTTAAGTTTCTAAACGTATCCTTAGTCCTCACATAGTAGATGTTCTTCTAAGAATTTTGTACGATTTCAACAATGAATCATGATAATAATGAAGGTTTTTGTATATTATCTATCTTATTGTTAGATGTGGATATGGAAACCAAGAAAAAAAACCAGCTTTTGGTATATTATCTATCTTATCGTAAGAAACGTGTTACTTACATCTTTTTTGGTAATCTAGCTTGATTCTTGCACGGACTCCTCACTGACTAGCTACCATGAACTAGGGTTAAGAGATATAGGGGGCTCTCAACGTTCATGGCTTTTAGTTTGTGGGCTTGGGGCTTGAACTCTTGGTTTTGAATATTTAAGTTAAGTTGGTACGGAATTTTTAAAATAGAAGTTGGTTTGAATTAAGCTTGCGGAGATGGTTTAAAGAACCAAGCTAAAAGTAGCTACACTATATATTCATTAAGCCTTCTAATGAAAAATGTTCCTACCCTCTATGTGTATAGTTTATGTTAAATTGTAAGGCTATAATATTGAGTTCAACATTGTTACTTAAGTTTACCCATTACTCAATTTTGTTTTTGTTTATAAATTTTGATGGTTGTTTTGATTTCATCAGGCTTAAAAATCTTAATCCTCGGATTGAGTTCACATAGAATTAGTAGATTTTAATGGGTTAGAATATGGCTGGTTGAAGTCCGATAACAAAGATTCTAGCCGTGTTACCATGCCCTTATCTTCAAAACCGATGGTATGTTGGTGTTCCCCGGTAAAAAACTTGATTTACGAAAATCTGTTCTTGCTGTACTGCCAAACGGCGACCTGATTCTTGAAGCTTCTTTTAAAGATAGTAAATTAGAGAAACCATCGTGAAATTCAATGACACATTCTGTGGTAACCAACCAAGGTTGCAAAAAGTGGAAGATTCATGTGTTGGTCAAAGGTTTAGGTGAAATTGGCAGTTTCAATCTTAAGCTGGAATGGATCAAAGGGCTAGGTATCTTCAGTTAAGGTATAATAAATTGTACCCTCCTTAAATTGAACAATGTGCGCTTTTTTTTTAAAAAGGTTACACAAGTGTTAATAGTATTTTTAATGTTTAGAAAGTAGATTTATATTTATGTGGTCGCTGAGTTTTAGCATCATATATTAGATTGCAACTATACCCTTGTTGATCTGTTCACTTTTATATATTTGCTAACCATGAAAAATCTTGTTGCAGCATCATCCTTCTTCTCTGCTTGCTTCCACTAACAGGATTGGAAGCTTTTCTGCAGCTATTTACCTTGCCTTTGATGCCTTCCTCTATATCTGCCGGACAAAGTATTACTTTTGCACGAGCTTTCTGCAAGTAGCCATATTGATAATATCTCGTACGTGGAACTATGTTCAGCTGGTATGCTGGTATGTTCAGCATGTTCAACTGGTAGTTGTTTTGCTTTATGATTAGGGGATGTTTGCAGGGACGGAGCTAGGGGTTCCCGCGGATGCCTGGGCACCCCATTGGAATTTTTCGATATAGTGTTAATTTTTGAAAAAAAAACATCGATTTTTCTTAAAGTCATCTTAAATGCACCCGGTCCATCGAAATGTGTTTCTAGTATTATTCAATTTTTTTTGTGCACCCAGTCATATTTAGTCCTTATTTAGTCGTTGGCTCCGTCCGTGGATGTTTGGTATGAGGATTCATATTAGAATGGAATACAAGATAATTATTCTGTTGTTTGTTGTTTGTTTATATAGTAGAAATGGAAAAGGCCAATCTATTGATCTTAGCACCTGCAGTTTACGTTCTTCATTTGATAAAGTTAAACAAATAAAACAACATCTAGCAATGAAAGATTAATTACATGTTTTCAACAGTTTGTCCATTTTTTAGCCCACAAATTTGAACATGGATGAGCATCCAAGCTTTCATCAGGTTGGAACAACAAATATGGGAGCAACAAAACAAAGCCTCATGATTTATCAAGCCAGACATTGATCGTGTAACATGAATTGAACACCCAATTTGTTAACATTTAACAACTATTCAAGCAACAAATAGTCTCCAACGTATTGTGTTATGATTTTAAAGTTTAATTACGTAGATATGTTTTTTACTTTATTTTATAAATCCATTAAAAAACCCAGCCATACTTGGATTGAACATAAGAGCATGGGGTGTCATGGCGTTTGAGCCACACCATTCCTACGTGGAACACAAAATGGCGTCGCCATTTAGGCGTTATCGCACCGCCCCCTACCAACGCCATTTCTCAAGTGACTAAAGTGGCACAACGCAATTTCAAGAAAAGTAAAAAAAAATAAAGAAATAAAAATAAAAATTAACCTTACGGCTAGAAACATGTAATTGTAATAATAATAATAATAATAATAATAATAAATAAATAACCATTTTTACACACTATATAAACCCTTTTATACAACTATCTTCTCGGTATGTCGCAACAACCCAATTTTCCTCTGTTTGGTAGCCAATACATACCCGAACAACTGTTTCATCAACAATAACAACTACTTAACCAACAATTACAAACATCTAACGAAATCCACCACAATTCCAAGCATCACAATAAACACAACCACCACCACCAACACAATAAACTCGTGGAGAAAAGACAAGAAGAAAAAGAATAAGAGCCACAAAACGTACCACAATTGACATATCCGACACAACCAATAAACCGACACGACCTCATAGTTGTTGGACACCGGAGGAGGAAACATGATTAGCTGAGTGTTATGTTGGTGTTACCGAGGATAACAAACTCAGAAATGACTAAAAGGACGAATCATTTTGGTTCAAGGTTCTTCACGAGTTCAGCAAAACTTCTCTTAGTTTTGACTCAAACGCAAACCACGTCAGCACCGTGGGAAGTAACTCGCCGTCCTTTGGGGATAATTTACAAAATTGGTTTATACTCAAACAAGAAGCCTCTCAATTAGCGTACGAGGTGGCGAAGGAGAAAGACTGGACAATAATGTGGTTGTAAGAAATAAGGTTTCTCAGAACTAGCACTGCCGGGATGTCGGGCGAGGATGCAGAGATGATCAACATGCAAAAAGAAAAAATTCGTCAAAAATATAGTACGAACCGCAATTAGTCATATTCGTTAACTTTTTTTTGTATTTTTTGTAATTTTCTTTTTGGGTAAAAGGTCAAAAGACCCGGTAAATATATTACTCCAAAAAACATTTAAGTACAAAGGATATGGGTGAGTCCCATATCTCAGCCCGTTACATAGGCGACAGCTTACATAGTAAGATACTACCTATTTTCCAAAAGGAAAATAAACCACTACACAAATGATAACACAAGACAATGACAAAATAAATTACTTCCTAAGACCTTGAAGCCTAGTGCCGTACATGGCATTAAAAGCATCCAAATTCCCCGGAAGATCATAAACATGTTGCGCATAGTCATCGTAATCATATCCATCATAGTTATATTCACGCTCGTGACCCCCACCAAATAGATTAGCGGACTCATAAAACGTGTTAACAACCTCCTCATCATCACTTTCAGACACAACGACATCTCCCACTTTAGAAAATGGGTTAGTCCTCTTAGTAGAAGAAGTAGATGGAGAAGAAAATGAACTAGGCTTAGAAGTCCCAACCTTTTCCTTTTCATTCAGATCACGCACAAGAGATTCTTGTGTTGTAGTAGCAGTCTTAACAGACTCATCCTGTTTAGCTTCCTCAGTTCTTCCAGACGACACATCCAAGGTCACTTCCTTTGTAGGAATACCATACTCATCAGTATCAGCCATCATAAGTGCATCAAACTGATTAGATGTAACAATCTTCGTTCCACTAGTACTAGGCACATCAACATTCTTCTTCCTGTTGACATCCACTTTATTGGGTTTAGAAGGAGGCGCTTTAGGTCTATATTGTACCTTCTTTCCCACACTAGGCTTTATGAAACCTCCTTTATTAGGACCAGATTGACCACCCCTATTACTCTTCTTCTAATTATTGACCATTTGGAAGCCATCATTAACACTCGGTGTAGGTTGAGTAGTAGGTGGGACAAATTTAGGACAATCAACAAGAGTATGACCAAAGATCTTACAATTATCACAACGAGGTGGTTTCCATTCGTATTCAACCCGTATCTTCTCAATAGTCGAACCCGAACCATCAAGTAGAGGTATCTAAACAGTGATGCTATCCCGAAGCACCTCATCCGACTTCACATCAATCATGCATCTAGCAAAACTACTTCGGCCCCAAGAATCCTTGCACATTTGGCTAGTATAAGCATCTAATCTTTTGGGCGTACCAATTAATGTATCAAGGAGACTAAGACCATCATCAGAAAACATAGCAAGGGGAACATCATGGAATTTAACCCACACCGGGATGTTAGTCAGATCCTCTTTAAGTAAATTGGTGTTCAATGTCCATGGTTTAAGAATAATAGGCACATTCCGAATCAACCATGGTCCATTTTAAAGAACATTATCAACACCTTTCTTAGAAGTGAACTTAAAGAAAAAGAACCCCTTTGCATTCATCATTACCTTATGTATGCCAAACTTAGCCCACGCATTACGTACATAGTAATCAACAACAGGAAACGCAAGGCGTTGACCAAGGAAATACCCATATAGAGTATTCTCAAATCGGAGATTCACCTCTTCCACAACTTTCATCGGGACAGAAAGGTCAACATTAGCCTTCTTGGTGCTACATTCCAACCTACGAAAGTTAGACACGTGTTTCTGAGGTTCGTATGAGGTAGCACCCGCATAAGAGGCCGACTTCACTCCATTACCACTAGTAGCATCCATGGGAGTACTAGGACCAGAAGTTGCATAGAACGATTTCACTCCCGTACCACTTGTATTAGAAGTCTGATCCAAACCACCCGTATTAGCAGCAATCTCATGTTGAACTTGATTCATAGTAGCATCAAAATTCTTACGCGCACTTAACAATAACTGTTCAACATTAGGAGAAACTACAGGTTCATTAGTAGACTCCTTCGCCACTTGAGGTTCATTCACCATAGCATTACCATTATCATCACCTTTAGCAGCAGTAACAGCGACATGAGTCCCATCATTCAGAGGTAATGGAACCCCATCATCATCCACGAACACTAGTTTGCCTTCTACAATTTTCCGTTCTATGTCGCGTATCTTTTCATCAAAAGAACTCGTCACATCAGGAATACTCTTCTTTACATGACCAGTATCCAACGAAGGTTCTCCATCCACATCTCCCTCTTCTTGAATAACATCAGGTTTAGTTGCAACTTCTAAGGCAACATCACCAGATTGAACTTGTTGGAATGCCTTGAGATGTTTACCATCTTTACCCAACGACATCCCATCGCTACTCTTAACTTGCTTGGCTAAAACACCAATCAACGAACTCGTTCCCTCCTGTCCCTTACTACTCATCTTAGCACCCGAACCAATATTCAAAAACCCTTTTTCCATCCCTCCTTAACCCACGACTACCACAGAAAGCAAAAAAAAAAAAATAATAATAATAATAAAATAAAAAAAATAACAAACAGCATGCAGCGACTAATAATAATGAAAGAAGAAAACCCTAACGCATCGTTAGGGTTTAACACCAAAAGCACGAATGTCTAACCACCCACCATGTTTAGCATGCAAACTTCGACATACAAAAAGAATATAGGATATAACAGTAGGCCCTAGGATCAGTTATAATATGATAATTGAATTAGTAGCTCAATAAACCAAATCCAACTAATAACACCAAAAGCGAATATAGATACCACTGACCCACTATTACAAGAAACCAATTTAATAATTAACCAACCTACTAAAAGTGAAGAAGATTAAGAATCAAAAGGTTTTTCGATCATTTTTTTTTTTTAAGTTGTAGAAATGTAATGAAATCTGTTGGGCTAAAAGTAATTAGGCCACTTCTCCTCCCTCCCATGGTTATGTGTCTCTCTTCACCTGAATTTTGCAAATGCATTTATGAAGTTAAACAATTTCATTTAAATCAATTTTGGAAAGTTTTTAACATTTGAAAACCGAAGAACATAAAAGATATGACGACATAAAGTCCATATGACTCAAAACGTTTGCACGAACACAGATAAAAATCTTCAGATGGTTTACACAAAACCTGAAAAAAAAAAAGGAAATAGTACATACAGTGGCTGAGTACAAAAAACATCATAACAAAGCAATGATGAACCTCATTCTTATCTACTGATGAGCCTCATTCTTATCTAATTAAAAAAAATGATGAAACAAAACTGTGTATAAAAAGATGTTACCTCATAAAAAACGTCATACTGTGGTTTCCCTTTCACTATACGATGTCACCTAGAAATCTGCTTATCTTTGCCAGTATCTTTTATAACATATTTTTTGCCAGAATCAACATCCGAAACACTAACAGACATACACGAAATCACAGAAGCATAAATCTCAGTTTGAACATCAAAGAAAATGGAACGAGTGTATAATTCTGAAGCCTCCTTCTCTATTTGAAGTTCGGTGTGCAAATCTGGAATAGTATACCGACTGTCATGATCATTTTTACGTTGAGCAAAACTTTGACAACCCACCACACCATCAAAATGATTATAGAACTCCCACAAAGTCAAATCAATACCTGTCAAGCGACCGTAGGCATTGTTTTCACTCTTAGGCCTAGAAGAAGTACTCATCAAACCCGACATCACCTCATCCCTATAATAGGCTGGAATCCATTTATGCCTCAAATCATACATATCAGAAAGCCATTTGTGACTCTTCAAATCGAAATCAACTAACAATCGCTCCCACAAAGCCTCAAACTCTTCAGGTTCTATTCTATCAGTCCAAACAATATCTGATATTCTTCTTTTGAAAGTTTCATCTTTAGCAAGCTCAGGACCAACCAACAAAATCTAGATCAAATTTAAATGATGAACATTATTCTATAAAACTAACTAATGAACCTTTAGAAAAAATTTAATGGGTAAAAGCTAACTGATGAACATAAGTAACTAATAAACAAAAATAATTAAAAAAAAATAAAAAAAAAAAATTGATGAACATACCTTTGAAGTCAACCTCTGCATGATATGCCACATGCATAATCTATGACGAGATAACGGAAAAACTGTCTCTATAGCAACTTTCATTGATGCGTCTTGATCAGTCACAATAACCTTTGGTGCTCGCACAAAAGCTCTTTGAAAACATTGAAGCAACCAAATGTAAGATTCTTTAGTTTCCAACGACAGCAAGGCAGCTCCAAATGTAACATAATGATTGTGATTGTCGATCCCAGTAAATGGTAAAAAAACCATTTTGTACCTATAAAAAATAAATGATAAACATTATTATAAAACCGATGAACCATTATAATATAACTGATGAACCATTTAAATTCAGTACCTTTCAATCACATCAGTTTATAACAATCAAATACACCGGCTTTATAATACTGATGAACTTATTTACACCATCTTTAAAAAATCTTGTTTAAAAAATACCGATGAACTTATTTACACCATCTTTAAAAAATCTTGTTTAAAAAATACTGATGAACCATATCTTAAAATACTGATGAACCTTTTAAATTCAATACTTCTCAACCGCATCAGCTTATAACAATCAAATACAACAATTTTAATTTTTTTAATGTTTCTAGCTTCAAATGTTTCCCAGAAATGGTCGTTGGTGACTCTGCGTAGGCTTTGAAACTCATTGATAATCTTAAACACACATAAACTGCCAGAACAAGATGATGGGCAACGCGAATTAACTTTTATACTGATGACCATCATCTTGTTGCAGCAAAGTTTTTTTGTGTTTGAACTTATCAATGAGTTTCAAAAGCTACTCACACTCACCCAACGACCACTCCGGGGAAACAATTCAAGCTAGAAACATGACCTATTTACATTCATTTTATCAGTATTTAAAGATAAGAAAGAGATAAAGAGATAGGATATGTGGGGTAGAGGAAAAAATATAGGATAGGTAGGATGGAGGATTTTCTGATAAAGAGATAGGATATGTGAGGTAGAGAGATAAGAAAGGTGGATTTTCTGATAAATAGATAAGATAGGTGGGGTACAATCAAATTAAAATATCTATCTTATCTTAAAATATTGATGAACTTATTAATTAAAAGATGTTCATCGGTTGAAAAATAAAAAACATATATAAAATGAACTTACTTATTAGTCCTGAATGTAACATCAAATGACATAACATCGCCAAAAGCATATTGATTCCTTTTTGCGTACTCATCGGCCCAAAAAAGATTCGTCAACGCGTTATTCTCACCAGTTTGATACTCAAATGAAAAATTAGGAAGAAAATCCTTCTTGTTCAATAACATCTCAACTAACATCTGAGCATCATTCTTACCAATGAAATCAAGCACATCTTTCCTATAGTTTTTACAATCAACCGAACTAACCCCAACAAAATCGTAGTCCCCATAAATCTGCCTAAGTAAATAGAAACCCTTCACTGGACCAAGATTCACTTGCGATGCTTGATATAGAAAGACTTGCTGAGTATAAGAAACATCACGAGACGAAACCAGAAAAACGCTATCTTCCTGACTAACTAGGCTATGGTTATGACCCTCAACGAATTCATAACACCAATATCCTCTTCCTTCAACATACCTCACACGTAAAAGAGCCTTACAATCAGTACGCTTAGACGGATGTTTCCTATGTTTAGAATTTGGTCCAACTTTCTTTGGGGAAGGATTTGTACCCTCTTTACTACAAACAAAATATTTCAAATCCACATTATCGTCCTTACTCTTCTTAGATTTATACTGTTGACCTAAACGAATCTCAAAACCAGCTCTTTTTGCATAATCTTTGTAATACTCATAAGCCTGCTCCAGAGAATGATACATCATACCATAAGCCGGCTTCTCACCATCAGGAATATCCAGAATCCATAACCACCCGCCTCCTCAGAAACAATACCAATAGAATATGGAACAGGTTCATAATCATTATCATGAACCAAAAACACTTAACACAAAGACAAATAAAATTGATAACAAGCAATCACCGTTGAACCTCATTATTATCTATCCTAACAAGTTATTCTAATGAATCCGCATCCTGCTAATTAAACCATGATAACAAGCAATCACTGATGAACCTCATTCTTATCTATTCTAACAACTTATTCTAACAATTTATTCTAACAAGTCAACATCCTGCTAATTAAACCACGATAACATTTTATCACTGACGAACCTCATTCTTATATATTCTAACAAGTTATTCTAATGAATCCGAATCCTGCTAATTAAACCACGATAACAAGCAATCACTGATGAACCTCATTCTTATATATTCTAACAAGTTATTCTAACGAATCCACAACCTCTAAATTAAACCACAATAACAAGCAATTACGGTTGAACCTTATTTTAATCCATTATAACAAGTTATTCTAACAAATCCGAAACCTCTAATTAAACCACGATAACAAGCAATTACTGCTGAACCTCATTTTAATCCATTCTAACAAGTTATTCTAATGAATCCGCAACCTCTAATTAAACCACGATAACAAACAATTACTGCTGAACCTCATTTTAATCCATTCTAACAAGTTATTCTAATGAATCCACATCCTACTCATTAAACGACAATAACAACCAATAACTGCTGAACCTCATTCTAATATATTCTAACAAGTTATTCTAATGAATCCACATCCTACTAATTAAACAATGGAGGCATGATATCTTCAACAACTAATTGATGAACCTAATAAAACATAAGTGACTGATGAATGTATAACAAAAAATGAAATTACCTTGATTAAACACATGAGTATCACTTTCAGCCATCAGAAACCGATTTAGCGATGAAAATCCCCAATTTTGAACAATTAAAAACCCTAATTCTCTTCCAATTAACCAATTGAACAGTTGAAACCTTAATTCTCTTCCAATTGACCAATTGAATGCTCAAAAACCCCAATTCTCTTCCAATTGACCAATTGAATGCTAAAAAAACCCTAATTCTATTCCAATTGAGCAATCGGACGGCTAATTCGAAGCCGATATGAACAATTAACCCGATTTGAAGCAAAATTAACGATTCAAATAAACGAATATGAATTGAGAACAAAAAATCCCTAATTTTGCAAAATATGAACAAATAAAAGAATTAAAAAAATGTAAAATTGAATGAATGAATGAATTGAATGGAAATTATCGTGTAAATTCGTTTATATATGGCCGGAAAATTGAAAGAAATCAAAGAGTAGAGATCGGAAAATAGAAAGGATATCAGATAAGATAAGAGAAAGTGAAAGAGGGAAAGAGAGAAAAAAGCGGGAGGGAGTAAAATTACATCCATGTCCTTGGGGGGAAAAGAGACGGGGGACACGTGGCATCACCACAAGTCTTTTTAGACTTTTTATTTTTTGACAACTTTGCAAGGGATCGGGGTTCGTAGTCGAGTAGTGCAATCTTCAATGTAGCAAAATATAAATACAAGTCTACTAATTTTCTTTTTGGACGATGTTTTTTTCACAATTTATACCAACTATCAGTAATTCTTACGAGTGTTTTCAACTGTTTGACCAAAGGTCTTGTGTATATAGTCTACTAAATTATAAATCTTGTATGTAATTTACCTGTATTTAAATTATTTGATTTTTCTCACTAACCATAACAATCTCACTTTTGCCCACGACGAGATTTGAACCACTACTTTTTGGTTGAGGACATAATTATCTCATTTATACCATCAGGCTGTTTATTAAATTGAGGGCAAGACCGTTTATTAAATTGTTATTAACATTGTCACTACGAAGTATTTAACCACATCTAATATGCACTAGCAAGGTTTCTCACAACAAATCAAGGTTCAAATCTCGCTAAGTGAAAATCTTATAATGGTCAAAGAAAAGTCTGAAAACTGGTACAAATAATACCGGTTTAGTTACATACATTAGAGAATAAAGCTCAACTTTTCCTGATTTAAGTCTCGACTGCCACATGGTTACGGGTTCAAGTTCACGCAATTATTATTTTAAATAATAAATAGAGCTAATTTCCTACTTGAACCCAGAGTACAATGGTACTTACCACATGTGACCCTTTTTTATTTTATTTTTATTTCTCAAAATGACCCGTGGTGACTCTTGCCCCGAATGGGTTTTGGGCGACCCCTCTAAAATAGTTACATGTGTCCCTACATTTGTAAGAAACAAGTACATGTGTCCCTACATTTGTAAGAAACAAGTACATGTGTGTAAGACACTAGTCTATCTAATTTCTCAGGCAGTTGCGCCTACTATAACTGAGGCGACTTGATTTTTGTCTTTTTGCAAAAAAAAGTCAAACTTCATAAATACCCTCTTATGTTTAAAACTTTAAAGTTAGGTCGTTGTGGTTGTGAGGTATCACGAAGTTAGTCCCTAATTTTTTAAGTTCCTAATTTTTCTATTTATGTGTTTTGAAAGGTTTAAATTTATAAGACTAGTTTTTCCCAACTTAATACATAAAACACATGGGTAAAGTATAACCCCTGTTTATAGTAAAGATTGTAGGTAAGACCACGTCGTCCCAAGGGAGGAGAGTATTTTCGTATCCAATGTATGGTTATACAAAATTAGACCTTAATGATTGTCACGTATCGCTAAAATCGTTTTAGTTGGAATTAAGAATTTATTGTTTTACCAAGATGATTAACAATATGTTTGTTTAGACCAAAGAACATGAGTCCAGAAGTAATCTTATCGACGTACTCAATCATAAACAAGACATACAAGCATACAAATGACGGATAATTATCATAGCAAGTATATCTACTCAAAATCTAAGAAAACTCTTTTGTCCTATGGATTCAAGCATAGCAAGTGCAATAAGTATGGTTTGCGACTAATATATATGTAAGCATATTCCCCTAAACAAGTCGGTCAACTTGAGGGTATGTATTAAACATTTCACAATTCGGATGTATCTATCATTTTACAATCCAATTCTCACAAAGACTATAATGACTCGCCATAGGCAAACGATTCATAATCAACCATATCAATAAACTCTTTTGACCTATGACTAATTCAATGATTAATCAAGTGATAGAGAGTGAACCAATTTGTGACATATCAAGCATAGAAACATATATATCACATAGCATATCCATATTGATCACATCTTTATCACAACTCTCATATAGCCTAAACAAACATGTACGACTACTCCATATTCAAATTGAGAATACAAATAACAAACATATAAACTTTAGCTTTATTCATATTAAGGGTAATAAGAACAATACCAAGGATTACAAGGATGAAACTGAGTTCTCACGATTACAACCTAAACGATTACTATGACTCGAATCGGATAGCAAACTAGAACCCTCATTAGGTGGTTATAGTGTATAAACAAACCTACTAATTCTGATGATTATGTGATGATGGGTGATTTTGTGAATGAGATATCTTTTCCTCTGAGTTTGTGATGATGGAAGAAAACGTATAAAACATATTAAAAATGGACGAAAGCGTATAAAAATAGATGAAAACGGATACAAACGTATGAAAACAGGCAAAACGTATAAAAACGGATGAAAGGGTATAAAAACGTATAAAACCAAGGAAAATGGATGAAAACGTAAGAAAAACAGACAAAAACGTATAAAAACGCATAAATACGGGGCGAAAACGTATAAAAACGGAAGAAAATATTTAAAAACGGATGAAAACGTATAAAATCAGACTAAAGCGTATAAAAACGGATTAAGACATTTAAAAACGGGTGAAAACGTATGAAAACGAAACTTACTAATATATTAATAATTAAATAAATACTAAAAAAACTAGGGACTAAATTCGTGATACTATAAAACTTATGGATGAAAACGTATAAAAATTAGGGATTAAATTAGTGATACCTCACAAACCATAGTGACCTTACTTATAAACATAAAAGGGTATTTATGATGTTTGACTTTTTTTGCAAAAAGACAAAAAATAAGTCGCCTCAAGTATAGTAGGCCACAGTCGTCCAAGAAATAGGATAGACTAGTGCCTTACACACATGTACTTGACATGTAATCGTTTCTTACAAATGAAGGGGTATGTGTCAATAATTTAGAGGAGTCGCCTAAACTCATTCGGGGCGAGAGTTGACTCGGGTCATTTTGAGAAATAAAAAAAATGAGTCACATGGGTTAAGTAGTATGATACCTCATGTCTCTATACACAATGGTTGTTTTTTTAACCTTTAAGCTATCCTGGGAATGGATGGCTAAGGTATTGTTTTTTAACGTTCGATATTTCAAAATTTTCACTTCTTTCCTAGATTCTCACATATTTAAATTTGTATAGGATTAACACCATGTTAGTGATGGTATAAAGACATGGGCACCAGATTATGGTTTCAGATCAGTAGAGTTGATCGTGGCGGAAAGTGCTACAGGCTCGATTCTGCATGCAGATCAAATTCGAGCTACTTTTATTCAAGAAACGCTATTTCATATGTTTCATTATTCTGGTCTTGACGTGTTCAACCTCAAAGTGGTATTGTAGCTGTTTGAATGTTTGATTATTTAATTGTTTTATATATACTCACATATATACATATGTATGTTATATGTTATGTATGTGTGTGTATAAATATAAATTAGGCATATTTTGCAGCATCCTTTCAAGGCAGAGCAGGCTAATACAGAGGTAGGAAAGCACTTTTTGATTGAACAAGGTGTCATTAAAAAGAGAAGTGGTGGAATGCACGAGCCTCCTCTTTTTGTTGCTATGAAGACAGAAGAATCGGTGTCAAGAAATCAAATTGCATTAAGGGATCTGGCAAATCTGTGGTACTCTTTACTTATGTCTAAAATAGTTTTAGTTCTAAGAGATGTTCTTTAAATGTCTGCATGGGTATGCCTGATGCAGGGCATGTTCGAGCTCCAGCTCCTCTGGCTTAGCCGCCGGTTCTTTGGTCAACACGAAAGTCAAGTCAATTGGTTCGAGAAGACGAAAATAACTATGCTCAAACATAAACGTATTGCAATTACATATACTCTAATAGAGTCTTGGAAAGAAAGCCAAAATCTCTTCTAAAACTAATATTAAGGAAACAAATCATAACTTTTTTTTTTGGTAAAAGGTCAAAAAACACCTGGGAGGCCTTCATTCATATTCAACACGAATGGTCTCTTTAGTAAAACCCTCCCCATAAAGTGAAGGAAAACCAATAGTAATAACCTCCACGAGATCAGCATCAAAATTGACCTCAATAAGACATCTAGCAAAACTACTTCTACCCCACGAATCCTTACACATAGAGGTCGTGTAAGAATCAAGCATAATAGGTTTACCAATAAAAGTAGTGATCAAACTAATACCATCATCTTAAAACACTTGAAGAGGAACATCATGCAATTTAACCCATACCGGAATGCTAGTCAATTCTTCCTTACGCAAACAAGTATCCGTAGACCATTTCTTGAGAATAATTAGAGATTTGCATATAATCCAACGACTACCTTCCAAAACAGCTTCTACACCAGCCAATGCATCAAATTTGAAGAAAAAGAAGCCTTTGAAATTCATCATAATCCTTTTTAGGCCATGTTTCGCCCAGTTATTCTTAGCATGCCTAGTATTCAACAACTGAAAACACCATCCTTTTTCCCATAAAATAGCTATACAAAGTATGTTCTAAACGAGAGCTAACCTTTTCAACCACTTTGTGAGGAATAGAGATGTTAACACCTTCAAATACGGGTTCATATTCTACTTGTTCCATTAATATGCTACTTAATAACTTTTTAAATTTTCTGACAGTGTTCTTACAGTTCATATCCGAGGAAAAGAACTAGTTTCAGGATCTACTTTAAAGGGTTGTCTTCATCTCGTAGATCTTGTTGGAAGTGAGAGGGTGGACAAGTCAGAAGCCGTTGGGGAGCGTCTGAAAGAAGCTTAGCATATTAACAGATCTCTTTTAGCACTTGGAGATGTCATTTCTGCCCTTGCCCAAAAGAGCACACACATTCCTTATAGAAATAGCAAGCTCACTCAAGTATTGCAAGATTCTCTAGGTGGGCATGCTAAAACACTCATGTTTGTGCTTATAAATCCCAAGACTAATGCCACTGGAGAGACGATCAGCACCCTCAAGTTTGTTGAGAGAGTTGCCTCAATTGAACTAGGTACAGCTAAATCTAATAAAGCAACTGGTGAAATCAGAGTGATGAAAGATGAAGTATGGCTATTTCACATTATATTCTCTTTTAGTAAGCAAGAAAAACAATTGCTAAATTGTTCTTTTATGACATATTTTTTCACTCAGATATCCCATATGAAGCTATTGTTGGAGAAAAAAGAAGCAGAGTTAGAACAATTGAGAAGTGGGAATGCACGAACTGCAATTTCACCTGTTCGCATGCCAAGGTGTAATCCTACAAACAGTTTGAGGCCTGATGCTAATCATCGCCATGTTGATGAAAATAAGCCTTCTGAGGTTAGTCCTAATATGATATGGGGAAGATCAATAGTTAGTTCCTTAACGATTGGTAATCACACACATAATCTCAGTTTGTAGGTAAAAAATGATAACACCATAGTCAGTTGGTTTAAGGAGGTAAATTGGGTGGGTTAGGTAACGGGTCAAAAATGGGATGTTCATTTGTATGGATTTACTCAAATGAATGCATTTTAATTGTCATACAATGGATCTAATCGTATGAATGCATTTTAATTGTCATACAATGGATTTACTCAAATGAATGCATTTTAATTGTCATACAATGGATCTAATGTTCATTTGGGGTTGCTGTTGTTGGCCAAATTCCAGATGAGCTCAACACTAGTAGATTCATAAGTGGTGTGTCTAGGACGGTGGTGGCTAGGGCGGGAAGGTGCTTTTTGTTCTTCTTTTACTGCTATATATGTTAGTAAGTGAATGGGAAAAGGTTGTTAGGGCACATTATAATGTTTTTAGCTACATAAAAGACGGAGTGGCAATTCTAAATATTTTGATTGCTGTGTTATCTATTTCATTGTTGGGAAAATTGTCCAAAAATACATCCAACTTGCCACCTTTTACTATTGTATGCTATGAATTTTTTTTTTCCTAATTGTATCCATAAATCTGACGTGGCATGAGTTAATTACATAAATTTACATGAATCGTCCCTGTGGCTCAAACAATTACACCATTCGTCCTTGAAACAATTACATAAAAGGTCCCTGTAGCTCAAGATTTAAAATATTTGCATCGTTAGTCCTGATTGAGTTAAAATATTTGCATCGTTAGTCCTCATTCAGTTAAAATATTTGCATCGTTAGTCCTCATTGACTAGTAAGTTAAAGTATTTACATCGTTAGTCCTCATTGAGTTAAAATATTTGCATCGTTAGTCCTCATTGACTATTGAGTTAAAATATTTGCATCGTTAGTCCTCATTGAGTTAAAATATTTGCATCGTTAGTCCTCATTGACTATTATTACGTTTTTATCACTTTTCATCCGTTTTTCTCATGTTTTAATAGGTTTTTATCAGTGTTCGTCCGTTTTTATACGTTGTCATTCATTTTTCTTATGTTTTTATCTGTTTCTTCCATTTTTCTCACGTTTTCATATGCTTTTATCCGTGTTCATACACTTTTATTCGTTTTCGTCTATTATTTTACGTTTTTATCTATTTTTTTTTATGTTCTTATCCATTTTCATACACTTTTAGTCCTCAATGATAAAATTGTTTCTGTATCGATTTTAAATCACGATTTTGACCCCTTTCTGGCCTGAATCATCAAAAGTGTAAAGCACGAAAGTTGTCCAGAATAATGCTTTACATCAATATGCGTGGGATTTTAACCTGAAATTTCAAAACAATGGCTGTTTACAACCAAAACTTAAGCGGTTTTTGACGAAATTCATAACTTATACACTTATAAACTCTTGTAAATCTTATAAGTTTGATGATTTACACAACTTATAACTTATAAGATTTACAAGTGTTTATAAGTTATGAATTTGGTCGAAAACCGCTTAATTTTAATAATAAACAGTCATTGTTTTGCAATTTTAGGTTAAAATCTCACGAGTTTTGATGTAAAACATCATTCTGGACAACTTTCGTATTTTACACTTTTAATGATTAAGAGCAGAAGGGTTTAGGGTTTAGGGTTTAGGGGTTAGGGTTTAGAGTTTTGGGTTTAGTGTTTAGGGTTTAGCGTTTAGGGTTTAGAGAACCCTAAACCCTATCTAAACATTAACCCAAAACCCTAAACCCTAAACTCTAGACGAAAACAAATAAAAAACGTAAGAATAGTCAATGAGGACTAACGATGCAAATATTTTAACTCAATGAGGACTAAAAGTGTATGAAAACGGAGAAAAACATAAAAAAAGTAGATGAAAACATAAAATAATATACGAAAACGAATGAAAGTGTATGAACACGGATAAAAACGTGAGAAAAAAGGAAGAAACGGATAAAAACATGAGAAAATGAATGAAAACGTATAAAAACGGACGAACACTGATAAAAACCTATGAAAACATGAGAAAAACGGACGAAAATGTAAGAAAAACGGACAAAAATGGATAAAAACGTAATAATAGTCAATGAGGACTAACGATGCAAATATTTTAACTCGATGAGGACTAACGACGCAAATATTTTAACTAAGAATAATCAATGAGGACTAACGATGCAAATATTTTAACTCAATGAGGACTAACGATGCAAATATTTTAACTCAATGAGGACTAACGATGCAAATATTTTAACTTAATAGTCAATGAGTACTAACGATGCACATATTTTAACTCAATGAGGACTAACGATGCAAATATTTTAACTCTTGAGCTACAGGGACCTTTTATGTAATTGTTTCAAGGACGAATGGTATAATTGTTTTGAGGCACAGGGACGATTCATGTAAATTTATGTAATTAACTCCATGCCATGTCAGATTCATGGATACAATATGAAGAAAGAAATTTCGTGTATATAATAGGAAAAAAAAAGTTAATAGCATACAATAGTAAAATGTGATAAGTTGAATGTATTTTTGGACAATTTTTTCTTCATTGTTTGTTGATTAAGTTTTGTGCAGTCCAAATATAAAGATAATAAGAGTTCATTTTTAAATGTATTGCAATCAATTTGAATAGTTATTTGGTGGCATTATATTGTTATTGATGTAATTGCTGATCCAAAAAAATAGTTTTGTTAGGGTATCATCTATAATGGCAAAGGCCAAGGTCCGCAAAGATGACGGTGAAGAATGAACTAGTTTGTGTAGTATGGAGTTGTTTCAAACATGACTACAACTCTGATATTTCTTTGATGGGCTCATTGTGTCGGATAACCATTTTTCCATCCCTTGAATTACTTTAGTCAAACATTTAAAAAATTTGGTAGAAAAATTTGGTTGAGAAAAAAAAAATGAAATTATGCATGGCTTATGCATGAGCTCCTTTTTTCTTTTACTTTCATACTTAAGTGAGATTAAATGTTCTATTTTGGTTAATTAAGTTTACAATCAAACCATAAACTTTTAAAAATGGGTCAATCTTAAATTTGATTTTATTAACTTAAATGTAAAATAATCGGTTTATATATATATATATATATATATATATATATATATATATATATATATATATATATATATATATATATATATATATATATATATATATATAAAGGTATCTTTCGAGAAGATTTTGAGACGAAGCAAACCAAGTTCTAGTTTTTCCAAAAAAACCAAGTGGTGGTGTGAACCACAGCATCAAAGCAAGATTTTTCCGAATTGTTATAATTAACCGTGTCACTCCAAGATTTTTTCTTGTAAATCACATTGTCTAAGTGATGGACAAATGTTTAGAACGAGTCTAGGTGATTTCCTCTGAAAAATATTTAATGCACTACAAAAAAAAGTCTCGACCCACATTTAACATACGATCATTTAAAGTTGGTATAACATGTATTTACTTACAGCCATAAAAGCCAACTAACCAAATACCTACTACTCACTTCATTTACTCACAAAAAGGAAAACACACACCCACTTGGCCACTTTTACCCAAGGCACTTTCATCCTCACTTTTTATCTTTTCTATGACTTTCTCCACAAGTTTTTTTTCTGACCATGCGCTGAGAAAACAATACCATTTGTAAGATCCATTGATAAATAATGTGACCACTGAAAATTGCTATGAACAGATCTAACAGTGAATATTTTGGTTTAAAACTCGTTCCAATTCGCGCTAATAAATATTTCAAATTAAAAGTAGTGATACATAGGCTTAAACTATAGACCTAAGAACCCAATTCATTCATTCATTTTTTACGTGTAGAGTAGTTAAAGGAGAAATGATCATAAAAACAATTTGAAAGCTAGTTTCTCTTATTTGTAGACCTCATGTTGCTGCAAATATGATATGCCATTGATAAAAAGTTGATGAAAAAAGAACAAGCTTAGCCAATCTTCACAACTCAAGCCAGAAACAGTAGATAAGCAAAAATTAAATGTAGTAAACTGAAATTTGCTCAAACATTAAATGCCTTTTTTTCATTTATCACTTTCTTATGTTTTGGTTGGTGAGGGTTTAAAATTGTATACTTAATGTCTTCTTAGTTCTTATCATCTTGTTGGCTATAAAATACACTTGTCCATCTCAAAAACCTCTCACCTTCAATTCTACCCAAAGTTTTTTTCTTCATTGAATGAAATATATAAGTGTGAGGTTAGTATTACATGTTTTTTGCTCAGATCTTTGAGGAGATAGATATAAAATTATTAAATGTCGTTGTTCTTTGAATGAAGCAAATGTATACAACATGTTTCTTGTTCAGATCTGTTAAATTTTACATGTTTTTATTTTTTATTTATTTATTTATTTATTATTTTTTGGTTCAAAGACACATCTATGAAATTGGGCATTGTTAGTTATTTCATGTTTTTTTCTCCATGACAATTTTTTCATTTTTTTCATTTACAATTTCAAAAGTCAGTAAACATCATTCATTCTTGCACACTATTATGTTCTTCAAGTGAATAATTTGAGTTTACAGTATGTTTTCAGCTTTGTATATGAAAAACCATAAAAGATTCTTGTTTCAAACTTGTTTAAAGGAATTTAATAGTCTCAACGCTTTGAATTTTATAAGGAATTTATAAGTCTTTATTGGTTTCACACAACACAACGGCATCTCAACAACATTTTCGTTTTTCAGATCTCTCACACATATATACAGCTGACCGGTTCTATGACCACCATACAACCTCGAGTGACGTCATCTGCCACCATCTCCAAGGTACGTGGTACACATTCTGTTTTATGTTGTTGTAACAAACATAACGCAACATATGTGAATAATCAAGGTTACTAATTACTTTGTTCACCATTTCAGAAACCAAGAAAAGACAAGATCGACATTAGTTTTTTTGTGATTCATCATTGAAATAGGCTGTCTTGGAAATGTTTGATCTAACAGGTATATTGTCATTCTTTTTAATAATTTTCCCTTTATTCTCAATACAATTTTAATAACCCCCAACTATTTTGTTAGATCTTCCAAGAAGCAAAATGAAATGAAAATCCACTAGGGTTGAGAAATATAACATAAACTTATTTAAGTTTCTAAACGTATACTTAGACCTCACATAGTAGATGTTCTTCAAAGAATTTTGTAGGATTTCACAAGACTTGGATTACATGTGTCATGTATTAAAAGTTGTTTGTAGTTAAAAATAGGGTAAGCAAGAATGAATCATGATAATAATGAAGCTTCTTGTATATTATCTATCTTTTTGTTAGATGTGGATATGGGAAACTAAGAAAAAACTAGCTTTTGGTATATTATCTATCTTATCATAAGAAACATGTTACTTACATCTTTTTTGGTAATCTAGCTTGATTCTTGCACGGACTCCTCACTGACTGGCTACCATGAACTTGGGTTAAGAGATATAGGGGGCTCTCAACGTTCATGGCTTTTAGTTTGTGGGCTTGGGGCTTGAACTCTTGGTTTTGAATATTTAAGCTAAGTTGGTATGGAATTTTTATAATAGAAGTTGGTTTGAATTAATCTTGGGGAGATGGTTTAAAGAACCAAGCTAAAAGTAGCTAGCTACACTATATATTCATTTGGCCTTCAAATGAAAAATGTTCCTACCCTCTATGTGTATAGTTTATGTTAAATTCTAAGGCTATAATATTGAGTTCAACATTGTTACTTAAGTTTACCCATTACCGAACCTGCCCACCCCACATGTTGTCACCTCTACTGCGTAGAAACAAATTTGCTGTTTCTCAAGTATTTTCTTTGAGAAGTGTTATAGGTAATCGATATAGTACTCAAGAAGGCTGATATTAATTGGTAACATCTGAAAAATAATTGATATCCGGTGAATCTAACATCTGATCATCAACCAATCACTAATTGCAACGTTACAAATCATAACTTATAACTCTTAATAAGCTAAACAAATCTTTATATAAAAATAACATAATGCCTAATATTAAAAGATAGATTATGACAATTGTAAATTGTCATCTTTACCCTTTCATCTTCTTCAAACCAATTGACTTTACTTTCGTGTATATAGGGCGGGAATTTACAAACGAAAAGCAGACTTCATAGTTTATGTGGCTCTAGTACGCCGGGAGGGTACATTCAAAAGGTGCCTTGCTGTAAGTATCTTAGTAACTTTTTACACAACAACTTTTAACTCGTAACATGTTCATAAATAAAGATTAGTAACTTTGAATACTGATTCTTTTCCATTCTTTTCCCAGGCCGCGAGAGATGTACAATGGCTTAGTGATGATGAGATGGCATGTCATTGTGGATACATGATATCAAGTAATGAAAAAGAGAAGCTGGATTGTTTGCTAGACGAATTCTCTCATCAAAAGGCCTCTCCATTGTGGAACTAGGTATATTGCTCATTTTTTTCAATATATATACATATGTATATATTGAAAAAAAATGTGATCGCCAAAATTAGTTCTTGCTCGACTTTCTTTGATAAGCAATCTTAGCCTTCAACCTATTTGACCTGTTCTGTTTTTACTAAAAAAATTATCTTTTTGTTAACCTGTTAGAGATAAAGACACGTCCCAGATCCATTTAAGTATGAGATTTAAAATAGCTTTTTTCTTTTTATAGGCAAGGCAGTCGGATATAAAACTACTGAAGCAGTTTATGGATTTGCTCTAAAGTAAGTTCTTCACGCTTTTGTCATATTAACCCTTTTGTACTTTATTATTCTCAACTTGATGTAATCAGATTTTTATTTTCAAAATGTTTTATATTGAATTAAGCAATGTAACATAAGCTATTTCCTTTGTTTCATAAAGCGAGACACCCTACTTTCAGGTCTGGTTTCATGCTTATTCAGATTTTATTTTTTGTGTGTTCTTGACAGATATGCTTACTTGAAGAATAACAGATTTGCCGAGTTTCTTTCCATCGAGTTTTGATGAACTGTTTGATGAAAAGGTATTTTTACGATGTTCTTGTATATATTGAATTTCTCATCGATTTGAAATCTTTATGCTGGAATTTTATGATAAATAGGGAAATACATTCGTATATCTGCTACATACACGAGCTATGGTTCTTTCAATTATAAAGAATCCCCGGAGAGGCACCTTCAAGTTAACAAAGGCATGACTTTCTTTTCGTTTCAATGTTGTAACTTTCTCATCTTGGCCCTAATTTTATTATTTCTATTTTGTTCTTGGCCCCAATAGGCGTTCGTTGCCAAAGAACGTGAGTTAGCATTACATCTAGTCCGGTTTACCGATGTAAGACCAATATCTTAACCAACTTCTACTACTTCACATGCAAAATCTCACTTTAAGTTACAAAGCATATGTTTTGGAATTGAATATGATTGTTTAAATATACAGGAGGTTAGAGAGTCTTGTTTAGCTATGGTGCCACATATTTTGTGCCAGTATCTTTGGGATTTGTGCAAGAAATTTACCAGTTGCTACGGCAAGGTATATTTACTTACATATGTTTTTTTTCTCATACAATATTGAATGTAATTTTTGCTTCTCATAAACTAAGGCTGATTTTCAGAAAGTTCGTTTGATTTTCAAAAAGACAAATGTAACTATTTTTTTAATTCCGGTGTATGATTTCGAAAGTTTTGCCATAATCATTGATGTATTGTCTTTCCAAATTCTGTTTTTCCCCTACAATTTTAAGTTGATTTACTAAAAGTTAATTTTATTTTTAAGCGCTTGTGAGGTCCGGCCGGTTGAGAATAGATTATTGCTGTAGTGATGGAAACGTGCTTTGATATTTTGAGAATCAGCCCGGTAAGCATTCATCTATCGTTTTTTTTTCTTTTTCTTTTTCCTCTAGGTGGGGTTTCTTTCCTCTGATCCTGCACTATCTTTTCTTATACAATTTACTCTTTCTGTGAAAGGGCAGTATCTAAGATTTATTTAAGATTTTTGGTTATGTTCTTTAAATTAAATTGGTTTGGGTGTATTATGATAACATTACAACTCAATAACTATCGAGTCAATTCGTGTTTTAATAACTTTGCTATGAAGAATTGAAGTATAAAAATAATATTTTTTTTCAAAAACCAAGCCAAGTTAAATAACTCAAAAGTATTCTGTTAGTTTATATTACGAAAGTTAAGTCACAATTGCACATTGTATACTTCTTTTTTATGTAGACTTCCTCTAGTGGGATACCTTCGACAAGTTCCTAGACCTGTGAATCCGTTCATTCCTTGGTCTGCAGATGTTTCTGATGCTAGGTAGATATTGAAATAATTCATATTTTTAAGGTAAGCTTCTATTTATGTAAAATATATGGGTGTTTGCATAAAGTGTTGTGTCTTTTCATTATTTCATTATGCATTTGAAAAATGAATTTTTGTAGTCTGTAATTGAAATATTATATATAATGCCGGATGAGAGAGTTGTAAGAATCGTTACCGATTCTCATAGGGTTTGTATGACATAATTCAGTTCTTTTAAAATTGTATGGAATGCCCATGCGGTTCTTATATACTCCCAGAAGTGGGGATGTAAACAGAAAAGTATGTGTATATTATAGAGTGTTCGTCTTTTGTTGACCGGCTATATCATGTCTTCAATATATATATTGAAAGTTCTTAGGACTAAAGGAGTGATGTTATCAATCAATTTGCCATGTCAAGAACACGTATTTTTACTGAAGTTGCACTTCTTTCATAATCAGGTTGAAATGTGACAACGGGTGGGATAAACTTTCATAGCATTATTTTCTTATAATCAGTATGTTGCTAACTGCATAATAGTGTCGAGTAGTGCAATCTTCAATGTTGTAAAATATAAATACAAGTCTACTAATTTTCTTTTTGGACGATATATATATATATATATATATATATATATATATATATATATATATATATATATATATATATATATATATATATATTTTTTTTCTTTCACATTTTATACCAATTATCAATAATTCTTACAAGTGTTTTCAATGGTACTTGAACCATAACTTATTGATTGGTGTACAACCCACGTATGTTTGAGTGTTAGAATCCAATTGTGAGATTGATCAAGTATGTTTTTTCATTCCATCCATACAGCTTCCACCTTTGTCAATAGATTATATCATTATCAAGTTTGTGTTGTTCAAGTTACTACGTGTTATGCTACAATTATGATGTACATAATGTATTTGTGGGTCATGTGCAGGAGTGTTTTGATCTCATTTGAGCACAAAGTGTAACTCGTTACCACACCTCGCCGTTCTACGCTGGACACTCGTTGCAACTCGCCAAGCTAGTTGTTGCACCGCTCACCCCCCCCCCCCCCCCCACCCCCACCCCCTTGTTGCAACTCGCCAAAAGTGCACGACGAGCCTTGCTCCTCACCTTTTTGTCAGCCTTGTCATTTATAATTATTTATTGTGTTGTATTTTAGTGAATAAAAAATAAAGTTGTAAGGGTTGGACCTCAAATGAGTAAGTTGAAATTAGTTGTTAGTGAGGAGGGTATTAATTGTGAAGAAGATGTAAGGTGATATGATACCCGTGGGGCCCAAACGAAGAGATTAACCTTGTTGTTGCACACTTGCACCTTGTGCTTTTATGTGTATGTGGGTCATGTCTATTAGTTAAACTCTATATCAAGTAAGTGGTGTGTCGTGCAATAAGTAGAATATCTATTTGACTTATTAGTTATAATGCCCGTGCACGCGCGGGGTTTGTTTTTTTTTGTTTTTTTTTGTTTTTTTTTTAATTTTTGAATCATATATTTTTATTTATTAAAAAACAAATAATTTAATCTTTGTTTTGTTTGATTTATGATATTTAATTATAGTTTTTTACTAGTTATAATGCCCGCGCACGCGCGGGTTTTTTAAATTTTTTTGACTCATATATTTTTATTTATTAAAAAACAAATAATTTAATCTTTGTTTTGTTTCATTTATGATGTTTAATTATAGTTTTTTATTATTAAAAATAATTATTTAAAAATTTTAATCCTAATATTAATTGCATCTTATCTATATTTTTTGTATTTATCTTCTACTTATTTTAATTGCATCTTATCTATTTTTTGTATTTATCTTCAACTTGTGTTATGGATAAATATAAAATGTTACCTAATAAGAAAATAATCTTTTTTTAAATACAATTATTACTAAATAAGGTATGAATGCATTTTTTTGAAATGGAAAATTCCCAATAGAGGTTTTGTTTTATTATATAAAAGATTATTAAAGATAATTATTTAAAAATTTTAATCCTATTATTAATTGCATCTTATCTATATTTTTTGTATTTATCTTGATAAATATAAAATGTTACATAATAAGAAAATAATTTTTTTTAAATAAAATTATTACTAAATAAGGTATGAATCCATTTTTTTAAATGAAAAATTCTCAATAGGGGTTTTGTTTTATTATATAAAAGATTCATGTCAATATTTTCAAACACAAAGCGTTTGATAGTAATGCATTAACTAATTTTGATGTACGTACAAGAAACTCTGTGGTCATGTTTGTTCTTTGGTCATATTTTGAGATAGGTATGCTAAATCATTTGACAAATTTCATTACATGGTGATGCTTTGATTTATTTGTTCACATTATGTGCCTAACAATCATGTTTGTATATACATAATGTATTTGTGATTGATTGTTAAAGTTAAACACATAAAAATTTCATAGATTGTTACTAGATGCCAATGTTAACTATACTCGGAATGAAAGAAATTACAGATTTTTTTGTCAATAAAAAAAACTTAATACTAGATGAGAGGATCATCTAAAATTGAGGATAAAAGAATTACTAGTAACTCTCAACCATATTTTTCAACTACCCACATTTTTCATTCTCAACAACCAAAATTAACTCTCAACCATATTTTTCATTCTCAACAACCAGTATTAACTCTCCACCATATTTACTGCACATATATCTTTCAACTACCCACATTTATAGCTATCTGTCAAAGTAATCTCAACCATATATCTTTAACGATGAAGCAATCTTATACACACATTACTCTCCACCAATCACTTCTAAGTTCTAAGCACAAGGATTGGAGAACAAGACAATCAAAATAAATAAGTAGTAGAGGAACACATTCACACTAACTCACTACACAAACACAACCTACCAAGTATGATGGTCACCATCAAGGACTTTTCATCATGATTTATTAGTGAAATAGGTGTTCTCGGAAGTTTATTTACTTTTCATGGCTTTCATCGAAGGCGAAGCGGTGGGAATTCTCTTACAAATCAGCCCACACGACTCATCCACACGAGTCAAGGTACATTTTACTTTTAAGAGAAAAAGTTGATAGATGATGCTTGTGTCTTTTGACATATCTTGAAAGTTCATAGAAGAATCTAAAACATTTTGAACTCTTTAACAAATTCAACAAAAATCAATTCAGCAAAATACTCTAAAAAAGTCTTATGTTAACTATGAAATGTTGTTTGTGTCATTCCTTGGCTTTCTTGCGTAGGGGAACTTGAGTAGTGATCTTTGAGAATCAATACGGTAGGCTTTCATCTAGTAGGTTTTTTATTTTATGTATTAAAAAAAAAAAAAAAAAAAAAAAAAAAAAAAAAAAAATTGGTATTTGGGTGGGGTTTCTTTCCCCTGCTGTTGCGCAGGACTAACTTTTCTTATACAGTTTACTCTTTCTGTGAAAGAATCTAAGATTTATTTAAGATTTTTGGTTTATGTTCTTTAAATTAAATTGGTTTGGCTGTATTATGATAACATTACAACTCAATAACTATCGAGTCAATTCATGTTTTAATAACTTTGCTATGAAGGATTGAAGAAGTATAAAAAGGATATTTTTTTTTTTCAAAAACCACGCCAAGTTTAAATAACTCAAGTATTCTATTAGTTTATATTAAGAAAGTTAAGTCACAATTGCACATTTTATACTTCTTTTTTTTGTGTAGACTTCCTCTAGTGGATACCTTCGACAAGTTCCTATATGTGTGAATCCATTCATTCCTTGGTCTACACATGTCAGTTAGATATTGAAATAATTCATATTTTTAAGCTAAGCTTCTATTTGTGTAAAATATATGGGTGTTTGCATAAAGTGTTGTGCCTTTTCATTATTTCATTATGCCTTTGAAAAATGAATTTTTTTGTAGTCTGTAATTGAAACATTATATATAATATTTATCAAATTTAACAATCTTATTACAATTTTGGTTAGCTTTTTAATCAGTTTCGAAAGACTAGTTTCACCATGTTTTTTATTAAGAAATGACGCAAACCGGCTACAAAGCCAAAATTAACAATATTTGGATGATTGGGTCCTACATCTTATGGGAGATAACAAATACTAAGGTCTTGCGCTCCTACCACAAAATAATATCGATCATCTCTCTATATTTATTTTTGTTTACTGTTACTCAATTTTGTTTTTGTTTATAAATTTTGATGGTTATTTTAATTTCATCAGGCTTAAAAATATGAATCCTCGGATAGAGTTATTTTCAATTTTTGTGAGCATCTCAGCTGATATTGAAGAGGGTTATCTATGTGGAGACATAGAATTAGTAGATTTTAATGGGTTAGAATATGGCTAGTTGAAGTCCGATAACAAAGATTTGGGCCATGTTTCGTATTTTTCCCGTGATTGGTCTAATCCCTTACCAATACACAATGAATCCTATATATACTTGGGCTACCCGAGCTCGCGTTATACACTTTCTTTAGCTTCTACTATTGAGATTCACACGGATCTCATAGTTACTTCCGAGAAGAATGGAGCGCGTAAAGATGCCTGTTTTGAACTCTCTTGTGGGATGCACGAATATAAGAAGTCTGACTTTTGGCAAAACGACGATAAAAGAACTAAATGTGGCACTATGGCTTTTGAATCCGAAAGTGGATGAGCATGGATGAGCACAAATTTGAACATGGATGAGCATCCCAACAAATATGGGAGCAACAAAACAAAGCCTCATGATTTATCAAGCCAGACATCGATTGTGTAACAAGATTTGAACACCCAATTTGTTAACATAAGCAACAAATAGTCTCCAACATATTATAGTTATGATTTTAAAGTTTAATTACGTAGATACGTTCTTTTTTCTTTATCTTATAAATCCGTTTAAAAACCTAGCCATACTTGGATTGAACATAAGAGTATGGGGTGTCATGGCGTTTGAGCCACACCATTCTTACGTGGAACACCAAATTGCGTCGTCATTCAGGCGTTATCGCACCACCCCATACCAACGCCATTTCTCAAGTGAGTAAACTGGCGCAGCGCAATTAAAAAAAAAAAAAAAAAAAAAAAAAAATAGGTAACCATTTTTACACACTATAGAAACCCTTTTACACAACCATTTTTATATGACTTCCATTTCTATTTTCATTTCTTTATACAAACTATACTTAAAAAAATTGTCTCAACAACCAAATGATCCGTTTTTCAACAATTTTCTCGGTATGTCACAACAACCCAATTTTCCTCTGTTTGGTAGCTAATACACTATGCTGTCATACACACCCGAACAATTGTTTCATCAACAATAACAACTATTTAACCAACAATTTCAACATCTTCAACGAAATCCACCACAATTCCAAGCATCACAGTAAACACAACCACCACCACCACCACAAGAAACCCGCGAAGAAAAGACGCAAAGAAAAAGAATAAGAGCCACAAAAAACGTACCACAATCGACATATTTGACACAACCGATGAAACGACACGACCTCATAGTCGTTGGACATCCCCGCCGTCCTTTGGGGATACTTTACAAAATTAGTTTAGACTCAAACAGGAAGCCTCTCAATCGGTGTACGAGGTGGCGAAGGAAAAAGACCGGACAATAATGCGGTTGTAAGAAATAAGGTTTCTTGGCACTAGCACCGCAGGAATGTCGGGCGAGGATGCAGAGATGATCAACATGCAAAAAGAAAAAGTACATCGAAAATATAGTACGAACCGCAATTATAATTTTCTTATTTTTTTAATTTGGAATTTGGTTGAAGAATAGAAATAAACTTTTCCAAATGTACCGATCTAGTACGTGAACTTTTTTTAAGTTGTACAAATGTAATGAGCTTTCATAATTGTTCCAATTTGTTACGTGATGATAACGTGTTATACCTGAAAGTCTGACACGTAGCACCATTTATAATGTGACACATGATCATCACGTCCGGAACGCTTATGAAAGTTCGTTGCATTCCTACAACTTAAAAAAATTTCGCGTATTAGATTGGTACTTTTGGATAAGTACATTGCTATTCTTTGACCAAATACCTTTTAATTTTTGTATTGTAATTTGTATTTTTATTTGAATTAATGAAAAACTAGTTGATTTGAAAAAATGAGAAAATAAAATAAAATGATGAGTTTGAGTGATGAATGTATGAGACTATGAGTATTTTAGTGTGTAAATGTAAAAGGTAGAATGGTAAGGTGACAATAAGATGTAAAAACGTCTCGAGCCATGGCATTTGGAAACTATAATTTTTATAAACTATAATATAAACCATGGAACCGTACATATATCTTATGAAAATTTTAAAAATTTGTAGGTAATAAAACATAGAACTATCAATAACTCAACTACTCAAGTGCATGCGTTTTTGGTCTTTAGGTTACCCACAACAAGGGGGTCGACCATCAGATTGTTCTGGGCCAGTTAAGGTCGGCTCCGCTGCAACATGTGGGTCGTTGTCGATCGTGGAAGGCAATCTGGACAAATGGGGTCGTGAACTCGACCGTGGTCGAGTGCTTATTTACCAAATAAAAAAATGCACACTCTCCCTTCTCTCTCTCTCTCTCTCTCTCTCTCTCTCTCTCTCTCTCTCTTTTAATTTTTTTTTTTTTTACTAAAAAAAAGGGTAAAATGCAAAAATAGTCCCTAAACTATCACGAAATCGCAAAAATGGGACCAAGACAAAAAGTCACGCAAAACAGCCACTAACGTTACGCAAATTTGCAAAAAAGCCACCGAGAGGCATTTTCCGTTAGTTTTCCCGTTAAGTGCCATGCCACTGAGGGCATTATCGTCATTTCATGGATCTTCTTATCTCCCGCCAACCTTTCGAGGACTATTGTGACATGACCTCAATGGCTAATTTGCAAAGTTATTTTCATGTTTTCATATTAAATTGTCAACGCCTTCACACACACACACACACACACACACACACACACACACACACACACACACACACACACACCCGTAATCAAATAATTATCATTTTCTTTTCCAGTAACATGTCTCGTTGTCTTGATCTTGTGATTACCTGTAACTCGTTTGTCATATCGGAAATGATGTTAACCCATTACCAGCGAGAGGTTGAGGAGGACATTCATCATGCACAAGAGTTGATGAGTAGGTGCCAAAAACTGTCTAATATGCTCCTTATTAGGGGGGACCTGATTTTGGAGCTCTAAAACTTAAGGGGCTCGAGAACTGCAAGGGCCAATGTGAACAAGCTTAGGAGGATTCAATCAGCTGATATGAGAAAGATGAGGGGGTTGATGAGGATGCTTAGGCAAACAAACGACAACATTGTTTCCAAGATTGAGTTTGCTGTGAGGCAAACGTACATGTGAAGGGGTTGGGTGCTGGAGGCTGGGATGGGTTCTTTTGTTGTGTTTGTTGTGTATGATGAATGTAGGTAGTAGGTGGTTGGGCACTTGTGGAGTCGTGGTTTCTTTTGTTCGTTTTGGTGCCACTGTCGTAGTGTCGTAAGCTAGGTAGATGTAGGTAGGGGTTGTGGTTTCCCCTAAGGTTGTAAATGTATCCTTAGGGTTTATGAATGGAAGGGGTCGTTTGATCCCGTTTGTCTTGATATACATTGTTCAATTCGTATCACAAACACATTCACAAACATGAAACTGACAGAATTGAAACCATAATACAATACACAAACACATACATTTAAATGCTACTAATCGAAGCAAATAATAGAACCACAAAACAAACACAAACATATTCATAGTAAAATGCTATTAATCAAAGCAAATGAAAGAAACACAAAACAAACACAAACATATTATGCATAGGAGTCAAGCTTGACTAAACATTTAACCCCATATGAAATACTTCAATTTACATAATATTGTTCGGCATGTACCAAAAAGATGAACCCATCACAATGCCTGCCACACCCTTTGGTGTATTCGAAACAGAGGTAGAATACTTCAAGTTACATTAGTCAAATTACATTAGTAAATACAACCAAATTAAAGTGTTTTAGTTTCTACACATTACATATTCCCAATAGATGAACCCATATGTCAATCTTCAAACCTTCTATTGGATGAACCAACATGTGATCAACAACACCTGCACAGTCAATATATGCAATGAAATGAGGTTAATATAATAGGCAATGCAATGTGTCCAAAATATTTGCTAAACAGTTCATTAGACTCACCTAGTCAAAATAACACCACATTGTTACCCATTGATCTTGGTGCCCGTAGACCCAGTACGCAATTAGTGATTCTTGGTCTCAAAATACCACCACCCTTTGCTCCCACATTCACTGAACCAACACCTGTTGGGTTCTTCATAGAACCACCGTCTCTAATGACAATACCAGCCGGTTTGTTCCTGTTAACAACATCAGCCTCATCAACCTCATCAACCATCTTTCCTTTTCCCTTATCCACAGGCCTCTTCACCCTCTTTTTATGCTTCCCGAATTCTGGTTGTGAAGCATGAACATCATCCACTTTCCTATAAGTTTTTGAAGTGCTAGTCCTAAAAGGAGTTGAAGTAATAGAGCACCGCAAGCTAGCATCTTCTTCTACCCACCCAACAACCTCCCCACCATCACCCTCTGCATCAATGTTGTTTAAATAGTAGGGAGATAATACCTGTTTTGTGTGAGCAACAAACAAGTCTACAAAACCGGCACAACAACCTAGCTCAATCATTGTATGCACATCATTGTCTGTGTGAATCAGATTCAAACCTTCTTCTAATGATTTTCCAGGCAAACAAAAGAACACAACCCATTTTTCTTGTAACACCCCGAAAAATAGAACTGAGACAGCGGAAGACTATCGGGGTATTACTTCACAGATACATTGCCATGATCATAGAAAACGACAATAAAGAGTCGTTTTAAGAAAATTCGTTATCATTCTTCAAATCGTTAAATCAGAGTAGCCACAAAGAGGTTTAAGAAGTTTAGAAAATACATAATAGAAATGTCTTAAATAACTTTGAATGATAACATTTTTGAGGAAATCCAAATGAGTGCCCTGTTTCCCCACTCCGTGCCACAAGTGCGAACTAGATACCTGAGATAAAACATGCTAAAAGGGTCAACACAAAGGTTGAGTGAATCCACAGTGTTTAAGTAATAATAGTTTGAACACAAGTCAAATGGTAATGAAATGGTAATAATGTAACATAGGATATTGCACTAAGCCTCATGACACGCAAACCTTAACATTGTACTGCTACCATAAGTGCTATATAAGCTCTTAGGGGAAAATAAGCCTACACATAATAATATGATATAGGTAAATAGTGCCCTCGGATACTAGGAGGTTGCCAGGTTCCTTTGATATTCAAATATAGTGCATTCGGTTACCATTTCAGGCTAACATCAAATGGGGCGTCAACTGCCAATAGATCTATTCACTATATTCGCGTTCACTCGCAAGTGATTAATGGTTCATGAGATGAGGGACTTGTAGCAACAGCGTAACTTAGGCAATATCAATCAGGATAGCATACAGAAAAATACTTGTGTTCAGTTTTATAGCATGTATCTCCCCACGGAATTTGAAAACATAGTAAAAGTGGGACTATGAACTCACCTCAGTAGTAGTAGCAGAAAAGTAGCAAAGTCAAATGGTAAGTGCTAGCTCCGACGCGTGACCTAGATTAGTATGGCATACTTTAGTTAACAATTTTTGTTTAGGACTTGTTGAAACGTTAATAAGTTTAAAGTTTTCAAAATGTTCTTGGTATTATTGCTTGTGTGGCAGCCTTTTAGAAATAATATACGACATGTTTGGGTAAATTGGCTCTTAGAGGTGTATACGTTCACACGAATGGGGCGAAAAGTACTTGTTAAAAAGTAAATGGAAGACGAGGGCGGAAAACTAGTCATTGACGATTTTTGAGCGTTGTTGGAAAAAGGGTGAAAAAGGGGTTTATAATATATATATATATATATATATATATATATATATATACATATTTATTCATTGAATGGTCGTTTTATAATTTTTTTTTTTTATAAAACTACATTGTTCGTTATAGTTATTTTGTGTATGAAAGTCAAATAGACGATATGAGTAGTTAAACACGTGTGATATTTAAAAGTTGAGCCATGGTGTGTTTTGGGATTTATAAACTCAAATAGTGATTATAAACAAAACAAACTTATATGTACGTTATAATTTCTAAAAATATGTTTCGCGCGTATATATTGTGTTCCTATAATTTGATATAAAACACGAAGTGAAAACGTGGTCGATATACGTAGGATATCTGCGAAATACACGAGTATGAGAAACGTTGATAACGAGAAGCATTACTTCGTAATTTGTTGTTGAATAAAAAAAAAGAAATGAATGGTTGATTTATTTTCGAAGTGGGATGACCCAATTTAATACAAACCGAGCGCACCCTAAAAGATTAATGGGCTGGCGTAGTGAAAAGTTTTGGACAATGAGTGGGTTTGCTAAACTATAGGATCAATAAGGGTTGGACAACTTTGATGGACGATTGGGCCTTGGCCCATGACAAAAACTTACGCAATACAAAAGGGAAGAGCAGACCTTTGCTTTACAAAATTTCTACACAAAGTTTTACACAAAATTGTTTTACACAAAATTTTACGCAATACTGCCCAGGTGAGTTTTACACAAAATTGTTTCGATTTTGACACAAGTTTAGACTAAAGCTGTTTTGACCATAACCTGTTTAATATCCCAGTCAACTCATAAGACTTGCTTCTGTATCTCATTTTAACGCAAAAGTAAGGAAATCAAATTAACGAGACCAACATAGACCATATACTCGCGATGGTGCTTGCCCTTATCAATGTAGTGAAATACTTCAAAGGTTTCAAGTAAACTAGAAATATGACATCTTTTCGGAGGGTCACGACTTGATGGCTTAAAGGTGTGTCGAGTCGTGCTCTACATACGGTTCAACACAAACCGATGTCTAAACTTCTACACCATCGAGCAAGACTCTACGCCATCAACTAACCCATTTCAAGCCAATTCAACTTAGGTTAACGCACGATTAAACGGACACATCAAAATATTATTATCACATTCGAGCCAAAATTAAATTCCATGGTTGGTCCTACACTCCAACTTTTATATGCTAACCACACAAGAAAAATTTTAACTGAGATTCCATACGCATATATTTCAAAGGTTTTTAACAAAATTGATATTAACAAAAACTACTTAACAAGTAGAGAGTTTATCATAGATTTGACTTAAAGAAACGAAAACAAGATTTACATAGAACCAGACCAGAACATTACTAAAAACATATATATGTATTCGAATAAACCCAGAATCAACACCAACATATTTACATATTCAAATGAAGCAGAACAACGAGAGATTTAAGAACCTTACAACAGATGATCGGTTAACAAGGAGGCTAATTGAAACTTGAAACCCAAACTCGAATCCGCCACAAGTAATTCCACACACCCTTCGATCTCCAGAAAATCTCTCTCTCAAAAGCTCCGAATATTTTGAATGAGAAAGTTGTAAGATGTGTGAAAACCCATGGGGATCGAGTGGCTTATCAAGAGAAAAATCAAGGTGGGTTTGATTTAATCTTTCCTGAAGGTATGTTGAGCCGTTAGCCAAAAAGGGAAGAGGCTTATCACCGCCAGGTCATCCATCGGGGCTTGCGTTTGACTTCGAGGTTTGGACAAAAGGGTAGTCTCGTGATCGATAGTGACCTCCACTAGTATCCTTGTAGTCATCAGATCCGGCCAAGCTCGCATTTATGGGATGAGAGTGATGTTAGAGCTCATGGGAGCGGTTTAGTGAAACGCAGAAAGAGATGGGGCATGATTTTGGGTGGTGTTGTGATCTGAGTAATGGAAAGGAAAAGGTCAGGTATACCTCTTATGGTTGCCTCGTCTTCATCGCCTGGGGAAAAGAAAGAAAGAAAAGAAGGAGAGGTGTAGGGGGTAAAAGGTAGGAATGGTTTTATCCTCTTAGGTTTATTTAATTTACTCATTTGTATGTATATATTTTTAACTAGTTGTGTTGTACACAAAGTATAAGTGGATTAAAGGTGAGCGTTTAAATTAAGGTGAGGTGAGGGGTACATTTTAATCTAATAATATGTGAGGGGAATTAAACGAGCGTCGGGTTTTATTGAATCCCCGTATTTGATCAATAAGTTTTATGCCATACTATCGTGGTGTCGGTACGCGTACAGTTCTTAATGTATAATAATTTGGCAAAGTTAAATTTCGTTGCATTAGAAATAAAAATGGATGCGAGGGAGATATTGTTGACACCAATCATCGTAATTGTTATAACATTTAGAAATCTTTATATTTCAGGCTCACATTGATTTAAATAATTTGGGAAAATCACGGGTTGTTACAGTACCTATCCCTAATTCTGAATTCCGTCCCGGAATTCTTAGTCCGTGGTAGTGGTCGAGGTCGTCTCGGTGAAAAGGTGCGGGTATTTAGCACGAATCTGGTCTTCACGCTCCCATGTGTACTCTGGTCCCCTGTTCGAGTTCCAACGGACCTTAATGATGGGAATGCGGCTCTGTTTTAGTTGTTTCACATCTCGGTCCATGATTTCTACTGGTTCTTCTACGAAGTTGAGTTTCTCATCGAGTCGAAGTCCTTTGAATGGAATGACGAGAGTTTCATCCGATAAACACTTCCTCAAATTGGACACGTGAAAGGTGTTGTGAACCCTATTGAGCTCCTCAGGGAGTTCAAGCTTGTATGCTACTGGACCGACTCTTTCCAGTATCCTAAATGGTCCCACGTATCTCGGATTTAGCTTTCCACGTTTCCCGAATCTGATCATTCCTTTCCAAGGGGATACCTTTAACAGAACCCTATCCCCAACTTGAAATTCCATAGGTTTTCGCCTTACGTCAGCGTAGCTCTTTTGCCGATCACGGGCGGCCTGTAAGCGCTGTCTAATCTGCACAATCTTCTCGGTGGTTTCATGGATAAGTTCGGGCCCTGAGAGTTGAACGTCTCCAACTTCTGCCCAACAAACTGGGGATCGACACTTTCGTCCATAAAGTGCTTCGAATGGCGCTGCCTTGATGCTAGCGTGGTAGCTGTTGTTGTAGGAGAACTCCGCTAATGGTAAGTGCTTATCCCATCCTTTTCCAAAATCGATCACACACGCCCGCAGCATGTCTTCCAAGGTCTGGATGGTTCTCTCACTCTGCCCATCAGTCTGTGGGTGATATGCGGTGCTCATATCTAATTGAGTACCCAAAGCTTTTTGCAAGGACTGCCAAAAGTGTGACGTGAACCGGCTATCCCGATCTGAGATAATAGAAATTGGTACACCGTGTCGCGCGACTATTTCCTTTACATATAATCGTGCCAAAATTTCCATGTCGTCAGTCTCCTTGATTGGTAAGAAGTGTGCGGACTTAGTGAGACGGTCCACAATGACCCATATGGTGTCGTATCCTCCCGATGTCTTAGGTAGTTTCGTGATGAAATCCATTGTGATCCTCTCCCATTTCCACATTGGAATTTCGGGTTGTATCAATAGACCGGACGGTTTTTGGTGCTCAGTTTTTACTCGTGAGCATGTTAGGCATTTCCCGACGTATTCGGCGATGTCGGCCTTCATGTTTGGCCACCAATAAAGCTTCCTGAGATCCTGGTACATCTTGTCTGAACCCGGGTGAATGGAGTATTTGGATTTATGAGACTCGTGCATGATAAGATCACGAATCCCTCCATAAAGTGGAATCCAGCTTCGGTTCTTGAAGCATAACCTCCCGTCTGATTTCTTTATGAAACCATTCTCACTCTCAGGCATACCATAGATCTTCTCCTTGGGTCTATTTTCTTCTTTGAGGGCTTCAGTCTGAGCTTCTATGATTTTTGATGGTAATGGTGACTTGATTGTCATTCCCAAGGAGCGGACTCTAAGGGGTCTGATTCGCTCCTTTCGGCTTAAGGCATCGGCCACTACATTTGCCTTTCCGGGGTGATAGCGAATCTCACAATCGTAGTCACTGAGTAACTCCAACCATCGGCGTTGTCTCATGTTTAATTCCTTCTGGTCTAGAATATGTTGGAGACTCTTATGATCTGTGTATACCGTACACTTGGTGCCATATAAGTAATGTCTCCACATTTTAAGAGCAAATACTACTGCTCCTAGTTCCAGGTCATGAGTGGTGTAGTTCTTCTCGTGAGTTTTGAGCTGTCTGGAAGCGTAGGCGATCACCTTACTTCTTTGCATCAATACGGCGCCTAAGCCTTGGTACGATGCATCGCAATATACCACGAAGTCTTCACTTCCTTCCGGTAGTGCTAAGATTGAAGCTTCACAAAGCTTTTGTTTCAAGAGTTGGAATGACAACTCTTGCTTCTCTCCCCAGTCAAACTTCTTCTTCTTTTGAGTTAGCTCTGTCAAAGGTTTGGAAATCCTTGAGAACCCTTCGATAAATCTCCGGTAGTACCCAGCAAGACCTAAGAATTGACGGATCTCCGTAGGACTTGTAGGAGACGCCCAATTCCTAACAGCTTCAACTTTTGCGGGGTCTACATGAATTCCTTTACTGTCGATTACGTGTCCCAGGAATTGTACTTTCTCAATCCAAAACTCACACTTGGAAAATTTCGCATACAATTTCTCCTCTTTGAGCAATTTCAGAAGGGTCTTCAAATGTTCCGAGTGCTCCTCTTTACTTCGGGAGTAGATGAGGATATCATCAATGAATACGATTACAAACTTGTCCAAGTAGGGTTTGCACACTCGGTTCATTAGGTCCATAAATACTGCTGGTGCGTTAGTTAAGCCAAAGGGCATCACTTGGAATTCGTAGTGACCATATCGTGTCCTGAAAGCTGTCTTGGGGATGTCTTCTTCCCTAACCCTCAGCTGATGATACCCAGACCTTAGATCAATCTTCGAGTAAACGCTCGATCCTTGCAGCTGGTCAAACAAGTCGTCGATCCTGGGTAATGGATATCGATTCTTTATGGTCAGTTTATTCAACTCACGGTAGTCAATACACATTCGGAAAGAGCCATCTTTCTTCTTGACGAATAATACTGGGGCTCCCCAGGGTGAAGAACTTGGTCGAATGAACCCTTTCTCCGACAACTCTTGCAATTGTTCAGACAATTCTTCCATCTCCGATGGCGCCAGCCGGTATGGGGCTCTAGCCACTGGCGCTGCCCCTGGTATTAAGTCAATCTGGAATTCTACCTGACGAACTGGGGGAAGACCAGGCAACTCCTCAGGAAATACCTCAAGAAAATCCTTTACTACCGGCACATCTTCCGGGCGTTTTTCTTCCGACTTTTTCTCCGTCACTTGTGCCAAAAAGGCGTAACATCCCTTATCGATATATTTTACTGTCTTGACGAACGATATGATGTTGAGACGCGTTTTACTAGGCTCGCCGCGAACAATTAGAGTGCTACCTTGAAACGGAATGTGGACGGCCTTCTCATCACAAATGATCCTAGCATGGTTCTTGGATAACCAATCCATTCCTATGACTACATCGAAACTACCCAGCTTAACAGGCATAAGATCGATTTCGAAGGGCTGGTCAAGTAAAAGTAAGGTACAACCTCGTACTATGGTATTAGTGCTTTCAAGTTCCCCGTTGGCTAATTCGATTTCGTAAGTAGTGTCTAACTGGGTTGGGGCGCGGTTAAGTAAAGATGCAAATGCAATGGAAATGAAACTTCTATCGGCTCCCGAATCAAATAAAACTTTAGCAAGGTGGTTATTGAGTGGAAACGTACCCGTGACTATTTCTGGACCTTGCTGGTCATTCCCTTCTCCCATCACATAAGCCCGTCCACGAGCATTGTTGTTCTGGTTGGCAGTCAGTCTTGGGCACCGGTTCCTGTAATGTCCTTTCTCGCCACATTCATGGCACACTACGGCCACTGGTTGCAAATTAGCGCCGGTGACCTTACAATCTCGAGTCTGGTGCCCGGTCCTTTGACACTTCCTACACTTGACATAACAAGGTCCATTGTGGTGCAGTTTGCATCTGGTACACATGGGAGCTAACCCAGCATAGCCTTTAGTCCCTGTGGGTGCGGCAACATAAGCCTTGGCGGCTTCCTGTCGACGATTCTGTTGGTTGTGGTGATGGTTTCGGTTTTGCTGGTAATTCTGATTGTTGTTGCGGTTGTAGTTGTTGTTGTTATGGGGAGTGTGGTTGTTGTGGGAGTTGTGGTTGTTGTGAGGGTTGTGGTTGTTTCTTCGGTCATCAAATTTTCGTTTGTGGTTGTTGTTGCCATGGGCCTGTCCATACTTGATTTCTCTTTCCAACAACCTCTGAGCAATTTCCATAGCCTCTTCTAGTGTCTGAGATTTGGATGCAATGACATCCCCTTCTATGCTCCTAGGCAGGCCTTCCACATACTTTTCCAGTGTCTTCTCAAGGTCTGGCACTCTGGTTGGGCATAGCACAGCTAGTTCCTGAAACCTTCGATCATAAGTCTTAATATCATCCCCTTTTACCACCAAACGCTCAAACTCATCTTCCAGTTTTCTGATCTCTGTGCGAGTGCAGTACTTTCTTAACATCCTTTGCTTGAAGTCAGCCCAAGTGATTTGGTGAGCTTCCTCTATGCCCATGTTCTGGGCAGTAGTGTTCCACCAGGACAGAGCATCTTCTAGTAGGGTACCAGTAGCAAATGAGACTCTGTTTTCATTAGAGCACCCGCTCCTCGAGAACACTGTTTCAGAGCGCTCGAACCAACGAGCAAGTTCAGATACTCCTTCAGTCCCTTTGAAGTATGTAGGCTTGCAGGCCATAAAGTCTTTGTAAGTACACTTGCGTGTCCCAGATGCCTCGCCCTCTCCATTTGGCCTGTTCGTACTGCTGGAACGTGCCATGGCCGCAGCCTGCTCTCCTAATGCAGCTGCAATACCGTCAGCAATCAGCTTTTGAACCGCAGCTGGGGTCATAGGAGTTGTGGGGGTTGTAGGGGTTGTTGCTGTTGTTGCCTTCTTACGAGGAGCCATTCTTCAAAAAAATCACAATACACACTTGAGAATTTGGTACCAAGATTAACACAATATAAAGAAATATTACAATCAATCCCATAACAGTCGAGGTTACAATGCTATTCAACCACACAATGAGTACATCATCACCAACACAACCATATCAATCATAATAAGTATCACGACATGCTTGAAAAGAAATATAATTTCACAACACACATGACATTCATAATGAGTCACAACATGGCGGTACATGAGAGTAATCATAACATAAGATCAAATACTAGAACAACACAAATCAATATCCATACAATACAATCATAACCAACACGAGGTTTTAATAATCTGATACATTGTTCAAATAACAAGATACAACATTATTAATGCCACATAGGGCAAGCCAGATGTCTCTGCATGCAGTGATACGTCATAGATCTATGGGGCTCCAGGTGCGCCTCCCAACCTCCTCTCCAAGTCTCGAATGATCCGAATCATCCCTAACATCTCTGCATCTCTCGCTCGCTCTCGAGCTCGCACCTCCTCAAGGGATACTCTGAGTGCATGGACTGTAGCAGTGGTAGCAGCTAGCTCCTGTGTCTGATGCTCCAGCATCTGCTGCGTAATCACTGAGATCTCTCGCTGATCCTGCATCTCATGACTCTGAACGTCTAGCCTGTGACCCATCTCAGTAACAGTATCCATGGTCTCCTCCAACTCAGTGCCCATCATCTGAAATACCTGCTCTATCGCCACCCTATGAACCACGAGGTTAGTCACCTCCTCCTCCATGTTCTCTACCCGCTCAAGAGAAATCTCCTCCACAACACCTACAATATCATCGATCCTATCCTCATGCCTAACCAGTCTAGCTGCTAGTAGTGGAACAGTGTGATGCACCTGCTCTCCGGTGACTGGTAGTACTGGTGTAGAACTCTCCCCAAGCTCAGACACTCTCGGGGGTCCCTCTATGAATCTCCAATGACGAATAGCCTCTGGCAGATATGACCAACTCTGGGCATCATCCCCATCATGGGTGTCGGGTGAGGGAACAGTCTCAGTGGCAACTGCTGGGGGTGTGGGAATAGGAGATGAAGTGGTAGGTGGTACAGGCACAGTAGTAGTCTGAGAGTAAAACACAGTAGGTGGCGGCACAGGCGGTAAAGTCTCAGTGGTAAATGTAGGTAGCATGTAGGGGGGAGGCGGAGGTAAAGGAGATGTCGGTGAAGCTAGTGGTGATGGTGAAGATGGTGGTGATGGAGAAAGAGGTAGAGGTAGTGATATAGCAGCAGGTGGGGCACGTGCTCGCTTACGAGCGGTGAAGCAAAGAGTAGGTCCACCTGAATGGTACTTGAACCTCTTTCCAAAAGGCTCAGGCTCATAGGGCTCAAGGACACGCACACGCTTGCGCCGGCGAACCGGGGCAGGCGGTGGTGGGGGTGGAGTGGGTGTAGTAGTATCAACGGTGTCTGAGTCAGATGACTCCCCGTCAGCGTCAGACCCAGAGTGGTGACTAGGAAGTGGGGTGGGGCAATCATCAGCTGCCAAGAACTGCTGAGACTGGAGGTACTGATCCTGGAGGTACTGATCATGGGTCATAGGTCCAATGAGGGGACGGTAAAGTGGTCCATCAGCAAACGAATCATGGGGTGTGGGAGCGACTTCACCCTCCTTAAAGGGCTCCGTCTCTCCGGAAGCATTCCCGGAAGGAACATCAGAGGGGATAGCAGGAGAAACAGGTGGGGTGACATTAGACAGTATGATGGTAGGGGGTGATGCCAGAGGTGCGTCGTCACTGTCAGACAAGATAATAATCGGAGGCGACATAGTACTGTAACATCCCAGAATGATACAAGGTAAAATAAGCCAAAGTAAAATAAGTAAAACGAGTCTTCCCAGTATAAGTAATGTTAAATATTTACTAGCCATGATATTTATAATTTATGCATCATCTGCTAAGCAAATCTCTATGCATGATACTCGTAAAGTGCAGGCACGGAGGGCACAGGGTAGTAAGGTATAAAATAGTTCATTTTGAAACGTGGTTATAGTCCAGTGTTTTGAAAATACACTTGGTTCTCTATAACCATGTCTCTGATACCATTCTGTAACACCCCGAAAAATAGAACTGAGACAGCGGAAGACTATCGGGGTATTACTTCACAGATACATTGCCATGATCATAGAAAACGACAATAAAGAGTCGTTTTAAGAAAATTCGTTATCATTCTTCAAATCGTTAAATCAGAGTAGCCACAAAGAGGTTTAAGAAGTTTAGAAAATACATAATAGAAATGTCTTAAATAACTTTGAATGATAACATTTTTGAGGAAATCCAAATGAGTGCCCTGTTTCCCCACTCCGTGCCACAAGTGCGAACTAGATACCTGAGATAAAACATGCTAAAAGGGTCAACACAAAGGTTGAGTGAATCCACAGTGTTTAAGTAATAATAGTTTGAACACAAGTCAAATGGTAATGAAATGGTAATAATGTAACATAGGATATTGCACTAAGCCTCATGACACGCAAACCTTAACATTGTACTGCTACCATAAGTGCTATATAAGCTCTTAGGGGAAAATAAGCCTACACATAATAATATGATATAGGTAAATAGTGCCCTCGGATACTAGGAGGTTGCCAGGTTCCTTTGATATTCAAATATAGTGCATTCGGTTACCATTTCAGGCTAACATCAAATGGGGCGTCAACTGCCAATAGATCTATTCACTATATTCGCGTTCACTCGCAAGTGATTAATGGTTCATGAGATGAGGGACTTGTAGCAACAGCGTAACTTAGGCAATATCAATCAGGATAGCATACAGAAAAATACTTGTGTTCAGTTTTATAGCATGTATCTCCCCACGGAATTTGAAAACATAGTAAAAGTGGGACTATGAACTCACCTCAGTAGTAGTAGCAGAAAAGTAGCAAAGTCAAATGGTAAGTGCTAGCTCCGACGCGTGACCTAGATTAGTATGGCATACTTTAGTTAACAATTTTTGTTTAGGACTTGTTGAAACGTTAATAAGTTTAAAGTTTTCAAAATGTTCTTGGTATTATTGCTTGTGTGGCAGCCTTTTAGAAATAATATACGACATGTTTGGGTAAATTGGCTCTTAGAGGTGTATACGTTCACACGAATGGGGCGAAAAGTACTTGTTAAAAAGTAAATGGAAGACGAGGGCGGAAAACTAGTCATTGACGATTTTTGAGCGTTGTTGGAAAAAGGGTGAAAAAGGGGTTTATAATATATATATATATATACATATTTATTCATGGAATGGTCGTTTTATAATTTTTTTTTTTTTATAAAACTACATTGTTCGTTATAGTTATTTTGTGTATGAAAGTCAAATAGACGATATGAGTAGTTAAACACGTGTGATATTTAAAAGTTGAGCCATGGTGTGTTTTGGGATTTATAAACTCAAATAGTGATTATAAACAAAACAAACTTATATGTACGTTATAATTTCTAAAAATATGTTTCGCGCGTATATATTGTGTTCCTATAATTTGATATAAAACACGAAGTGAAAACGTGGTCGATATACGTAGGATATCTGCGAAATACACGAGTATGAGAAACGTTGATAACGAGAAGCATTACTTCGTAATTTGTTGTTGAATAAAAAAAAAGAAATGAATGGTTGATTTATTTTCGAAGTGGGATGACCCAATTTAATACAAACCGAGCGCACCCTAAAAGATTAATGGGCTGGCGTAGTGAAAAGTTTTGGACAATGAGTGGGTTTGCTAAACTATAGGATCAATAAGGGTTGGACAACTTTGATGGACGATTGGGCCTTGGCCCATGACAAAAACTTACGCAATACAAAAGGGAAGAGCAGACCTTTGCTTTACAAAATTTCTACACAAAGTTTTACACAAAATTGTTTTACACAAAATTTTACGCAATACTGCCCAGGTGAGTTTTACACAAAATTGTTTCGATTTTGACACAAGTTTAGACTAAAGCTGTTTTGACCATAACCTGTTTAATATCCCAGTCAACTCATAAGACTTGCTTCTGTATCTCATTTTAACGCAAAAGTAAGGAAATCAAATTAACGAGACCAACATAGACCATATACTCGCGATGGTGCTTGCCCTTATCAATGTAGTGAAATACTTCAAAGGTTTCAAGTAAACTAGAAATATGACATCTTTTCGGAGGGTCACGACTTGATGGCTTAAAGGTGTGTCGAGTCGTGCTCTACATACGGTTCAACACAAACCGATGTCTAAACTTCTACACCATCGAGCAAGACTCTACGCCATCAACTAACCCATTTCAAGCCAATTCAACTTAGGTTAACGCACGATTAAACGGACACATCAAAATATTATTATCACATTCGAGCCAAAATTAAATTCCATGGTTGGTCCTACACTCCAACTTTTATATGCTAACCACACAAGAAAAATTTTAACTGAGATTCCATACGCATATATTTCAAAGGTTTTTAACAAAATTGATATTAACAAAAACTACTTAACAAGTAGAGAGTTTATCATAGATTTGACTTAAAGAAACGAAAACAAGATTTACATAGAACCAGACCAGAACATTACTAAAAACATATATATGTATTCGAATAAACCCAGAATCAACACCAACATATTTACATATTCAAATGAAGCAGAACAACGAGAGATTTAAGAACCTTACAACAGATGATCGGTTAACAAGGAGGCTAATTGAAACTTGAAACCCAAACTCGAATCCGCCACAAGTAATTCCACACACCCTTCGATCTCCAGAAAATCTCTCTCTCAAAAGCTCCGAATATTTTGAATGAGAAAGTTGTAAGATGTGTGAAAACCCATGGGGATCGAGTGGCTTATCAAGAGAAAAATCAAGGTGGGTTTGATTTAATCTTTCCTGAAGGTATGTTGAGCCGTTAGCCAAAAAGGGAAGAGGCTTATCACCGCCAGGTCATCCATCGGGGCTTGCGTTTGACTTCGAGGTTTGGACAAAAGGGTAGTCTCGTGATCGATAGTGACCTCCACTAGTATCCTTGTAGTCATCAGATCCGGCCAAGCTCGCATTTATGGGATGAGAGTGATGTTAGAGCTCATGGGAGCGGTTTAGTGAAACGCAGAAAGAGATGGGGCATGATTTTGGGTGGTGTTGTGATCTGAGTAATGGAAAGGAAAAGGTCAGGTATACCTCTTATGGTTGCCTCGTCTTCATCGCCTGGGGAAAAGAAAGAAAGAAAAGAAGGAGAGGTGTAGGGGGTAAAAGGTAGGAATGGTTTTATCCTCTTAGGTTTATTTAATTTACTCATTTGTATGTATATATTTTTAACTAGTTGTGTTGTACACAAAGTATAAGTGGATTAAAGGTGAGCGTTTAAATTAAGGTGAGGTGAGGGGTACATTTTAATCTAATAATATGTGAGGGGAATTAAACGAGCGTCGGGTTTTATTGAATCCCCGTATTTGATCAATAAGTTTTATGCCATACTATCGTGGTGTCGGTACGCGTACAGTTCTTAATGTATAATAATTTGGCAAAGTTAAATTTCGTTGCATTAGAAATAAAAATGGATGCGAGGGAGATATTGTTGACACCAATCATCGTAATTGTTATAACATTTAGAAATCTTTATATTTCAGGCTCACATTGATTTAAATAATTTGGGAAAATCACGGGTTGTTACATTTCTCCCCTAATGCGTGAAAACATATCATCCAGACCTAGGCTAAAGACATGTCTATCACAGACAAAGCCACGAACTGTAGAAACATTCCCTTGTACATACCTTAATGGACCAAATTCAAAGACTCCATTATTGTACATGCGAAACACAACTTCACCCCCATAACCAAGTAAATCTGCCAGATTTTAAATTCAAACTGTCAAGACATACCAGCACCTACGAAACTAATGGTATACATGCTAAAGTCAATGCAGAAGTAGTCAATGAAACAATTATGCAGGCTCAAGTGAAGACTTACTTACAACCAATGTGAAGACTTACTTACAACCAATGTGAACACTTAGTAACCGTAGCAGTACTTTTTTAATGCAAAACACTCTCTATAGCAGTACTTTAGTAATGCCAAACACTCTCACTTATGATATTCTAACACCCTACTTAAAAACATAATACTCTGTTTATCCTAAACTTAGGAAAGGGGATGCATATAAAAGTCTATCAAACATATCATAGCATCCTACGTAAACAAATTTAAAATGGCACATAAATGAAGTATACTACATTAACATACCAAGATCCGTATGCTCTTCCTTCACCTTCCTCTTCTTGCCAGTCCCATTTGCCCTTCCCCTCTTCCTTTTTTCAGTAACTGTACTCGGATTAGAACTCCCCTTCTTCTTCTTCTTGCCAGCCTCCTTCTTCTTGCCATTCCCAACAGGCCATCTCCTCTTCCTTTTTTCTGTAACTGTACTCGGATTACGACTCCCCTCCTTCTTCTTCTTGCCAGTCCCAACAGGCCTTCCCCTCTCTTTTTCTGTGACTGTAGTCGGATTAGGACTCCCCTCCGTCTTCTTCTTGCCACTCCCAACCGGCCTTCCCCTCCCTCTTTTTTTTCTCTGCAACTACCTCATTGGAGCAACGGCTACCACTTCCAATGGTAGGAATAGATATGGCACCGCTAGCATCCACATTTGGTTTGTTGAAGGTTCTGTTCCACATCCATTGAAGAATTTCTTCAATCATCTCCTTCCCTATGTTTGCATACGAACCATACTTGGCAATAACCTTATCACCAAATTCATCCAAAACATCCTCAAAGACTTCATCATTTAATAAAACCTTGCCCCACGACTTTTCGGATGATTCCTCCCCCCATCAACAAAGACTTTCCCTTGTCATTCTTATCATTGTTCGCCATAGCTGGGTTTCATTGTTCCGATTTGATTTTTTTTTTTTTTTTTTTTTTTTTTTTTTTTTTTTTTTTATGTTAGGGTTTGACGGTTGATTTCCTTTACAACGAATATGAATTTTTGGGTTGGTTTTGGGGAGTTAATGTACTCTGAAAAAGCAAATCTAGTAATGTAGTTGCTTTAACTAAATACTTTACGTTGTTTGCAAAAATAGTCCTCGAAAGGTTGGCGGGAGATAAGAAGATCCATGAAATGACGATAACGCCCTTGGTGACATGGCACTTAACGGGAAAACTAACGGAAAATGCCTCTCGGTGGCTTTTTTGCAAATTTGCGTAACGTTAGTGGCTGTTTTGCGTGACTTTTTGTCTCGGTCTCATTTTTGCGATTTCGTGATAGTTTAGGGACTATTTTTTTTTATTTTACCCTAATATTAATTATGCACACATCTAGAGTCCACGTCAGTAGGCTTATAATGATATCCAATATTCTATGATTTATCTGGCTTTATGGTGATCAATTTTAGTCGTTCACCATGTTTATGGTTGTATAAAGTATAAACTCTTCTTTTGTTGGCTACTTGCCTACAACACAAAAAGAATATTAAGCCCGCACAAAGCAGTTTTACAAGCTTGGTTGTTAATATCTAGTTTAATGATAAAGTAAACGGGTTGAATGTGGTCTGAAGTGTATTCAAATTCAAAAAGAGTTGGACGAAACTGTGTTGGTGGGTCTAAACCAATCTTTTGCTTCGCTGATATAAAAATAAAGTATGATGCTGTAACAACTTGGAATTATCCATGAACCCATACTTATATAGGAATCATTGTTGCTTGTTTTTTCAGCTATGGGGTATCGAGCATACAAAAACTTGAAGATTGTTAGACCAAATATGGTGCTCTAGAGCCAGCTCTTTCTTAACGAAATTATGGAATGGCCTGAGTTTTGAGTGGGCTATGCAAAACGTGCATAAGAATAGACAAGGTCAAGTTAGGTTAAGAAAGGAGATCGACACAATATCCATATATGCCTATCCCATACCAGATTGTATGTGTCAACAACATTAGTTGGTTCTTTTTCCAGCTTGGTAGAGTTTGAGAAACTATAGTGTTCGAAACTGTTATTCACTCAGTCATGCGTGTAAATGAGCACAGATATATATTTTTGCTTCTCTCTGAGGGCGTTATGTGCATGCACAAGTTGTACCAAATAGATGAACTGATCTTTTTTATAGGGTCATGGGTCGGTAGGTGAATGATTCAACATCTAGTCAGTACGTGAACAATTATATGGGATCTAATTCAGATATCACAAGGATTGTGGCGTGATAACCAGGGTTGCTATCAATGCCACGGTTCTTACCGATGGTACCAAGCAATGTGATTTTGTAATATGTCAGTGTCTATTTGAGCACATGTATTTCATTTTGCTCAATAAGGATGACTTATTTTCAACACCTTTGAAAAGGATAATATCATCGCCATGTTACGCAATTTTTCTGTAAATACACCACACTTTTTGGAGGTCAAAAAATTTAGGGGCATGCATTGTTTGATTTTGCTCGGTTTTTGCATAAAAGTGAAACCAATCCATAAATATTTGCTTTTTGCATTTCAGAAACCATAAAGTTTCAGTTTTAACCACGGTTTGGTTATCATTTTTTTCCTCTCCTCCACCTCCACGGCCTTGGTGGAGAGTGTCTCCATGGCCGTGGTTTCAACTGCTAGTGGAGGAAATGATATTGATATATATATGACAAGGATTTTCGCTCCTTAAATATACTGTCACTAGAGTTTCTACATGATTTCAAAGAAGATGGATAAGGTGAGAGTGGTGAGTAAAAAAACAAATTAGCTAAATACGTTGTAAATAGAAATAGTAAAACGATCAAACAATGTAAGTGAAGATATGCAGCTTCTATGGAGAGCAATAAGTAAGTTTGAACACACATTGAGACCATTCACCAACTAAACTTAACGAAGAGCTTGTTAGTGTTTCCCATTCTCCTTCGAGACCATTTCTTATTTCACAACATTTGAGGTCCGGCCAATTTCCAGATTTGTTTTCCATCGCCGCAATATCAATTAGCTTCAAGAAGTAATTTGCGGCTTTGAGCCTCATCTGAAGATGCGCCTCTAATCCTCTATGTACAGGGGCTGGCTAATAGAAAAAAATGCATCAAAGAGGAGTACCGAGTAGTTAATAAACGAGCCTAGCTTGTTTAGGCCTATACTCGACTCAGCTTAGATCGTCAACCCTGTCTAGATCCGCCATTGCTTCTATATAACATTCGCCACTGCTTGATCCTGAGTTAGATTCACCACTGCTTGATCCTGAGTGCAACCTTAAAAACCAAGAAACTAATTTAGCTTAAATGGAATTGCGCCATTAGTATGAAATTAAAATGCAATCGACAATAGAGAATCTTTGAAAACAGGTATAATAGTTGCATTTTATCCATGGACCGTCTACCATCTTTTTGAAACTTTAACATCTTTAACACAATAAGGGGCCAAAAGTGTAACAAGTTTTATAATGATACCGTTTATGTAATTGGTATCTAGAGACCAAAAATGTAATTTGGTATAAACTTTAAGGACCATCGTGTAATTTACTTTCTTTTTTCTTTCTACAAAGCTAGTATTATTTTTTTTCCAATAATTTTTGTTTGCCAATATCAAATTTGATATTAAAATAAGAGAAAAATGAAATTAGAAAACAAGGAAAGTGCCTTATTTACTCACCGAAGCTTAGAAGATGCAGCGATAAGTCTTGGGGGAAGATGATCCATTATTATGCCTGTGTTTTTTATAATTAGCTTTTTTAAACATTCTGATTTTCCAAGATCCTTTGCTAGCTTCTCAAGAAGAGCACAACCCTCAAGGTTGAGATAATTCAGACGTTTTAGCATACAAATGCTATCTGGAAGATGTTTAATCGTTGTAGGATACAAAACTAGTCTCTCCAGAGATTCTAATTGGCCAATGTCCTTAGGCAACTTGAGACGACAACATCTTGCAACATTTAGCAACTTCAGACATTTTAGCATGCAGATGCTATCTGGAAGAAATTCAATTTTCTCACTACTCACATATAGCTCTTCTAAATATTCTAATTGGCCAAGATCCTCTAGTAACTTCTCAAGAAGATCACAATCCACAAGGTTGAGATACTTCAGATGTTTTAACATACAAATGCTATCAGGAAGATGTTTAATCATTGTAAATGACAAATCTAGACTCTCCAGAGATTCTAACTGGCCAATGTCCTCAGGCAACTTCTCATGAAGAGCACACCGGTTAAGTCTCAGATACTTCAGATGTTTCAACATACAAATGCTATCTAGAAGATGTTCCATCTTCTCAGAGTACAACGAGAGCTCTGTTAGAGTTGTGGATAAATATTAATACGTATATGTCTAGAATCGAACTCGAGACCATCGGATTGCACACTTTACGTATGAGAATTAAAGTTTAGTAATTTAATATAAAAAGTTATATTTAATTATTAATTACACAAAACAAATAAAGAATGTTAGTAATTGGCGAAAATTGACTAACATACAAAGATAAGGACCATGAATAAAAAATGGAGAACCCTAAACTTGTTCCCTAAGTTTTGTATCCTATAAAAGCAAAGTCAAGGATTTTAATTGGATGGCTCTTGTACACGTTAAATTGAAACCTTGATTTTCTCCTTGTTTTTTTCGACATCATCACAGATAGCATGCATGATTATATCAATGCATGTGCATGGGAATATATTATAGTTTTCTCATCTTTATTTTTCTGTGATCTACTACTACAATAACACAAATGGGTTTCAGTGTTTTTCTTTTTTTTTTAAGTCGATTAATTTGTTTTTTATTAAAACAAATATTGTTTTGTGTATACTTTAACTAGCATTAACTTTAATTCATTATTAGTACGTGTGTATAAGAATGTGGTACAATCATACTATTGATTGTATCTTGGATCGATTAACAAAACGGTAAGGGGTTAATCAATAGATCCCTAATTCATATAAACCCTAATTAGGGTTCATCCAAGAATTCAAGATTGCATACGGTACGTTCCTATTTATGTTTTTTGTTAATAATTATATGTTATACTTGATCCATAGCTTCCGCATACGTGTATACTTTGATTATGGTTTAATTATATGATTGTCATGTTATTTAAATTCTAACAGTGGTATCAGAGCCATGTATAACATGTAATTAATTACTTAAAGATAATAAAAATTGTATCTTTAATAGTTTTAGATACATGTTTTGGATCTAGGGTTTTTTCTTTAAATTTTTTTAAATTTACGAAACCCTAACCCTAATTTTGGGGGGGGTCGTTTTTTTTCCATGAACCCTAATTAGGGTTTGTGGTTTAAATTAATTAAATTGTAATTAATTAGAAACCCTAGGTCATTAACCGGTTAATTGAACGTATCTATGTGACCTAATTGGTAATTGTTATGCTTTGATCCGTGACGAAACATGCATGTTAGTCATGGGTTATTTATTGTTTATTAATTGTTAAGCTTTTTCACATGTTTAGATAGATCTAATATTCGGGAAGACCCCATAATTATTAAAATCAATTATGTGCTATGTGGTATGTGATTAGCTTTGGCCTACGCAATTGACTTGCCAATGTATGTGGCTCACTTCCATTAAGAGGTGAAGGCCCTAGTTAATTATATGCATATAAAAACCTAGAATTGTTTCACCTTTATAATTGTTATGTTATTAGTTGTTTTGATTTGTCTTTATTACTTGTTTTATTGTTTAATTGTTGGACACGTTTGTAAGCAATAAAAGGGTAATTTTTATAAAGAAAAATTAAATCGGACTAATAACGGTGAAACAAAAGTGATAAAGTAAGAATCTTGCAAGGTCTTATGTGCTGCTAGTGGTCCGATTCGCATGGTAATCAGCTCCCAGGCGAGACTAGCAAGATCTAAACTTTGTTACTTAATTTTAATACTAAAGTTGTAAACTTTTTTATAGATTGATGTTTTTGGACAAGAATTGTGGTAAAAGTAATGATTTTTAGACAAACTCATAATAGTGGATTGAAGGTTTTGAAAAGAGCCTAGAGTCTACCTTGGTTTCCACGCCTATGAGATTGTTTAAAGAAAATTACCTATATCACTATTCTATGTGCAATATCATCTTAAGGGTGATTTACCTCAATTCCACTTTGGTGGATGATAATTGAAGGTACTTCTTTAATTGGTGAACCCAATACCTCTATAGAAAACTTTTGACTTTATCTTGCTTAAAATTGGATATATAAAAATTGTTTTGAAAACTTATGCTATAAAGATGAGTGCATGCATCTTTATACATGTTTTGATTTACACATCAAAAACTAAATACCCTAAAATTTAAGTTACATGCCATCTAACTATAAGGAACACTTGAAGCTAATTTTTGGGCATGCGTGAGACCTAGACCAAAATTAATGACAAGGTAAATTTCCGAGTGTGCGTGAGACCACACATGGAGAATATGCAGTTTCTAAGTTAGACGACATAATTAAGTTGATGCGTGAGACCTAGAACTTAAGGCATGAGATGGGATGAAACATGCTTTCATGACAAATTGATGAATCAATTTGATGTAAATCTCATAATGATCTAGGAATTGGAAAAGTGTTTGCCAATTATTGTTCGACAGGTTACCTGTAACACCCCCAATTCATGATGCAGCGTAATTCAACTTGGGTGTTACTCGACGGCACAACAGTCATAATAATAGAAAACGATCTCTAACCGAGTCGTATTAAAAGAGTTGTCATTCATATTTATTCAAATATATCAGAGTTTACATAGTAAGGTCCCAAAAAGGTTCCATGTTTCAAAATACATCAATATAAAGTCTTTGATGTTTTTATCGAATGACATAGTAGTTTATAGCCTTCTTCCTTTAGTACGTGCCCTTCCGCTCCATTCTTGATTATCATGGACCTGAAATACATGCTTAAGAGGTCAACACAAAGGTTGAGTAAAATTCATAGAGTTTGTTTAATGCTTGAACACAATATGTTGGTAGTATGAGTTAATTAGACTCATACTTATGTTGGAAAACAAAACAGTTATTATTATATACTAAGCTCATGCAACCAATACGTTAACGGGTACCAATATCTATCGGCGGTTTTGTTGCCCCGGTAAGTACTTTGCCGTCATACTTAATGTTCAAATATAGTGCATTCGTTTGAACTAATATGCTCAAACAAATGGGATTCGTCAATCCCAATAGGCCTATTCACAATACTCGCGCTCACTAATTCTAGTGATTAAATGGTTCATGATAGGGGCCTAGGATTGGCAAGGTAGGTACTTAGTAATAATAAAACAATCAGGCAGCATACAGTTTCAAAGCATTGTGTTCGGTTTAAAAGTAGCATGTATTCCCCCCAAGGGTTTGTAAAACATTGAAGTAATGTAAAGTGGGGCTATGAACTCACCTTAAGTAAGATAGCAAGTAATGAAGGTAATGGTTGGATCGTGTAGGTTTCTACGAGCAACCTATAATAGAATGTTGCGACTTAGGATTTGAGTAAAGAATATAACGGAGTGCCTATATATATATCTTGCATTTAGTCCATGATGTGGTATGATGTATAGTGTAAGTCTTTGAAAGAAAAGATTCATGAAACATGTATGTTTTATATATCGTTTACTACCGTTCGGGCCGACATAATTCAGAAGTCATGTTAGTAAGCGTTCGAGGAGCCAGAACACTTTAATTTGTAAATCCACAACTTATCTCGACGGCTTACATAATGAACTCCTCACATGAGGCTCCCTACTATTGTAGTAGTTGATAAAATATATAGATATAAGTTTTGATCCGAAAAGTTACATGTCCGATATTTGAATAAACTTAGGAAAGTTTATTATTACATGAAGATTGTTATTAGGGGAAGTTTCTTAAAACTTGTATGACCATTTTTCTTTGTAATATCTCATGGTTCTTTTAAGTGAAGTAGATCCAAATTGCTTGTTCAATTTATCGCCAATTCCTTGTTTCATGTTTACGCCTAAGTAAGCTTACATGGTCATTTCGTCATGGCCTTGCCATGTCCTTTGGTCCTTGTTCCATGGTCATGAGACTCAACATTGGCTCTAGCCATGGTTGTGGTCTTGATTATAGGTCTTAAAACCTCTTGTTCCTTTTAAAACATAATCAATATATAGTGACTTATATATATATATATATATGTAAATAGCTGTGAAGAAACTGAGAAATATCTCATTCGTTATTGACTTTCTGGAGACGTGCCCCTGATTTTTTGAAGAAAACGTGATTCCGGACAACTTTCGTGCTTTAACTTTTTCATGAAACGGACCAGAAATGCCTCTTTTTGCGTGTTTTAAGTTTCTGTAACAGAATGTTTTGGCAGTTTTGCCGCAAAGTTTTGGTAACTTCAAATCGTCATAACTTTTGACTCGTATACTCGTTTTAGGTGGTTCAAATTGCTACGGTTTCCTTGTTAGGTCCTCTACTACAGTATGTAATGATCCAATATCATAATTTTACCATTTTGATCAGGTCTTACCAAGAAAGTCACTAGTTTACTTGTTTTAATAACTTGTCTTAACAATCAATAACAATAACTTGTTTTACTCACTTTTATACATCATGGACATAAATACAAGACATAATATAGCAAGAATAATATGTAAATAACATGAACATGATTATTTAACAAGAAGCATGTTAGGGTTTGGCTTACAACTTTTGGCTTTCAAAATAAGAAAGGAAGTAACTAGTAAGGATAGGACTTTGATAGACTTGCTTCAACCCACTTCACTTCATGCAACCTTTCTACTCCTGTAATCTTGAAAGAGAGATGATGAAAGTTGAGGTGACTTGAGTGGATTCAAACTCAAGAGAAATCACCAAAGTATATGAGGTTATGGAAGTGTTTTGAGAACCTAAGATCAAACTAGGGTTTCTACCTTGAACTTGCACTTGAACCTTGCTAGAATTTAGAAGGAAATAAGCTAAGTGTGGAATGGTTTTGGGGTGTGGTATGGACGGCAACAAAGGGGGGAGGGGGGGCTTTTATAGTGCCTTGAAGAGGTTACCAAATTGAATTTGACAAAGGCCTTTCATGACAAGTTTAACACATGGAACTCATCCAAGGTATTTAGCCCAAGATCAAGTCACACCATGGGGTGACTCCCCCCCTATTGGCGGTTCACAAGTCTAGGGGGTGAGGTGTGCTTGGTTTGATAATATCCTAAGTATTAGGATGAGATTTGACTCCGGGAAAAGCCAACTGTAAATGATTAAGCCTCAAAACGTAAAACCGGGTGTCGTAAAAATATGGAACTTGAAAGTATTGATAAACATGTCCATATGTTCCATAATAAAATATAAAATGAGTGGTAGGTTCCATTTGGGTGGTAAAACCCTGCTAAAACTGGAAACACGGGTCTAAAACGCGTAATACGTAAAATGTACGAATATTGCGTAAAATTGAGAAAAGTAAAATGTTACTTTTCTAATAGGATATAAATGATTTAAAATGACTTATAATGTCTAGACTGGGCTCAGTCTAGTGTCGGTTGGTATTAAATGTCTTTTAGACATCAAACCGTAAGCCTAAAAATCAAGGAATGACTTATAAAATCAAGGAATGATTTTTGGTCAAAGGAGGAGGGAAAAATATGTTGACTTATTCTAAAAAATTGAAAACTCAAATCATCTTAGAAACGCGGTGCAGGTATAGGCTAAGGTTACGGCTGAGTAAAAACTCTTAAAACTGAAAATTCCAGTTTTTCACGGCCGAGGTTTATTTTGGTCATGTTTTTCTCAGTCATGATTTATTCTCAAATAAATCATGAGTGTGTCAAACATTTTTCTGATACGGGGAAAATTAACGCGACCGAGTTTCGTTGTGCGTAGAATTTCTGAATGACGTTTTACCCTAAAACGTGTAATTCCTTAATAACTTTCACGAAAATGATCTGACGAGTGTCAAACATTTAATTTGCCATGGAAATGATTTATCACTCGAGAATATGAAATAAAAATCAACTTTCGGGAAAATTTCGGGAAAAATGAATAGTAAAAGTGAATAGTAAATTTTCCGGGAATAGTAATTAACCTGAAATTGCGAATTGTTACAGTCCTCACCCCATATGAGAGCTCCGTCCCGGAGTTCAATTTGCGTTGGGAGTAGAAGCTTCGTTTGTAAAAAGATGTGGGTATTTCTTACGTATCTGGTCCTCTCGTTCCCATGTATATTCAGGACCACGTCGTGAGTTCCAACGAACTTTGACAATTGGAATACGGCTTTGCTTGAGTTGTTTGACCTCTCGGTCCATGATTTCTACGGGTTCCTCGATAAATTGAAGATCGTCATTGAGTTGAATTTCATCGAGTGGAATCACAAGTGATTCATCTGACAAGCATTTCTTTAGGTTAGATACATGGAAAGTGGGGTGTACACTACTGAGTTCTGATGGAAGCTCAAGTCTGTACGCCACAGGGCCAACCCTGGCTAGGATTTTGAATGGTCCGATGTATCTTGGGTTTAGTTTTCCTTGTTTACCGAATCGTATCAAGCCTTTCCAAGGTGATACCTTTAGCATAACCCTATCTCCGACTTGGAATTCTAGGGGTCTGCGTCGTGTGTCGGCATAACTTTTCTGTCGATCTCTTGCGGCTTGTAGTCGACTTCTGATTTGTACAATCTTATCTGTTGTTTCTCGAATGAGTTCTGGTCCAGTGAGTTGAACTTCTCCCACTTCAGCCCAACAAGCAGGTGAACGACACTTTCGACCATAAAGTGCTTCAAATGGAGCTGCTTTAATACTTGTATGATAGCTGTTGTTGTAGGAAAATTCGACTAATGGTAGATGAGTATCCCATCCTTTTCCAAAATCTATCATACAAGCTCGAAGCATGTGTTCAAGTGTTTAAATGGTTCGTTCACTCTGACCATCGGTCTGAGGATGGTACGCTGTACTCATGTCTAGATTTGTTCCAAAGGCGTCTTGGAGTGACTGCCAGAAATTGGAAGTAAATCTACCATCTCTGTCGGATATGATGGATATTGGTGCACCATGTCTTGAGACTATTTCTTTGACGTACAGTCGGGTTAGTTGTTCCATTTTGTAAGTCTCTTTGATTGGTATAAAGTGTGCGGATTTTGTGAGACGATCAACTATGACCCAGATGGAGTCATAACCGCTTGATGTCTTTGGAAGCTTGGTAATGAAGTCCATAGTAATTCTTTCCCATTTCCACATAGGAATCTCTGGTTGTTGTAATGGACCGGATGGTTTTTGATGTTCGGCTTTTACTTTGGAGTAGGTAAGACATTTGCTAACGTATGTTGCAATGTCGGCCTTCATGTTCGGCCACCAATAGAGTAACTTAAGATCATGATACATCTTATCAGATCCTGGATGTATGGAGTATTTGGACTTGTGAGATTCATGCATGGTCAAGTCTCGTAGGCCACCATAAAGTGGTAACCAACTTCGACCTTGGAAGCATAGAGTTCCATCTGAACGGGTTTCGAATTTCTTCTGTATCATGCCATCCAACTTTTCCTTTTGGATGTCTTCTTGTTTCACCGCCTCTGCTTGAGCGTGAAGGATTTGAGCAGGAAAGTTTGAATTTATGGTTAAAACTAAGGCTCGGACTCGTAGTGGTTTAACCCGTTCCTTTCGACTCAGGGCGTCGGCTACTACGTTTGCCTTTCCTGGGTGGTAACGAATGTCGCAGTCATAATCACTCAGTAATTCCAACCAACGACGTTGTCTCATGTTTAGTTCTTTTTGGTTCAAAATGTGTTGTAGACTTTTATGATCGGTGTACACCGTACATCTAGTACCGTATAGATAGTGTCTCCAGATTTTTAGTGCAAAGACTACAGCCCCTAACTCTAAGTCATGAGTGGTGTAATTTTCTTCATGAACCTTGAGTTGTCTTGAAGCATAAGCCATGACTTTATCACGTTGCATCAACACGGCACCTAAACCTTGGTGCGATGCATCACAATAGACTACAAAATCTTCGATTCCATCTGGCAATGCTAGAATAGGAGCACTACAAAGTTTATGTTTGAGAGTTTGGAAAGCTTTTTCTTCGTCTTTATCCCACACGTATTTCTTGTTTTTTTGAGTTAGCTTGGTCAAAGATTTTTCTATTGAGGAAAATCCTTCAATAAACCTTCGGTAATACCCGGCTAGACCCAGAAATTGACGAATTTCTGTAGGTGTGGTAGGGGTTGGCCAATTTTTGATAGCTTCAATTTTAGCGGGATCGACATGTAAACCGGTCTTATCAATCACATGCCCAAGGAATTGTACGGATTGAATCCAAAATTCGCATTTGGAAAACTTTACGTACAGTTTCTCTTCCTTGAGTAGTCCTAAAATTGTTCTCAGGTGTTCTTTGTGTTCCTCTTCGTTTTTTGGAATATATGAGAATGCCGTCTATGAATACGATCACGAATTTGTCCAAATATGGTTTACACACTCGATTCATGAGATCCATGAATACTGCCGGTGCATTAGTTAACCCAAATGGCATCACTTGGAATTCATGGTGACCATATCGTGTCCTAAAGGCTGTTTTTGGAATGTCTTCTTCACGAACTTTAACTTGATGGTAACCTGATCGTAGGTCAATTTTTGAGTAATAGGTTGAACCTTGCAATTGATCGAATAAGTCATCAATTCTTGGTAGTGGGTATCAGTTCTTTATGGTTAATTTGTTTAGCTCGCGATAGTCAATACACATTCGTAATGACCCATCTTTCTTTTTCACGAACAAAACTGGAGCTCCCCAAGGTGAGGAACTGGGTCGAATAAATCCCTTGTCCGAAAGTTCTTGTAATTGATTTGATAGCTCTTGCATCTCTGAAGGTGCTAGCCGGTATGGTGCGCGGGCAACTGGCGCCGCTCCTGGTATTAAATCAATTCTGAATTCTATTTAACGATTTGGTGGTAGTCCGGGTAAATCTTCCGGAAAGACTTCAGGAAACTCACGGGCAATAGGAACATCTTCGAGACGTTTTTCATCGGATTTCTTTTCGGTTACATGGGCTAGGAAAGCATAACATCCTTTCTCAATGTACTTCATGGTTTTGATACATGAGATGATGTTAATTCGAGTTCTACTTTGATCACCACGAATGATCAAAGTTTCATTGTCACATGGAATGTGCACAACTCTTTCACCACAAATGATGTTAGCTTGATGTTTAGACAACCAATCCATGCCAATAACAACATCAAAACTTCCGAGTTCGATTGGCATAAGATTGATGTTAAAGGGGTGGTCTAAGAGATTAAGGGTACAATTTGGGATTACGGTATTGGTATTTACTAAGTCACCGGTAGCTAGTTCAATACTATAACTAGTGGTTAAAGTGATTGATGGAATATCAAGTAACGACACAATTCTAGTAGATATAAAGCTCATATCAGCACCAGAATCGAATAAGACTTTAACAGGAACGTTATTAAGTAAGAACGTACCGGTAACCATGTTCGGGTCTTGGTGTGGTTCTCCATTTCCCATGACATAGGCTCTACCACGAACACCTCCGCCTTGGGGTCCTTGGTTTTGTGGACAGTTGTTCTTGAAGTGTCCCTTTTCACCACACCCAAAACATGTAACTATTGGCTGAGTGTTAGCCCCAGTAGCTACAGCCTTGCCTCTACAATCCTTGGCAAGATGTCCGGGCTTCTGACACTTGTTGCACTTGGCCGGGCAGGCACCTGCATGATGGTAGTTGCACTTGGTACATTGTGGTAGAGTACCACCGTATTTACCACCGACTGGTGCAGCAACATAAGCCGTCGCGGCTTCTTGTCTTTTGTTCTGCAGCAACATAAGCCGTCGCGACTGGTGTACCACCGACTGTTGTTATTGTTACTTCCACGGTTACCATCCCATGGTCGCTTGTTGTTGTTGTTGTTGTTGTTGTTGTTGTTGTTGTTGTTGTTGTTGTTGTTGTTACGGTAGTTGGAGTTGTTGGTGTTATTGGTATTGTTGGCGTTGTTGGTGTTGTTTTGCTTTCGGGTTTCTGTCATACGTACCACTTGATCCATGAGGCTGCGAGACATCCGCATAGCTTCATCAAGTTCCTTGGGATTTGCTAAAGTCACATTCCCTTGTATACTTGATGGAAGTCCCCAGATATACCGTTCCAACAATTTCTCTTTGGTAGAAACCATTGTTGGACACAGTATCCTCAATTCTTGGAATCGACGGTTGTAGGTTATGATGTCATTTCCCTTAACCGTATGATCCCAGAATTCTACCTCTAACTTCTGCATTTCACTGCGAGGGCAGTACTCCTTGATCATCATCTTCTTCAGATTATCCCACGAAATCTTATAAGCATTTTCAATGCCCATTGGTTGAGCAATTGAATTCCACCATGATAATGCCTCATTCAACAGAGTACTCGTGGCATACTGAACTTTATCACTCTCAGTACATTTACTGACCAAAAATACCGACTCCGCTTTTTCAAACCAGCGGGTCAAACCTACAGCTCCTTCAGTACCCTTAAATTTGATGGGTTCGCATTTCAAGTAGGAAATGAATGAGCAACCCTTTGGTACTGCAGCAACATTTGTCACCGGAGGGATAGTTGGGTTTGATCCTCCAATGTTAAGGCTGGCAATTCGGGCAGCTTCTGCAGCTATAGCAGCTTCCGCAGCAGTGGCGGCTTCAGCGGCTGCTGCAGCATCAGCAGCTGCTGCAGCATCAGCAGCAGTAGCATCTGCAGCACCAGCAGCTGTGGCAGCTTCGGCAGCTGTTGCAGCTGCTGCAGCTACGGCTGCTCGTTCCGTTGTGAGTGCTGCGTTGACACTGTCCTTAACTAGTTTGCGAATAGCAGCTTGAGTCATTGCTGGTGGTGTCTTCTTTTTTGGCGCCATGGTTCTATTGTTCAAAAGATACGTTGTAATTAGAGAGTTGTGAAATGAGCACAATTTTTGATAAGAATGAAAGGACAATAATGTTGAAACTTAAAAGCATAACACATGATAGTATATAAAACAAGGATTCTATTCATATAACGTTGGTTGATTTACAAAATCGAAACCTATTACAAGTTTCTTCAAAATTTACTAACTGATACTTTCAGTTAGTAATTACAATGTTGTACAAAAGATAACTAGTACTATAACACTAGTCTAACATCGGTTGGGAGGTTGTTGTAGTCCGGATGGATTATTATTTCCGTATGTTGCTAACACATCAACACTATCATTGGGACGGTATTCTTTGACATCCTTTTGGTATAGTCTTTGTTGTATGGCATACATTTGAGATTGCATTCCATACATCTCATTTCTGAGTTGATACATGTCAAAGTTTGCAACATCTAACCGGATTTCTGCGGTATTTAGGCGGTTAAGTAGTTTGTGAATTTGTACCGCATCTTGTTCTTGGGCCCTCTCAACCAATGTAAGTCTATCATTTACGTCATCCAAGCCAGTCAAAGGATTCAAGACTATTTCCCCAACATGAGTCAAGTCACTCTTCATGTAGTTCATGTCAAGCTTAAACAAATAGAGGTCATCTCGAGCATTCATGGCATCCATTTTGGCAGAATTTACCCTGGATATATAGTCGTTCATTTGACTTGCCATACTTTGAACTTTGAGTTGGGTTAGGTTGAGGACTTGTTTCAAAGAGTAGATTTCGTATTGGGAAGAGTTCACGAACATAGGTGTAGATATAGATGTTCCGCCGACTTGGTAAGTAGACTTTGGAACTTGAGCTGGAGTGATACGGTTAGATTCGGATGAATTTGGCGAAACAGGAGGTGGGGATGTTAATGGTTATAGATGTGGCACCACTATTTGTTCCTCTGCTTCCTCAATGTCATCGATGTCAATATCCATTTCAGGATCTTCTTCGTAATCATCGATGTTTATGTCCATATCCATTTCAGGATCTTCGTCCGAATCTAATTCATTGTCATTGGCTAGATCCTCGTAAGGTTCTTCCTCATCGTCATAGTCAATTGCTTCAAAGTAAGGATCATCGGGTCCGGGAAGAATTGGTAAATACTCAGGCATAGCAGGAAGATGATCGGGAGATGGAGGTGCGGACATGATGTCTACAATTAGTATTATGACGTCAAAAATAAATCAAATGTTTATGGAAAATGCTCAAACTATGGCAATGTGTATATAACAATATACAAATATGTTCATGTAGCATAACATGTGTAATAAGTCCATAATCTTCTGGAGGATGGAAGGCACGAAGAGCGGAAGGCTATAAAAATGTTTTTGCTTGTAATTGTAGTTATAGTTTAAGTCTCACTTAGACCCGTTTCTCTATAACCATGGCTCTGGTACCAATCTGTAACACCCCCAATTCATGATGCAGCGGAATTCAACTTGGGTGTTACTCGACGGCACAACAGTCATAATAATAGAAAACGATCTCTAACCGAGCCGTATTAAAAGAGTTGTCATTCATATTTATTCAAATATATCAGAGTTTACATAGTAAGGTCCCAAAAAGGTTCCATGTTTCAAAATACATCAATATAAAGTCTTTGATGTTTTTATCGAATGACATCGTAGTTTATAGCCTTCTTCCTTTAGTACGTGCCCTTCCGCTCCATTCTTGATTATCATGGACCTGAAATACATGCTTAAGAGGTCAACACAAAGGTTGAGTGAAATTCATAGAGTTTGTTTAACGGTTTAACACAATATGTTGGTAGTATGAGTTAATTAGACTCATACTTATGTTGGAAAACAAAACAGTTATTATTATATACTAAGCTCATGCAACCAATACGTTAACGGGTACCAATATCTATCGGCGGTTTTGTTGCCCCGGTAAGTACTTTGCCGTCATACTTAATGTTCAAATATAGTGCATTCGTTTGAACTAATATGCTCAAACAACTGGGATTCGTCAATCCCAATAGGCCTATTCACAATACTCGCGCTCACTAATTCTAGTGATTAAATGGTTCATGATAGGGGCCTAGGATTGGCAAGGTAGGTACTTAGTAATAATAAAACAATCAGGCAGCATACAGTTTCAAAGCATTGTGTTCGGTTTAAAAGTAGCATGTATTCCCCCCAAGGGTTTGTAAAACATTGAAGTAATGTAAAGTGGGGCTATGAACTCACCTTAAGTAAGATAGCAAGTAATGAAGGTAATGGTTGGATCGTGTAGGTTTCTACGAGCAACCTATAATAGAATGTTGCGACTTAGGATTTGAGTAAAGAATATAACGGAGTGCCTATATATATATCTTGCATTTAGTCCATGATGTGGTATGATGTATAGTGTAAGTCTTTGAAAGAAAAGATTCATGAAACATGTATGTTTTATATATCGTTTACTACCGTTCGGGCCGACATAATTCAGAAGTCATGTTAGTAAGCGTTCGAGGAGCCAGGACACTTTAATTCGTAAATCCACAACTTATCTCGACGGCTTATATAATGAACTCCTCACATGAGGCTCCCTACTATTGTAGTAGTTGATAAAATATATAGATATAAGTTTTGATCCGAAAAGTTACATGTCCGATATTTGAATAAACTTAGGAAAGTTTATTATTACATGAAGATTGTTATTAGGGGAAGTTTCTTATAACTTGTATGACCATTTTTCTTTGTAATATCTCATGGTTCTTTTAAGTGAAGTAGATCCAAATTGCTTGTTCAATTTATCGCCAATTCCTTGTTTCATGTTTACGCCTAAGTAAGCTTACATGGTCATTTCGTCATGGCCTTGCCATGTCCTTTGGTCCTTGTTCCATGGTCATGAGACTAAACCTTGGCTCTAGCCATGGTTGTGGTCTTTATTATAGGTCTTAAGACCTCTTGTTCCTTTTAAAACATAACCAATATATAGTGACTTATATATATATATATATATATATATATATATATATATATATATATATATATATATATATATATATATATATATATATATATATATATATATATATATATATATATATAAATAGCTGTTAAGAAACTGAGAAATATCTCATTCGTTATTGACTTTCTGGAGACATGCGCCTGCGTTTTTGAAGAAAACGTGATTCCGGACAACTTTCGTGTTTTAACTTTTTCATGAAACGGACCAGAAATGCCTCTTTTTGCGTGTTTTAAGTTTCTGTAACAGAATGTTTTGGCAGTTTTGCCGCAAAGTTTTGGTAACTTCAAATCGTCATAACTTTTGACTCGTATACTCGTTTTAGGTGGTTCAAATTGCAACGGTTTCTTTTTTAGGTCCTCTACTACAATATGTAATGATCCAATATCATAATTTTACCATTTTGATCAGGTCTTACCAAGAAAGTCACTAGTTTACTTGTTTTAATAACTTGTCTTAACAATCAATAATAATAACTTGTTTTACTCACTTTTATACATCATGGACATAAATACAAGACATAATATAGCAAGAATAATATGTAAATAACATGAACATGAACATGATTATTTAACAAGAAGCATGTTAGGGTTTGGCTTACAACTTTTGGCTTTCAAAATAAGAAAGGAAGTAACTAGTAAGGATAGGACTTTGATAGACTTGCTTCAACCCACTTCACTTCATGCAATCTTTCTACTCTTGTAATCTTGAAAGAGAGATGATGAAAGTTGAGGTGACTTGAGTGGATTCAAACTCAAGAGAAATCACCAAAGTATATGAGGTTATGGAAGTGTTTTGAGAACCTAAGATCAAACTAGGGTTTCTACCTTGAACTTGCACTTGAACCTTGCTAGAATTTAGAAGGAAATAAGCTAAGTGTGGAATGGTTTTGGGGTGTGGTATGGACGGCAACAAAGGGGGGAGGGGGGGGGGGGGGCTTTTATAGTGCCTTGAAGAGGTTACCAAATTGAATTTGACAAAGGCCTTTCATGACAAGTTTAACACATGGAACTCATCCAAGGTATTTAGCACAAGATCAAGCCACACCATAGGGTGACTCCCCCCCCCCCCTATTGGCGGTTCACAAGTCTAGGGGGGTGAGGTGTGCTTGGTTTGATAATATCCTAAGTATTAGGATGAGATTTGACTCCGGGAAAAGCCAACCGTAAATGATTAAGCCTCAAAACGTAAAACCGGGTGTCGTAAAAATATGGAACTTGAAAGTATTGATAAACATGTCCATATGTTCCATAATAAAATATAAAATGAGTGGTAGGTTCCATTTGGGTGGTAAAACCCTGCTAAAACTGGAAACGCGGGTCTAAAACGCGTAATACGTAAAATGTACGAATATTGCGTAAAATTGAGAAAAGTAAAATTTTACTTTTCTAATAGGATATAAATGATTTAAAATGACTTATAATGTCTAGACTGGGCTCAGTCTAGTGTCGGTTGGTATTAAATGTCTTTTAGACATCAAACCGTAAGCCTAAAAATCAAGGAATGACTTATAAAATCAAGGAATGATTTTTGGTCAAAGGAGGAGGGAAAAATATGTTGACTTATTCTAAAAAGTTGAAAACTCAAATCATCTTAGAAACGCGGTGCAGGTATAGGCTAAGGTTACGGCTGAGTAAAAACGCTTAAAACTGAAAATTCCAGTTTTTCACGGCCGAGGTTTATTTTGGTCATGTTTTTCTCAGTCATGATTTATTCTCAAATAAATCATGAGTGTGTCAAACATTTTTCTGATACGGGGAAAATTAACGCGACCGAGTTTCGTTGTGCGTAGAATTTCTGAATGACGTTTTACCCTAAAACGTGTAATTCCTTAATAACTTTCACGAAAATGATCTGACGAGTGTCAAACATTTAATTTGCCATGGAAATGATTTATCACTCGAGAATATGAAATAAAAATCAACTTTCGGGAAAATTTCGGGAAAATGAATAGTAAGAATGAATAGTAAAAATGAATAGTAAAAGTGAATAGTAAATTTCCCGGGAATAGTAATTAACCTGAAATTGCGAATTGTTACATTACCATCTTTTATACTTTCACCACTAGCAGATCAACTGATGTGGTGGAATCTATGTAAAGTTAGATCCTAGATTTTCAAGAAAATATGTTGGTTATATGAATATATCCTTGGGTATTATATGTTCTTGGAAATATAAATTATTGAAAATACTAAAAATTGAATTTTGTAAATTCTTTTAAATGTATTAATGCAACGTTTAACCGTAAACGTAAGTTATTCTTTTATCAAGTAAATTGATCTACACCTGTATGGGTTTTGGATAAAATCAATCTTACTAAAAGAATAAATCTAGTCTTCTTTCCATATGGAGAAGTGTGAGACTTAATCCTAATCCTTTTCATGAATGAGAAAGGTATAATAGGATGATTAGAATTGTCTAAATTCTAAATACATAACTCATAGCAAAATTTAATAGTAAGATTATTTGCACTTTATGAGTTATTAATTAGAAGCTAGACTGATTACTGCACAATGGTAAAAGACAAATTAGATTATTTTATCTAGTTGTTTTGATTTGACCATTTAAAGATACTACAAACAATTGTTGGAATGGTAGATCTATACAGGAAGAAATTGCATGCCCAGTTTTTTTTCAAGTTAAAAGTTTGGAATGTGATGAATCACATTTATGTAGTAGAATACATTCTTTTAGAACCTATATATAATTGTTGGAATGGGTTTTCTTAAAAGATGTAGGAAAGTAAACAGTACACTATTTCCTTTCACTGATTAATGAAACATTTACAATGTTGTCAAATTTAGTGGGAGTATTGTGTTCTTATGGCTGAATAAGGGATTATTGTAATGTTCTCTAATTCAGTGGGAGTTATAAGACTTATTGTCTTAATTGTAACTCAGATTATCTTTTGAATATCTCAAGATAATTACTTTTCAAATATAGACACTAATATTTTCAAGGATAGTCCTGAGCGTTTCCTTGAATGATTGAGTAAACTCTATATCTACTAGTTATGCTAATGACACAAATCATATTGTTCACATTAACGAATGCGTGCGTGTTGTTTATGTGGTACATGATGTTGTTCCATGCACAAGTGGGAGAAATCTACATTGTGTGCAAGGTACAACACATAAGAATACGATTTAACGGATTCTCTTAACTGCAAAGTAAGAGACTATAGTTCTAATATGATTAATATAAATCTA